>VXBB01003882.1:28526-67726 GCA_013399915.1 Illadopsis cleaveri
TAAAAAAATAAATATATATATATATATATATAAAAGCCATGATCTAAGAATCTTACCTATTTTTCCCCACTGAAATCTCCAAATGGTTCTTTTCCTCCACTCCAGTTTCGCACAAATCCAGTGCAATCAGGAATTTCAGGATACAGAACAACTAAATCTTCCTCCAACAATGGTGACTGGGCCAGGATATGGGGCAGGATCAACCCTGCCCACGCTGTCCAGTGAACACCATGTGCATTTGGAGGAGCCAAGAGGGTTTTTTATTCTCAACTCTACCAATGAGTACCTCAAAAATAAATCATGCCCCTTTTATACTTGATAATTCCATGTTGTTGAGACTGACACTAATTGATCAATTGACCCAGTGATCAATTAATTAGGAAAATCTTATCTCTGCTTGGCTTTATGCACTGAGTAGTTACTAATGACTTCTTTTAATTCTCATAACGGATTTAACTGGGAGCAGTGAATAGTTAATCCATACCTTTTAAAGTCTCCCATAAAACCCACAATGCAATCCATAGGGACTATTTATATGCTAAGAGAAGAATTTGACATCTAAATGCACTAAAGATGAGAAAAGAGGATATTAATGCTTCTTTTACAAGTGTCAAGCTATTTTTCTAGCTTTTAGAACAAAAAAAAAAAAAATTGGTAGATCTGAAGACTGAGCCAACCTGGTCTATTTATTTAATAGGAAGAATATCTTTTCTGTGTCAAACTTGTGCACAGAAACAACTTTGCCATCACCACATACTTACCAAGGGTATTTTTATTTTGCAAAATTGGCCTACTAACTCCAGGAAACTACCCAGGTAAAAAATCCTCCCCATCATGGCAAGCAACTAAAAGGGTGACTAAACAGAGTTACAAGCCATCATCAAAGCTCTTTTTCCACATAAGCCCATGGCCAGAGACACTGAACATATTTTGTTTAGTTCCCTTTTACACCATCCCATGGGCAGCAGCAGGCAATGGNCACGGGCTCAGGATTGAATATTGAATATTGAATCTGCTGTGACAGGAACCTAGGATTTGAGGGAGCAGCCAGATGTCAGTTTGGGTCTGTCCCTGACTGCCACAGTGCTCTGTACTGCCAAACACAGGAAAAACTAAGTGAGTAGACAAATATNGCAATGGGTTTAGGGCTGTGTTATACTCCTCATCATTGTATCTCATTATATCTCATTATATCATGCATTTTGCTTTTATTGACAGGCTGAGGTGCCTTACTCCATTTTGTGGTCAATATAATTTCCAGCTGAGGACAGCAAAAGGCTGCAGTTTTTAATAAAAACAAGCAGATATTAGGTATTGTTGTGCACACTCCTAACTCTGTCATTCAGCAGATTATCAAGGGTGTTATTCTCATCTCCATATGCATTCCAAGTACAGTTACACAAACTGCTTAATATTTCTGAATTAAGTAAAAGGAGCCTCTTGTGGCTAGAGATATTTGTTCTTCTAAGTATTTTAGGTTAGGCTAATTTCATTTAGATTACTCTCCACTGCTTGACACCCTTAATATTCCTCATTGACAAACCAACACTTGGTGCATCAGCCAAGGAGTTCCTCCCACCAGTGTTTTGCCAGGAGCCCCCTGCACTACAGAAATCAACTCCTTCAGCTCTTCTGCTGCATGCTGAACAGTATTTGTGGTAATGAACATTTGTCACTAGAAAGGTGACTGGGGAAATCACACCTTATTAGCAAAGCAAGCTTCCTGCTCTGCACTCAAAAAAGCATCATGTCTAATTATGAATTTTACAGGAACTGTGTGATACAGTAATTGGGATGAATTAGAAGTGCCTTCAGCAAGCTCCATTTAAAGAAAATTAAGATAGTCAAAAGTAATATTCATTATATTTAGCCATTAGTAAATATTTTCAACTAATACAGTAATGGGGAAAAAACCCAATTCCTAGAAGAAACCTTTCTATGCTTCCTGTAATTATTGAAAATCAAAATACAGTTGGTAGAAAGCAAAGTAATTATTTGCTTGCACTGGCAAACTTTGCAGCTATGCTAGGTTAGGTTTCTCCCCAGTTAATGAAACATTGCTTCAGGAACCAAACTCATTGCTCATTTATTTTCTCCACTGCTATTCACTCCTTAGGTTAACAAGCCATTATTCTAGAACCAAAATATTATTCTGTCAGTGTGTAACTCAACACTTGTGGCAATGATGCACAGGCATTTGTGGAGCTGCACACATCCCAAGGCATTTATGGCTAATAACTGCTTGAAATTTGATGCTCCTACACCAACAACCAAGAAGGACAAAAAAGCCACCAGGAAGGCACCAATAGGCTACAGAGTGTTCACTACTCTGATTTAGCCCTCACTGTTTTCATGCAAGAAAGCCCACAGCAAAATTAATTCCCACAAGCTTTTTTGATTTGGATTTTTTTTTTTTAATTGCCACATCTAGTCTGTATATTAGATGCAAGATGAAGTAGCTACAGCATCTCCTGATAACATCACACACAACAAACAGCATCATCATAAACCTGAGCATTTCTTTATCTCTGATATGATTTGTACGTTTTGTCCTTGCAAGTGTAAATTACCTTCTTTGCCCCTTTGTTTTTTCCCTTGCAACTCTTATCACTGGAAGGTCATCACACTCTTATCACCCAGCATTCAGAGAATGCCAGGCTGCTGATAACACACTCAGTGCAGGCGTCCATCTCTCCATCTCAGGGCTGGGGGGGAAGAGGGGAGCTACAAAGGGAATTGTGCCGTTTGAAAACATCATTTTCAGTGGCCATCTGAAAATGAGATGCCACAGCATCTCAGACTTGTAGCTCGAGTGTTTACTGCACCACGGCTGCAGCCCCAGAGACAAGCACAGTTTTCATCAGGTGCTAAGAATCCTTTCATTCCATCATGCAAAATTTAATCAGGTGTGTTGCTGGAACATCAAATCTGGCCAAAAACAACCTGAGGCAGATTTCCCAGATGGGATTTTCAAGGGCTCCAAGGAGTCAGGCACACACCTTCAAACAGGATTTGGTTTTATTAGAAAAGCACTGGCCTCCCAACCCAGCTCCAAACCCACACCTGCACTCAGAAGTTCCTCAGGGATGGTTTCTATGCTCCAGCCCTTTACAGCAGCTCCTTCTAAGTGGAGTGCTTGCAGGCTGAGCTGCAGGCTGGAAAACTGCAGCTCAGCTTCATTCCTGAGGTTTAGCTTATCTCTATTGTGAAGGAAATGATGGAGCCTGAGTGTGCTAAACGTGCTAGGAAAACATGTACCCAAATAATTATAATATGTCATTAATAAGGATTAAACATTAATAAAATTACTTGCAGAGGGTTCAGTCAATTGCTGGTATCTTTCATGGTAATTAATACTTGGCACTGTATAAATACTCAGAACATACTTTATTACATTTATACAAGACAGATTCCAGAGCAATTTTAGGTACCTGCTAATGAGAAATAATGGTTGTCTGAGCAAAGCATTGGACTGAGCTGAAATACAAAGCTTTGTTCCACAACTCAGGAGGTGCCCATGATTCCCTGGAGTGTCTTTGACTCCAAAGCTTTTGGTTCCAACCCATGCTTAGTGCAGACTGCCAAGCTGCTCAAGGTACAGGAGCTCTGCCATACACATGCTTTTTTTTAGGACAATATCCTGTCTTGGGATTAGCCCAGAAACACACCAGTGCTGTGTGTATGAATATATCAATCTCACCTTTTCCACTCACCAGAAAAAGACAGGCTTCATTCAATTCTGAAGATGTAAATACAAATTTGTGCCTTCTCTCCAGACTAAATGCTGAAGAGAGTTTGTCTGGCATCCTCATCTGTCAATGACCACCACAGCAGCCCTCATTTCAGCACAAATCCTTTCCAGAAGGGACAACTGGGGGCTACTTGGCTTCAGTCTGGCTGTGTGGAATAATTCATTTGGACAGTCAATAATGCTGCTCTAAAATGCCAGCCAAACACTCTCAGGAGAAGAGGCCTCCAGCCCAGACTGAAGCACTGGCTCCCTCACTGCTGGGCACTTCAGGTGCTCATTTAAACAGCAACTGGGCTCCCTGCAGTGGGGCTGTGGTGGCTGCAGGATGAGCTGACCTGTCAGGGGGGAAAAGCTGTCCCTGCTGACCCTGAGCCCCAGATGTCCCTGCCATGGGAACACTGCCTGCTCCTGCGCATGGAAATCAGCCACTGGCACTGAGAATTTCACCTGCTCTTTTCCCAGTTACACTGCAGACCACACAACTCACTTCACCAAGCTGAAACAAACTGCAGAAGTCACACAATAAACGGGAGAGGGGCAACACCCACTCCCTCCCCTTAAAGGAATCAGTGGTTTGCTGTAGCAAGATTTCTGAAAGAAACTTGATGCTCAAACTCATTTTTATTTTCCCACTGTAGATGTAACTGTAAAACTTGGGTCAGGTTGGCCTTAGAGGCCAGTCAAGATGCTCCAGCTTTATTTCTGCAAATGCTGAAACAATCCTTCATGCTGCAAGAAAACAACCATTCCTTGATAAAGTAGAAAAACTCCATTTTTCCATATCCTCCCTAGATCATCAGGATTTTTTTCTGGTCCTGCTGAGCTCAAATGATGACAGCACTAGACAGGTTATCATCACACTGTCAGAGATGCTTCAAGCTGCCAGCTGCTGCTACTTCAGCCCATTTTTCAATAACCACAGCTCACCCTGCTGCCTGCCAAAGCCTCCCATTGCTGAACAGCCACTGCCAACTGGCAGGATTCCTTCAGGGAGGAGAAAGGCTTTGTTAATGTCTGCTCCAGCCCTCCCCAAGAGGAAGTGTCACTTGGTGACAGGTCCCTGTCAGCCATGAGTGACTGGCAGGTTACTTGCATTCCCCTTGAGAACTCATTTGGTTAATATGTGCTTAAAACTTCTAAAAGCTCACAGGTCAAAGAAAGCTTAACAGCAGCTCTCTCCAAGCAGAAGGACGACTTAAGGTTAACTGCTCCCTTAATGTGCAATAGTAAAATAGATTTACATAGAGAAAGTCTCTTGATTTTAAGCAGCACTTTCTTCTAGGATAGCTCCACCACGAAGGAGACATGACCTTGTTCAAGCACCCTCTGAACTCACAGCACAGGAAACCTTTCAGGTAAAACTTCCCCAGAATCTGCTCACTGAAGGAGCTTTCTCCCTGCAGCAGGGAGGAATATCAAATATTTTGTTACAGGGTTTTGCTCAATAATGAATAGGTTTGGTGAGCAAGCACAGAAAACGTGGCTGGGACCAAATTACCCTTGTACAACCCACAAGGAAAGGAAAGAAAGGAGAAACCCCACAAACTTGCAGCAAGCAGGACAGACCATCCTAAGCAAAAATCCATGGGATGGAAACATTTGCAAGGATGTGATTTACTCACCAAACAAAGCAATACATGAGGTGAGTGTTTGCAGCCTGGCAGGACGCACTGGATGCTGTGGAAATGTCAGGATAAAACAGGAATTCCCCAACCCATTTAAATATTCTTAGCAATAAAATCATAGTTTGAGGGATAGGAAAACATCACACAATAGCCCTGTTTGCAAAGCCTGAAGGGTCACCAAATGCCTTAACAGGAATGTACACTGCACAGAGGGTTGGCAGCCAGTCTCCCCAAGGACAGCAGGAGACACAGCCCTGGTATCTGGTGGGAAGCAGCAGCCCCCACACCACGGGGAAGGCAGAAACCTGAGGAGAACCTGCTGGGGGATGTTCTGTGAAGGACTAAGAGCTGTGCTCCCTGTGGGTCCCCTCCAGCTCAGAATATTCCACAATTCTGTGCTTTCATGAGAGGGAAAACCTTGCACACCCTGGAGCTTGCTGCTTCTTCCAGCTTCACCTGCTGGTGCAGTCAGAGCCACCACCTCCCCCTACAAACCTGAAACCAAACCAGGCTGATCATTCTGATCTGTGGGTCCCACCCAGACCCCCCTGCTGCCCCCACTCCAGCTCTGGCTCTGTGCTGTGCCCACACCCCGTGTGGGACACTGGGGCAGTCACAAAGCACCCTCCAGGTGCTTTAGATTAAACCATTAATTATTACAGTCATTAAGATCCCACACCAAGATTTATCTTCTTCCCATGTCTCCATCAGACAAATCGGATGCTAGTTTCCAGTTATTCATTCTGCAGAAGCAAATCCATCAGTGAACTAATACAGTAATTTTGGACCTTACCTCCACTCCTGCAGGACAGAATTTTTTTTGTCTCCCCCGTTTTCACAGAGAGGGGCTGCTCAGCCATGCAGGGGCACTGCTGCCCAGGCACTGCCATGGAGGGCAGAGTGGTTTATGAGATCAGATCCTGCACCACACCAGAACATGCCTCCCCAGCCAGCTGAAAATAAAAGTGACCTAGAGCCAAAGGCAGGGACCTCAGAAGGGGTTTTCTCACACTCTGAGCCAGAGGAGAATGTGCCTCAGAAAAACCTGATCCACACAGCAGGTGGAAGTTCCACCCCCTCCTCAAAATGGTTCAAATATTATTTCCAGCTGAGTATCATGAAGATCATGATGAGGGGGTGGAGTAGACTGGACATCCAAATTTCCAGATTTCTCATCAATAATCCATACAGTTAATAATTCATTTTTAATGAACTGAAGACATTTTTGTTTATGCTTTTGATGAATGACTGCAATATTCAAGCAGTAAAAAAGGGGGGGAAAAAAACCCACAAAAAAGCCACAAAAACCCACCCAACATAGTGAGACAAAACTCAGAGAGGGTAAAGCACAGGAAGGGAAAACAGCAGACAAAGTGAAGGTGCCAATTCAGGTTATATGGGAGAGCAGAAATTAAAGCAAAGGTCTTTTCAAAAATCTGTGTCCCTATCCTAAACTCTTTATGAACCTGCCTCCCTTTTTTCAAGCCAACTCCTTCCTCTACTTCCAGCAGAGGAGGAAAACACCAGCAGCTGGCAGTTCTGAACTCTTTTCCTGTTTGTTTCCATTATTTGAAAGGATGCATTCCAGTAACTCTGCATTATTTCTGGGTGCACCATTTGCCTCGGTTGAAAAGTGCATGAGTAGAGGAAATTCTAACAGCTCTGAAAAATATTAAAAGCCACATTTATCATCCTCTAAAGGTTCTGAGCTTTCAGTCAACATTCAGAGTAATGAGACGTTGGTATCTCACTCCTGTAAAAGTTCTCCAGCAGAATCAGGGAGGGGAGAGCCAGTGGCCTCCCATGCCTGCCAAGCCAATTCTCCTCCTGAGCTGATGCACACTGATCACTGTTACACTCAAGGGACTCTACTCTTCAACAGAAAGAGAATTGTATCTCCATCAGGATGAATTTCCAGACTAAAGGATGTGTCTAATTTTAATTTGCTATGCATAGATAATTGACTTTATACTGAAATTGCTGTCACTTAATGTTTATCATATTCAGGTCTGATGAGCCACCTGAGGAGTGGGAATTACTCCTCTCAGGTTTGATTTATTTATGATATCTTTTCTCCTTACTACAAAAGAAAGAGAAAAATCTTTGCCCATGCCCAGGACACACACTGGTCTGTTCTGTGTGACATACCAGGAATCACAGGTTTGTGCATCACACTTTCAGTGCTCTCTGCAGAGATATTACACTACTGCTGCAAAGGATACATTAAACAGGAATTCAGTGGTGCAGCTTTTGTTTTTACCTCCAAATTAATCCATAATTACACCCTACTAAGAGTCCTCTAAACTACCAAGTAGACCTAGCTTTGTTTTCTGTTTTGGGGCATGTATTATTGGGATGCCTGTTAAAACCTCTTCTGCTTTGAGACCAAAAGAGGAGGGAGGAGGTAGAAGGCAGAACATCCGAGAGATGTCACTGAAAATCCTCAAGTTGCTGCACAGCAATTTTGAATAGCAATATTTACAAAGGCCTAGAGAGTACCAGGTTATATATACACCACAGAAAACATACAGAGTTTTGGGAATGGCAGCATGGCTCAATGCAAATTGAGAGCCACTTGTTAGTACTCCCTGCTGGAGGGCATATGTCATCACCACATGGCAACTCAAGGAAGTGTGAAATAGGATCATTATCCACTCCTGCCCCCCATTCTGAAATAATGATAATGAAAACAATCTCTTCCTCAGTCCTCCCAGGAACAGAAAGACTTGGAGACGAACAAGAATATTAAAACAAAAAATACCAGGGGAGAAAAGTGATTTTTCAAACTCCAAAGCAGTCTACAAGCTCGAACACTTCCCTTGCAAGTGCATTTTCAGTTCAGCAATAATTAGATCCCCAGTCAGAAGCAGCAGTAGTGAGAGCAGCACTCATTTACAGCAGCAAGTGCAGCACAGTGCAGAGCAGCACCTGAAGAGCCCAGAGTGAGCAGTGAGCTCAGAGCTGAGCAGAGCAGCCCTCAGAACACGTTTGCAATGAGCAAAGCCCAGCAGTTTGCTACAGGCTCTTCCTTACTTTCCAAGGAATCTCCAGACAGACACAGCAGACTCCTGGAACAGGGCAAGTCAGACAGGCAAGACTGCAGCTCTGAAATTCCCTGTCCACAGAAGGCAGAAGCCAGTACCAGTGAACACCATCACAGCAGCTGGGGGCCACACAGGAGCACTGAGGCACAGCTGTCCCCAAAAATGACCAAGCTCCTCATGGGAGAGCTCATCTTGTGGTGCAGGGAAAAGGTTTGTACGTTTGTCTCCTCACTGCCTCCTCCTCTGCAAACTCAGTTTGCATTGCAGCTTCCAGGGTAAAGCCTTTCTTCAGGAGACACAATTGGAAAACACCTCATCCACAAGATTTTGCACCTTGGCTGTAAAGGGTTTTTTGTTTATAGATTTATGTTCCTGCCTAACAGGGGAACTTCTCAGCGCCTCTTTCTGCAGGGATTTTGGTCATTTTCTGCAAGGATTTTGGTCATTTTCTGCAGGGATTTTGCTCATAGCTGGGTCCCTCCAGTGCTGCAGACCCCAGCCATGCTTCTCACCAGCCCTTCTTCCCCTGCAGGCTTGCCTCACAGGCTGACCCTATTCCTGGGCTTCACCTCTGTGGGCTGGGCCCTTTATCCCAGCCCCAGCACTTCATCCCACCACTGAGCCAGGCTTGAGAGCTCCTGCCCTGGGCCACCCCCAGGGCTGCTCCAGCCTGGACAGTCCAGCAAAGCTGCTGCTGCCAGCATCACTTCGAGCTGTAGGTCCAGGTAAGACAGGTTATTTCAAAAGTGAGGAAGAGGAGGGCACAGGTGATGGCTCTCTGAGATACTAATCAATCATCAGGGACACTTTTCTGAAGCAGGGCAGATGCATTGTCCTTGCAATGCTGACACTGGCAGCCAGCTCTCCCTGCACTGCACACCCCTGGCACAGTGTCTCAGGAGCCACGAGCACACTCAGGAACTGCCTGTCAGGCACTCACATCTTCTGAGCTGCAACAAATCTGTCTGGCCATTTATTTCTTTCCCTGGTTAAGACATCCTTGTGGCCCCAGCTGGTTGGGCTGTTCAGAGATTTGGGTTTTGCTGGTCCTACCCTCAGCAAAAATGAAATAATCCTGCAAATACTGCCTGGGATGATTGTTACCTGCAGAAGATGTCATTGTCAGCTGAGGGGATGCTCACAGCCACCTGCAACGTGCCTGAGGTCCCTAAAACTACTTCCCTTCAGTGCTGGTAACTTTTTAACAGGGTGCTTTGAAGTCGCCATCCCCAGTTTATTTATTCAGGTGTTTCTGTGCTGAGTTAAACGCTGCAGCAGCTGATTCACAGCCCAGATCTCCTGGTTTTATGTTTAAAACACCTCCTTGAGAGGCTGAGATCCCCTTCATCCAATGCAGCAGGGAGGAGTGACTGGAATCTGAATGATGTCCTGCTCTTCAAACGAGTGCTTCAAGTGACAAAGGTGAGACTGAACGTAAAGGAGTGGAAAAGATTTCGGGGAAAAACTGAGAAAGGTCTCATTTATGTCTTAACCTAGAAAAGGAAGAAAAAAAAACTTCTAAGCTTCAAACCACTTTAGAGATCTGGAAAATTCCAGGGATGGGGCAGCCACAGCTTCTCTGAGCAATCTGTGCCAGGGAAGAATTCTTTTCAGAACATTTAATCTTAATCTACCCTGTGTCAGTTCAAAGTCATTCCCACTTGGCCTTTCACTGCATGCCCTTGCCAAAAGTCCCTCTCCAGGATTCTTGCAGCCCCTTTAGGCACTGGGAGATGCTCCAAGGTCAGCCTGGAGCCTTCCCTTCTCCAGGCTGAACCCCCCAGCTCTGCCAGCCTGTTCTCAAAACAGAGGTGCTCCAGCCCCACCATCAGCCCAATGCCCTCCTCTGGACTCATTTCAACAGATCCCTGTCCTTCTTGTTTATTTTAGATATTTTTTAATGTTACCAAATGAAATTAAATAACCATAAAAATCAATTAAAATAATTTAGATCAGAAATTTACAGATTTTTTTTAATTAAATTGAAAGTTCTTGTTCCTTTTTTTAACATTATAGTATGAAATTTACTATAGAAGATATAATCAAAAAAATTATATATAAGAAAAAATACTCTATCAGTGTGTTTATTTCTAATCTTTTAAAATGTGTTTTTATTGAAATTAACACTCCTCTATTAATTTAACTCATCACCTTTTTATTATTATTTTTATTATTATTATTCCCAGTGCTAACCAGAGCACTCAGCTTCTGCAGGAAAAAATGTGATTACACGCAATAAAGTCACCAAGTATTTTCATCTGGAATATAAATGGAAGTAACCTTTCCAAGCAGAATATATTAACATATGCCAGAGAATCCATTGGTTATTCTGAGACTTCTTTCTTTCAGTCTTTAATCACTAATGCTATCATTTTAAAGTCAGTTTTACAAATGACAAAAGGACCAATAGCTCTCCTGAGAATGTGGGATTTTTCTCAATCCCAGCAAGGTCTCACAACTGTGTTATGTTCCAGTGATTAATTTTTAAGCAGCAATGTTGCCCCATTCCCTAAAATGATAAACAAAGCTGCTTCTTTGGAATTCTATTAAGCTCCTTGCAAATGATAGAATCCTCATCTGAGAAGTACAAATATGCAGATGGCCGATTACGTCTTATTCTTTCAAGCAGAAGGAAATTAGAAGGATCCAGAAACTAACAAATATCCCCAGGCAAGGTTTGCGAGACCCTGAAGAAAATGGAGAAGCACATCTGTTGCTCTTCATCCCTTGAGAACATCTACAGAGAACAAAACTGATCCAATACACCTAAAAAGGGGTGATGAGAGGAGAGAGGAGACTGAGGAGGTTGTCAGGGCTCAGGAGCTGTATTGTTGTAGTGCCTTAGAGACCAAATCTCTCTGATCTCTCTGCAGTCAGTAAAGCTCGTGCTCCTGGCTGTAGGAGATGCAAAAGTGAGGATTTCAGTGCTGTAGGTGCTTTCTGCCAGTCCCTTTTCCCAAGATGCCAGTCCCACCAGCCTGTGTCCTTGAAGGTATATGCAGAGCCTTTGTCCAGCAGGAGCCTGGAGTGGTGTGGGGAGGGAGGATCCTGTGCAGGGAGCAGCTGCCTGGGCTGGGCACTGCAGCACTCAGGGAGCTCATCTGGGCCTTGGCCCCTCTGGCTCTGGGCTGCCATCACACACACTGGGCACACTGCAATTCTCCACCNAAGGGAGATCAGAAAGGTTCTGCAGGATTGCAATATTTAATTGCATAATACAACAAGCACTGCTGTTAGTTATTTCTATGGAATTGCATTCTTTAACTTGATTTGATGCTGAACCAGCTCTGTGCTCCCCTCCCATCCATGGTATGGAGGAAGTTTGATTTGGAACAGAAATCTGTATGTTGCTATAGATGCAGGCAGAGGTATTATTTCCTATATAAAAATTAATGAATGCAATAATCACAGATAGCATTCAGTACCAGAAAGAACACAGGCTCATGGGCCCAGCATTAAGCTCAAGGCAGGGCTTTATGGGTGGAGGTTTTTTGCCAATTATTTTGATGGAGAAACGAAACCTTGCATAGCAAAATGAGGAATAAAAGCTAAATAGCCAAATATGGCTGTGCCCCCATCTTCTATCATTTTTATACAACTTCTTTTCTGCCTTTATTTAAATTACTGAAGACTGTAGCAAAGAGGCCTTGTAATTGTACAGGCCATCTTTTCTTTAGTGAAAAGCTGAGCTTTTTCAGTGTTCTGCACCTTTTGCAGTAGAGGATCAGTCTGCATCTCTAAAGTGTGACAGAAACATACCTAAAGACTGAAAATGTATTTGTACACAAGTCCAAATCTGAAACTGGACCTACACAACAAACATTTTGTGAGGCATAGTTTGTCTTCTGGAGAGATGCTGCTTTGCAGGCTGGTAATGGGTGTTCAAGTACCCAGTGCCCCTCTGGCAATGGATGCAGAAAAAGCAACAGCTCATTTGTGAAAAAGTCATTTATTCCATATATTTAAGATGCAGCAAGAAGAACTGGTGCCAGGTTACAAGGAACAGAAGCAGAGATTTTGTATTGTAATTGTAACACTTCACAAATGTCCTATGTTCTGGTAATTTATTTTTAACCAGAAATGTCCCATTCCCTAAAACGATAAACAAAGCTGATTCTTCAGAATTCTTAAGTAGTAGATTAAGTAGTTAAATTTTAGTAGTTAGTTTACTGAATATTCATGTTTAATGAAGTGCAGGATGAATCTCTTCTGGTTTTACCTAAAGTTTTTTATTTTAATACCAGACAGAGAGAGTTGCTTGTACTTGTGCTCTGCAATCCCACCAAGCCTCCCCAAGGATAACAGCACATTCAGCTGGAGCGTGGAACAGAAGGGAAACTCCATTTCTGGTTTTAAATGCATAAGAAAATGTGCATCCACTTTCCATGTTCATTATAACACAGTAATTTTTTCTCTCTGCAAGTGAGGGGCTCCACTCCTCCAGTGACAGGCAGGGCTGGTTTGGATGGGCTGGGAATGGCAGGTGCTGGTTAAACTTTGTCAGGCCTGTGTGTGGAGCAGGAACCAACACACCCAGACCCCTTAGACACTGAATGAACTCTGGAGCTTGTCTGCAAAGAGGAACCATCCACATCTGTCCCATATCCCAGTGTGAGAGAAGGGCCTGGGCAGCTTCCCACCCCTCCTTGTGCAGGGAGCAGAGCCCCTGGCAGGCAGGGGAGCACATGAACAAGCAGGAAGGCTTGGAGTGGGAATTTGCTGTGTTTTACCACAACCCTATGCTCAAAAAAAAGTAGTTGGACTGGCTGTGGCGAGAGAGCTGTGAATAAATTGGTCTTAGTGATGGGGATTTAATTATTCTGTATTGACAAAAATGAGAATTAAAGGAGGAATCAACCCGCCGACTTCCACAGGCAGTAAAAAACAAGTTTATCTTTCACTGTGTATTGAGCTGGTAGCTATGATAAATTCAATAATGGTCTGTGGGTGTTTAGTGCTTTATGATAACATATCATTTGGCTTCAAGCAATCATGGTCTTAGGCTATGAAGCCAACAAATAAGACTTCAGACAGCATTATGTTGCTAAGCTCAAATATTCCCAGAAAGATGGTGGGAGAGGAGGGGGGAGAAGAAGGAATAAGTGATTTTTAAAGCAAACAGAGTAAATAATGCAATCAGGTTGAACCCAGCAACAGCAAAGCTAAAAGTGATAATGGAAGTTACTGGAGTAAAGCAACAACATATCAAATATAGACAGAAAGCAATTACAAAAGGTATAATAGAAAATTGAAAGGACAAGCTAACTGATGTAAAAAGCTCACAAAAGCTCTGTAAACATTCAAGGGGGAAAAGTTGCTAATAATAATCCATGAAGGCTCAGGGAATACTAATCAGCCTTGAGCTGTTCTTCATCTGTACAAGGACATATGGGCCCATTCCAGGTTTAAATAAATGACTGAATGACAGAGATTAAACTCTTTGATGTTCTTTTCAAAGAAAAGAAAAAAAAAAATACTAAGAATTCTGGCATCAGTCAATAATGCACCAGAAATAGATTTACTGGAGTTTTAGAGATTTTTCTAAAGCCACTAATCTATCTGCAAGGTAAACATGACTTAACACACACAAAGTGAACACACCACCAGGTGTGATGTGAGCCAATGCTGTTGTGCTCAGCTCAGGAAATTTGGGGCCTTTCAGGCCTTTTCCACATCGCTCATTTTACTGCATTTACCTTTGCAAGAAGCCCAACTTAAATTACTTTCAGAGTGGACAAAAATAGAAATACAGATGCTGTACAAAGCAAGGAATACTGAATAGCAGGAAAATTAGACACCAGTCATCTCAGGGTTCAATTCCACATTCAGCCTCAGCTTTCCTGGAGAAGTCAGTTGCTCAGATTTCTGGCAGGATTTCTAAAGCCATCTCACCTTCAAAAGCCTCACTGCTCAGTCCACGTTTCCTCAGCACAGGGGTGCTCATTAGTTATTAGAATTGCTGCTCCTACAATTGCACTTCCAGTGTCTGAGGAACAAAATTCCCACAAAGATGAGCAGCAGGAACCAACTTGCTCTCTCAGATGGGCAGTGCTGCAGGCCCACGGATTTGCCTGTTTTCCCAGTATGGATGTTTTCTGATACAAAGGAAAATACAAAAGGATAACCCCAGAGCACTGAAGTGCTGTGTCAGAGGATGGCCTGTTTGCTTAAATTTCATCTCCTTCTCTCCTTGGTGGGTTAGAGAAGCTGCCAAGGTTAGTGTTCTGCTGAGTAAAAAGTAACCTGGTAGGAGGTGGGGAGCCTCAGTCACTTAATCAGCACATAAAGAAGCAACAGAGATTTCAGAGGTTTCCTCCAGAAATTCTGCCCTCAGTGGGAAGGGAAGCACTGAGCTCTCTATTTTAAGTATTTGTTTTCTTGCTTTTAAAGCATCCCTTTTTTTTTTTTAATTGCTGTATCTTTAACACTGGTGCTCATGCTAATCAAAAACACTTGTTCTTGAAGTGTGACAGACATCTAATAAAGAAATTAAGAAATTAAGCTGAAGCATCTATAAAGAAATTGCAAAACTCAATATTAATGATCCATTTCAATCTTAAACAATAGAGTTTTGTGCATCACTGATGAATCAGCCAAATATATGTAATATTCATTGTTAGTTTTGATGGAAAAAAATAAGTAACATGAAATGCTATCTTTATCCAGAGGGCCTTTCTCTCATTACCCACAGAATTCAGCCATTTGCCCATATTTAGCTCACCAAGCAAATGAATTAATAATTTTTCCACTACTGTGCCTGCATAAAAGAATAATAAACACTGAGTCTTGAAAGATTTCCAGTAAGTCAATATACTGTGTTAGTCCCATCCCACATCTATTCAATGCATTAACATGAATGAATGAAAGATGCAACAAGCAGCTTTAACTGACATTTTCAATAATTTGGACAGGGCCAGTCCAACCAGCACTGAAGCCTTAAGAGCACAAACCCAAACCTTAGATATGCAGAAACCACACTCAATTCCTCTCCTTGGGCCTGTGTATCTGATTGTTGGTCTCTATAAATAATTGAAGATACTGATTCCTTGGCATTTAGTTCTGCTTTAGAAAGTTCTCTCATGCTTTAGTTTTCCCTGTTTTCTCAAAGAGCACAACTTCTCTGCCAACTGAAGAACTTCAAGTTTTTGTTAGGAATTAACACTTCAACAGCAGAATAAACCTCAAAACATGGGACTCATAGTCACAAGTGTGATGCAGAAGGCACAGAAAAGAATTTTGAGACACTGGGCAAATTCTAGATTTAGAAGCAAACATTAAATTAGCAAGAATTGTCACTTTTCTTTTTTTCTTTTTTATTAATAGCAGTTCCAATATTTAAGTTCAACCATCAGTCAGTCTCACAGTTCAGAGATGAGAATATCTGGAACTCCTCTGAGGCACATGGATACATGCATTTCTTCCTCATACATTCCCCAAAGTAGCAATAACTTTCTTAACATTCACCAGCTTAAAATAGAAATGTACTGAAAATGTACAATTTATTATAAGTCCTAGAACACCTTGTCTTTTCCCCACATATTTCATCACAGCAATATGAAATTCAAAGTCATTAAGAAGAGCATGATAATTTATTAGAGCTTCATCTCAAGCTCTATACATGATGCTTTTTCAACATTCTACATTCTTGTTATGGTCCTGACAAAATTTCCCTCTGAGAGATTAGAATCAGCACTGAATGAAGTTATAATTATTTAGTCCCAAAATCCTGCAAAGTGCAACAAAAACAGTGTAAAACCTTCAGCACCCAAATTTCTAAGAATGGTAGGGTTTGTGAGCTCAAACATTTAAATGTAAGACTTTTATTTCAAGTACTGTAAAAGAGAAACATTGCCACTTACTGGCAGTACCAATGTCTTTGCAATATTTGTAGGCATTTATGTGCATCTTCAAATGCTCTGTTAACCTTTATAGTATTTGTCAATAAAAAGCCCCATTAACATTTAAACTGTGTATGTCCAACTACCTACTTCAAGCAGGAACCAAAAGAGAACCTGTAAAAACCAGTTATTTATTACTACTATATTATTGGGATTGTACATATTGGAGATTCCAAAAAACTCACATTCCTTATAGTTAAAAAACCCAAAAGGTAAAAAAAGGTTTAAAAAAAAAAATCAATCATTAATTGGGAAAAAGGCTGAGCATGGCCTGAGCAGGGGATGTGACCACCATGGGTGAATGGTAACACCAAGAACACAGTACAGCTTTGGAAAGGGTAGTGCAGTCAGCTGGAGCCACCTCAGGAATACTGGAGGTTTAAAGAGATCACACTGGACAGGAAACTAAAACTGAAACACTGCTTTTGCAGTAGAACATTAGAACTTACTGATTTTAACAACTAACCTTACCTGACATCGAGAATTTGCCTTCATTGGGCAAAAAAAACTTAATCAAAGATAACAATCACTGGACAAGAACTGAAATCAGGCAGACTCTTCACTCAAGCTGCTGAACTGGAACTGACAATGACATAACTCACCAGTCCAGCTATGTCCCCTAAAATTCTGTTTCAAGCAATACTGATTTAGTAGAATCCCTGTGTGCTGCTTTTGTAAAGTGGGTATTTCAAAAGGTAAGGAAAAATCATTCCAGAATCTAGAGACTGAAATCAAGTATTACCTATTACCACTGCTTTTATAAATCATTAATAAGGACAGCATGACCTGTTCCAATAAAAAGAAAAAAAAAGGCATTAATTGTCTTCAAGTATGAGAGATGCACTCACAGTGACAGCAGAGGCATTCATTTAATCACTTTACAACAAGGAAATCTATAGACTCCATAGAAAATTTACAGCCAAAACGGAGCTAATGTGACAAATGGTGCTCATGTAGCAGAAACAGAAAATGTCAAGTCTGCAAATTCAACAAAAATGTGTTTTAGTGGCTTTTTGCCTCCTCAGGGTCCAGTTTGACAGAGCACCACTTCACCCCACCCTTCCCTGGAGCTCACGTCCGCCTCGTCTTCTGTTTCTTGGTTTGTCTCTTTGCATCCTCCGAGCCCCCAGCGTCAGAGCCCGTCTGCCCAAGGGCACGGACACCCTGCAGTCGAGTTGTCAGCTGCAGCAGCAGGGGAATCAGCTGGGAAATAAAAAAAGGCAAGCAGGTTGTGGCCACAATGGTGTGTAAGGTCTGGATGGTATGGTTCTTTAGACATCTAGCCCGTAACAGAATCTATTGCATCGATGGCACATCTACAAAGACATCAGAATATGGCTGCAAATCTTGGGGAGGAATCAAACCAAACTTCTGGGAATTTCTGCTCATCAAATCCTAAAGTGATTGTCTGAGAGGAAATCAAACTGCACAGACAAATTTAATTTCTCTTCTTGGTAAGAGAGATATCCACTCATATAAGACTAGAAGAGCACAGTTTGATAACAAAGACAGAGGGGGCTGTATAGCAGGTATTTGTCTTCCTCTTGAGAGCTTTTGAACTAGAGAGGGTATAAAGGGTAGGGTATAAAGCTAAAGAGACCAGACTTGAAGACTTGCAAGACTTTCTCCAATCTGAAGCCAATAAAATAATTATGTTCATTCCTATTATCACTGAGTCTGGTTATCTGAATTTTAATGCTGCTTATTTTTTTTTCTCAGAGCAATCAAATGAGAAGAAAATTCAGCCACAGTACAGGAACTCACTTTCACAATAAGCTTTTTTAAAGGAAGGTAATTGTCCAAAAACATGGCTATAATTGTGGCTTTTCTTATATCACCGAAGGGATTGTGACTGCACTTCTCTCTGGATAACAACCCAACAAACCCTCACTTAGCACAATGCAACATACCCATTGACAGGACAGTGATTTTTGGGTAAGACAGAAGCTGCCCTGACCCACCTTGTCGTGGTTGTAACCAGCCAGGAGCAGGAGCAGCGTCAGCGGTAACGCGATGTACGAGCCCTGGGCAATGTCCTGCTCCGGCAGCTTCCTCTGCAAGCAGGGCACAGCAGGGATTTTAACTCTCTTTAACAGCTGACTGTGAAATCCCTCAGCTCTAAGAAACATCAGCAATAGGATCATGAGGCATATCCAGCCCTTCTCATCTGACTTCCTTCCAAGTGCTGTTCCAGGATTTACTTTACTCTCCACTTCAAAGCCACCCTCTGGATCAGTCACTCATGTATCAGCCCCTCCTGAGGTGTGCTGCTTTGTACAGCCAATTCACTGCTGGGCAGTCTGCACTGCCAGTCAGCCTGGTGTGCTCTGATTTACCTGTCCCAGGCTGCCCACACCTCTGTGACCCCACTACAGCAGCCATGCCAGCACAGAGCCTTTCAGGCACATCTGCATCCTTCACTTCCTACTGCTGTTCCACGTCTCCCTCCTGTTCCACTGGCAGCTGAACACACAGCAAATCTAAATTGATTGGCACTCTAATGCCACTCATAAACCTCTTTATATTTACACTAATAGAAAACTTGGCCAAGAGCACAAATACATGCAGGTTGTAACCCCAAATACTGCTCCCAAGGTGAACACTGGAACATGGAAATATTTAGTACTTACAGTGGGACTGAAGACCAGTGTAATGTGTTTATGATATCCAATGGCAGTGAAAGAAACTTGAGGCAGGGTGTAGTCATACTGTGATTTAGACAACGTAGAATCCAGGAGCACCACGTAATTCTGTGGGTAAAAAACACACTCAGGCTACAGCATCAGGAGCAGTCCCAGACAAAATCACATTAAAGGCAAAGGTCAGTTAAACAGGCTTCAAATCATGCAAGACACTGGTTAGTCCAGCATGAATACAGCTCTGCAGGCACACCACAAATTACACTTCGGTGTCCTTAAGAGGAAAAAAAGAATAAAGTGATCTAAGCTAATTTTCCAGCAATATCCTTACCTCTCCATCTCGGAGTAGTGGTGGGAAATGAAAAAACAGGGATAAGCCTAAGTTGACTGTATGAATTGGGTTGTCAAGATTTTCACTCTTGTAGAGCTTCACCTGTAAGTGAAGAAGAAAGCACAAACCAGGTATTTCCAAGCCTGCACCACAATAGGCACTTCAGATATCCCACATCTTCAGGGATAAAAGCATTTCAAAATTCATCATGTGTTTACATAAACAGAAAGTTGTCAAGTAAGAACACATGGAAATGTTCTAATCTGGGATGTGAGAAGTCACAGAAAGAGTCTTTTTACAGAACTTGAAATAACTTAGAACAAGACAGAACTGCTGTCTGACATTTTCACATACCCAGTGTATGAAAAGCAGTCTGTGCTGCTGATCACAAACCTGCTCTCACTTGTGTCTGGATCCAGTCTTAGCACCTCTTTCAGAGACAAGAATGTCTGCACTGGAGGCCAGGGTGATGACATACACCCATCAACAGCTCACAAGACCCCAGCTCATATGAAGCAGCACAGGTTTGGATAACTTCCATATAATGAAATTTTGATATCAATTCCTATTTGCTTAGGCTGATGTGCAAGGTTTAAATTTCCCCAGAAAGGTGGGACACAAGGTCAGGGGCTCTTCAGTAAGGTGACACATTTTCCCTCCACACCTTCTCTGAGTCTTGGATCCTTTGGATATCTCCCAAAAAACCCAACAGCTTAGCAGTGAGATCTTGGCAGGTGAGATGCATAACACACAAGTGTGAAAGAAATGCAAGCACTGCATTTAGATTTGTAGGTAACACTTTATGGAGCTTTTAAACCTGAGAAATGATACTGTAATTGCTATCCCACCAATACCTCTTGCAGACACTTCCAACATTTGCTCTCTAAGCCAAAAGCATCAGAGGTGTTTAGCAAGCTTGTTCAGACCACAATACAGTGGTTTGAATTTTGAAAATTTCAGCTTTCCTATTTGTCTCATACTGTCTATTATTATGCACTTTTAAATTCACATGTCCTGTGGTATCACTGCATTCACATGGCATCTTCAGGTTTTGACATACAGGTCAAAAATTTCAGATGTTTCAGGAATTAATGCAGTTCTCTGATACAAATTACTCATTTCACCCTTGCTGTCTTGATCTCTCTACAGACAGAGCATCTCTAATCAGGGATATAGATCCCAAAATGAACAGGCCAACCAGAGAAAGTATTTCTTAAACATATTCCCATGAAAAATGGAAACATTAAAGCAAAGCATCAGGAACACTGCAATCTTCATTCTATCTGGAATTCAAATTCACCTTCATTAAACTATTAGTTCTAATTTGAATTAAATGTGTACTCTGGCTACTGAACCATTTCCAGTGACCCTGAAAAAAAAAATCATTGTGAAAGCAGTAACAAATACACTTGACAAAGATGAAAGGCTTGAACTTACACATAATGTGGAGAGATATTCAGAAGCTGTAATCACATTTCCACTTAAATCAAATTGATTAATTTGCCGGAACGCTATAATATTAACATCATCAATGTCACTGTTCCCCACCTGCAATGGAAAACAGCCTCAGGGTTTTACCAAGAGAGGAACAGTTAACAAAGGACAGCAACATAACCTTTAACACAACACAAATACTGCTGATCATTTTCAATAAAAAGTGATTTTTGGTCTATACTAACCACACAGAAGCTTGAGAGCTTCCCATTGCAAGTCCCTGTTCTCCAGAGTGCACAGCCTGCAATTGCAGACTTGGGCATTATCAGCATGAGATTCATGACATTAAGCCAAACTAAAAATGGAAGTCTCAAAAGCACAAACTATTCTGGAAAAGGCTGAGGTACATCCACAGACTGCATTTTCTCAGAACACTGGTCTCAGTATTTTGCATCTGTGCTGAGAGATGCACAGAGACGTTTACACAGTTGATTAATGTGGAATATTTAACAAGATTCCACCAGTTTTCAATTCAAAGTTATTACTGCATGTTATAAAGACTTGCTAGTCCAAATTACAATTTCACCTACATCAAGACTGCATGATTTGGACCTAATAAAACAACAATATCTATCAGTCCATAACTAAATACAACTGTAGGACAACATGATAATTTATGATGTCCTCAAGCTACCACTGCTTTGTTCCACATCACAAACCAATGTTGAAAGGAATTCCATACATTTATTCTCTTATTCCTGGATGCATAGTTTTCATGACTGTGAAAGAATCCTTTTCACTTGTTTACTGTTCCTTTATCTCACTTCAGTTTTGAGCTATGGTGCTAACACACAATGAGGGGCCTGTTTTTAGGGAGCTAACTTGCTGAAAGGCACTTGTCTAAACAGAATGCCTTCATTACATTGCTGCTGACAGGACAGACAGGATGCCTGGACAGACCCATCCCATATTTAAGTGATGCTAGAAGAAAAGAGAAAAAAATTACCTCAATTGCCCGATGCTGTGGTAGAGCTCTTTCAATGTGATCATTGCCTTCAGCTTTGAGTTGGACATGATACACACAGCCAGGCTGAAAGCAACATTCAGATGATAAATCCCAACACTGAGTAATACATACTTTAATTTTAGAGAGCAGTAAAGGGAATTTTCTAACATTCCATTTAAGATACGCTGCCCAAACAGATTTAACTCCATGCAGTTGAAGTTTTCCTTATCTCAAATAGAAAACTTAACTCAATAACACTATTAGGAGTGTTTACTGTCAGAAAATAAGAAAAGTCTATATAGAACTTTCATTAGTTTGTTACATCACAGTATTAAAAGAAATCATCTGCTGTGATGAATGAGAACACAGGATTAACACCTGATCAAACATTGCCTTTTACTTCAGGAAATTGTTGACTCCTGACATAATGGTGCCATAAATTCAGACTCCCCCTACTTCACATCCGTGCTGTGCAACCAACATCACACACACCCCCAATATGCTGCCAAAAATAGGCTGTTGGTATCTTCACAAGAGAAACTAAACACTTCCCTGAATTCTTTTGCTTATGAAACTTCCCTGCTGGTCACCCAAGCAGTGACCAGGGGATTGTGTCATGTCACTCCAACTGCTCAGTGTTTGAGGCCAGCACAGTATGCTGCCACAGCAAGTTCACAGACTTACACCACAGGCTTTTCTCTTCCCCTTGATCAGGCTCAATGTTCACTACATGATCATGTTTCTTCACACAGAGAGACTCACGGGAGTCTGAGTTAGCAAACATGATGTGAAAACAGAAACCAGTGGCTACTGAACAGAACCCATTTCACTGCTGCACTGTCACACTGACAGAAAAGCAAATGACAGAGAGCCTCCTGCTCCTTACCCGCAGGCCCCGCAGCCTGAATTTGCCCTCTTCATCAGTTATTGTGTCTTCTCCATAGATGCTGCAATCCTCCTGTCCCACAGCTTCCACTGACACTCCCTGCTCAGGCTCTCCATTCAAAGAGGAGACTGTGCCATAACAGCTGAAGGTATAAAGAGAACCAGTTGCTACAGGTGTGCAGATGCCGGTTTAATGTACATTTTAAAGATATTTGGTTGTTATAACTGATGGGAGAAGTACTTAATGTATTTACCACAGCATGGAAAATAAAAGGGGTGTTCATGTGTGTGTAAAACAGTTTAAATCATTAACATTTGCTGCAGTTCAGAGCACAAGTTTAGGAATCCAAGTTTACTAAACTCCATGAACAGCAGTTCTTTCTTACCCNTATAACTGATGGGAGAAGTACTTAAAGTATTTACCACAGCATGGAAAATAAAAGGGGTATTTATGTGTGTGTGTAAAACAGTTTTAAATCATTAACATCTGCTGCAGCTCAGAGCACAAGTTTAGGAATCCAAGTTTACTAAACTCCATGAACAGCAGTTCTTTCTTACCCCTGAGGGCAAGGAAAGGAAAGATCTTGAAGTCAGATATCTGAATTGGTCTACCACACCTAGACTAGTCCTCTCCTCTCCCATTGGATACAGCACAAACCACTTCCAGTGCCACTGAGTGCTTTCATAGCCATGTTTCTTCCTATAGCTCTGCCATCTGGGCTTAGCTATATATCCACATCCATGAAAAAAGGCCAAGAAAAGCACTTATACACACCACATTTAAGTTAAATTGAGACTTGGAAAGTCTCCTCCAAACCTGCAAGAACAGAGGTGTGCTGGGAGGAAACACATTTAGCACAACATATCCTGATACAGCCCATAGCATTTTCCATGGATGGCAGCTCCACTCACCTGTAAGCTGTTCTGTAACCAGTTATCTGGATTTTGAGATTTTGTCCTTCCTGCACTTCAATCATTTGTGATGATGGTTCAAACCGAAATTCTTTCATCATGGGTTTAAAGTAATATTGCCCTGGGCTCTGCAAAGAGGCACAAAACAAGCTGTTTATTCATAGTGATGCAGAAACTCACCAACTCCAAATATGTTTGCAAGAGCTCTCTGAAGAGATGACATCCTCAGTTCCAACCACAGGTTAAACCTGTCACAAAATGTGAGCAGTGAAAAACAGGGAGCACACTGGACAATAAACTGATGGAATTCCACCTGATGACAGTGTGTTCAGAGAGAAAGGAAACTACAGCCCTAAAACCTTACAAGACCTCAAGGACAGAAAAGTGACCACAAAAGAAGGATGCCTGCAAAGAAACTATTCAAGCATGTCTACACACATAAAGATCAATAATGTAATTAGATTTCCTTCCCCCTAAAGACTCTCCAATGATCATCAACAAATTGGCTTGTTTCATGTTTACAGACTGCAAATTAGTAACTGAGATCAATCAACATCATCTACAACCTGTTGGGGAGAAAGAAACCTCTTGCCATGTTAGATTTCACAGCTTTCCCCTGCTCAGATTTTAAGTGCTGCAGGGATCTGCATCTCTCATTGTGGGTTAGGGTTCCAAAGGACACCTGCCCCTCAAGAGAGCCCTGTTTGGGAGGGGAAAGGAGCACAACCTCAAACACAACCACACTCAGAAGAATCATTTCAACTCACCAGGTTGGAAAATGTCAGCATGCCATTGTCCTGTGTGAGGAGGTTGGACCGAAACACCCCTCCACTGAGGGACAGGAGAACTCCAGCAAGAGCCTGGTCATCCTCTGATTTGATCTGGTTTGGAAAAAACAGTAATTTGAAGTGTAAGTGAGGGTTTCTTTCTGGAGAAGGGTTCAGTTGAAAAGCCCCTTGCAGAGTGCAGGGGTGGGCTGGCTCTGAGCACTCAGCTGGTGAGCAGAACTAACCACATCTGTACTGCCCCCCCTGCCAGAGGCCAGGGCTGCAGAACCCTCTGCCCCAAGCCCTGGGCACTCACAGCCCAGGCACACCATGTGCCACCACAGCAGCCATCCTCTACCTCTGCACAGAACACAGCAGGGCCAGAACAAAGCACCCCAAAGACTGGAACCAGGCATTAGATCACACCTACACCTTGAGGGACAAAACTCATTAAAACAGGCTAGTCCAACTCTATAAAAGCAAATAAAGCCAGTCTTTTGGACTGCAGGCTCTTTCACTCTATAAACCTTGCAAAGTATCTTCTGCACAGCAAATCATGGTCTACAACTGAGCTCATCCACTGAGATTTGTCTCCTTGTGACAAAAATCATTATGCACATAATAATAATAAATTATCCCAAAATCCCACACCCATTCGTCTTTGGAAAACATGGATTAACTTTTTGCCTGTCCAGCTCCAACTGCACACACTATTCACTATTTATTCACTATTTAGACCCCAAAATGTTCAGAACATTACCTCAAATGTCACCCCAGCAAGAGCAAAAGCTTTGAAGTCTCCAACTGTTCCTTCTACTGCAGTCAAAACAAAACCTTCCTTCTGAGCAGTGATTGTGTATTCCAAGTCACTGTGGAGTGGCCCAACGCTTCAAATACAAGGAGAACAGAACTTGTTTCAGAAAAAACACTTGGATATCACGTACACAGCTGTCAAGTAACCACTGCATTTTAACTACAGAATCCCAAGGCTGAAAACAAATCTGTTCATTACCTGTAAGTGCCTTTGCCATCAGTGAAAACTGTGATGAGTGCAGAAGTTGCTCCCTTCTCACTAATGACAATCTCAACACCTTCCAATTCAGGATGAATTTGCCCTTCCAGAAATAAACCTGCTTTTCCATGAATCTCTATCAGCTTCCCAGGACAACTCTCTTGATCATTGTGAAGGAGATTTAAGACAAAGAAAAAGGTAAAAAATACACTTGACACTCTGGCTTACAACTAGAGCTTAACTACTTCCAAAGAAATCAGCTAGTGGCCTTTTATCTTAAAACAAGACATCAATCCACACAATTTCATGGCCTCTTAACACATCTTACCAGTACCACAATGAGTAACTGCATTTCAAAGCTATAAGCACATCCCCAACAAATCCTTACAGATCTCTCAAGTGGTTGGAGGTCTTAGTGAGTTACATACACTGCAGCCACATGGAGACAATGGCAATGAAACTTGCTTCTAGCTGAGCTTTGACCACATCTTTGGAGTTCAGATTCAGCATATGTCATGTTTAATGACATTAAGAAAAATTTTATTTCCCTCTCTCAAATGCATTTAGAACATGCAAACAGAGTCACATGAAATGAGGCACTTAGTATTTCCTAGAGATTTCAAACAAAGTATGTTCAGTTAAGAACCTGAGGACAAGATGGACACTGACCTAACAAGCAGCATCAATAATTGATGATAACCCTGACAATTCTGAAGTTTATCTTTTTTTGGTGAGTATTTTTATTACTGTAATCTACTGGGGGGAAAAAAAAGAAAACTTTAACAGAAACTTGAATTTGGTAACAAATTCAAAATAGAAACTTTGCTTTTGCACAACTCTTTTTCTAGGTCATAGTACTGTGAACAATTTTGAGAATCTGGTGTAGTACCCAGAAACCTGGCCTTCCTCTTGTGCCAGGTGGTTTTTCAGCACTTGGGAGAATATTCTGCTGATAAAAACTGTACTTGAATCCTCTATCAAGTAAATTCCAAATTCCAGAATTAAACTGACCCAAAGAAATAGTTGCAACTGAAACGTCTCTAACATTACTTTTGGAGTTATTCATATGTTTATGTACACAGGTGCATTTCAACCATAAAAACCTAATTCTTTCAAACAATCAACTATTTATATTTACCTCCACTAACAACTGCTTCCACATAAGGTGGGTAGAAGAGCAGCTCTTTTGATGATGGTGTTACAGTAATTTTCTCTCCAGACCTATAAAACACAAATAAGATATAATTATAAGAAAATTGAATTAGCAGCTCTCATGTAGAGCAGAGTGCAAGAATGCATCTAAATGCTCCAAGAAAAAAAGTATCAACAACAATCTAAGCAAAATTCTTACAATGGGGTATTAAGATTCCTTGTAGCTCAGAGTCACCAAAGGCACCCAGCCAGCAGCTCTGTCCTACCTGGAACTGTATCCCTGTTCTGCTTGGCAGAAACTCCACACAACAGTACAAACAACACACCTTGCCCACTGGAGCTTGGTATTACCTTGCCCAGTACGAAAATTCATATAAGAATGGTCCTTGGAGCTCCTCCACCATCTCTTGCACTGGTGGCTTTGTTCCCTCCTCCTCCTGAGGCTTCTTCTCCCTCTCCTGCCGGCGGCTCTCGATCTCCGCCAGCTGCTGCTCCCGACGCAGCTCCTGAACAGATTTCAGGGGCCCTAAAACTAAGGCAGGTTCACTGTCAATGGATGACCTGAAAATATGGACAAAAAACAAAATCACCTCCTTCCATATGGAGAGATAAGAGCTTCTTGTATCTGTTGATTATCACCTTTATACCACCGCGGAGAAGTCCCAGGTTATTTTTTAAATTCATCCCTCTCTAACTGCCCTGTTTATTCTGCTAAGAGCACAGGAGTGGTAAATTTTTAGGCAAAAGGATCAGTCTGCCAGAGTGCCTTTAACAAAGACCTGAACTAAAAGAGAAAGGCTGGAATGTCAAACCTGAGAACAAGCTTAATACAGAAAGGATGAGTTGTACAAAATAACTAAAAAGACTGCTAAGCTTGCTTTTTTTTTCAGTACTAGGAACTCTTGTCTCAGGAGCAGAGAATACAAGGAGAAAATAACTTTTATCACACATAAATACTTCTAAGAGCCAGCAATTCCCAGGAAAAACCCTGAGTTCTCATCTATCTGCCCTATATATTTGAACTACTCAGCTATTTTATCACTGTCCACTGAACAGATTGCTAGATAAATTCAACCAAGTTCTTAGAATCAGCTCAGAACAATGCATTTTGTTTTGCTCTCCCTGATATTGCATCCTGTCTTTCCTAGCATTTTCTTCTAGACTCCAATCACCCTTTGTATCTCACCATCTGTCTCTTCTCCAACAGTCTGAATTCTCAGGGAGGACTGAACCAAAATGACCACAACCACTTTTCCTACAGCCACTTCAGATTACCAGGATAGTTCTGTCTCCTGCTTCAGTCTTCACCTATATTCTAGTTTGGCTTTTTAAGAGACACAGTTACTACTGCTCTACCACACGAAGTTTCATCAAGGCTTTATATTCTCTCTCTGCAGTCCAGACACAATACAGAAACATGTAAATTATTTTTGTCTGAAAGCCTGTTAAAAATTTGTATAGGCACACAATCTCAAGATACTCATAATAAATTACTATAGTCTTATTTTTAAAACATACCAAGCCATTATCAAGAACTAGTGAGAATCAGCTTTGCTTTTGGTTGAGGTTGTTTGGGGTTTTTTGTTAACTAAAAGTTAAAGTAAATGGGTCACAGCCATGGATCTGGCACCCAGACCTGTAAAAACCACTGACTTGCTTTTAAACCCAGAGCTGTTCCCTTTATGTTGATGGCACTTCACAAACTGGACTACAGCTGAAAAGCTTGAGGCAGGATTGATCAGAGATATCTGTGGCAACTAAGCTGCCTTCAGAGCACTAGCCAATAGCCTCCAAAACCCCAACAAGCCGAGAAGGTGGGTACAATATTCACCTCCTCACTAAGTTGTTTTTTAAAATCCTGATGGCTCTCTGCTGTCTCAGTGTCTCCTTTCCAGCTGCTGGAGTTGCCCAGCAGTTGCAGTGACAGGGTCATTAATCTCAGAGAACTTGAGGCAATGCTCTGCAGGTAATGTTGTCTGAAAAGATGTTTTCTGCATTCAAAAAAGTTTGAGAACCCATAGTCTAGAACAAGTAGACACCAGCAGAGTATCAATAAAATACTCATCATTATCAGACACTTTCAGGCAGATTTGGCACCTCATACAATTAAAGCTGTTCACAAATCAGTGCTCCCTAGTGAGCTGTCTGTTCAGCTGAACATAAATTGGTGCATTAGTGTGTAATCACTCTGCATGCTTTTCCTTTTATAACCCTCCTCACACTAGGTACAATGCTCTAAAGCAGCAGATTCTCATTCTGAGGAAAGAAAAAAGGGAAAAAATAGATGCCAGTGCCTTAAAGAGCTCAGACCTAAGCTAAAACAATACCCTCTAAATTCTGAAACATCAGTTCATTAATACATATAAAAACTCAGAAAATAATTCCTTTTTACCAAGACACAAAAGTAGGAAGGGCCAATACTGAAATGATGAGAAAATGCTCAAAATGAGGCTGGATTTCTCTCTCTCCAAACTATTCAGAGCAGTCTTAGCATTAAAAACCTCTTGCAGCCTAGGCTAGGATGCCATCCCCTTAGAAAGCAGCTACTGCAGCACTAAAACCAGAGAAAAGCTTTATGAAAGAAATGTCTTTTTCTTCCACTTTTTATAGCCCCACCATTTCTTTGTCCTTACTTAATGGTAACAGTCACATCCATCAGTTTATCAGTGACAATCGTGCCAAGGACATGGTGACGAACTGCAGTGAGCGTCAGGATACTGGGAGAGGACCTGCAAGGCAAAGGAACAAAGACATGAATTCAAGGTCCCCTTCCCAAATAAGCAAATCTTATTTAACAGAGTCTGTGCTCCCACCCCTGAGACTGAAATGCTTTACAAGGCAATACAGAAATTACATAGCAAAGCTGTGATGGGATGGGCACCTGTTGGAAAGGGAGCATTTCCCAACTCAAGCCCCAAAGCAATTCCTTCCTTTGTGCCTTCTGCTTCCTCTCAAGCTAAAGCTGATTTGATTGATTTCATATGTCAAAGTGTCATTAAACACATCACCAGACCACAATCTATAAATAACTAATTAAACTTGCCTGACTGAGGAAGATCAGCACTGCTCAGCTGGGATAAGGGTGAACATTTATTCTGCTTGCAAAAAATGGGGCGAGCAGAATCAAATCATCAGGTCATGGCACCAGTGGCATGCAAAAGTGGTAAGTGCCTCTTAGTAATCTTACTATCCCTTTCAGCTCTCAGGAGAGACCAACAGTTCTCACTGAAATAACTCCTCTCTGCTACAAAGCAAACCCAACACTAAACAGACAGAAAGCTGACAAAAATATCCATCTGAAGTAACTAAAGCATCTTTAAACCCTATCATCAGTTGATTTTTATTACTTTTTAAGACAGAAAGGACAAAAGAACACATGTGATACACCTTGCTAGAGCCTCCCTCTACACATGCTGTCCTGCTGAAAGCAAGCAGGAGAAGGGAGCACTATGGAAAATCCCAGTGGCAGGAGTGAGGTGAGGAACAGTCACACTCTTACGTGTCGTAGGTGTAATACTCGTGCTCAAACTGGTGGCAGGAGCGTGGGGTCACCTCATAAACACCTGCAAACAGCAAGGCAAAGAATGACCCACTGAAAAACTCAAGTTGGCTGAATTCTCCAGATCACATGAGAGCAGGGGTACAGAAACAACGACAAAATTTGACTGTGTATCTGCTGCCTCTCACACAGACACCTTCTCATGTGTCTGACAAACAGAACCCATATGAATGAGATTATTTTAACATGATCTGCCTTCATCAAAGATGAAATACTTCCATCACCAAGAAAAAAAAACCAGTAAAATTTTAATTCTGGAATCTACATTTGGTGGAGGACTAAATATCAGAAGAAATGGAGAATTTTAAAACCTTGGAACAGATCATATAGATATACAGATGTAATTAAAACAATGCCTTTCAGAAACCACAACATTTTAATTTTTTTTTAGTTCCCAGCAGTATTTGCTAACTGGTTATTTTTCATTTTCTAAACTAATATTTTAAATCTGTTACCTGGCTTTGAAAGACAGAATCTATTAACTCCTTTGGACAGGTTATAAACACCAACATTCTCTGGTCCATTTCCATCCTGATAGAATTCCTGTGAAGCCACAGCACAATTCACTATGAGTAACTGTTGCTGTGCATGCCCAGAAACCAGTACAAGTAACTACCACAGAACAAAATGAAAGCAGTATTTGCCTAAAGATACATGAATGCCATCTCTTTTGTAACACCTAACATCCTAAGACCATTTTACCAAACTTAAAAGACAAATTTTGAAGCAGTCTGAACATCCTTGTTCCTGTGCTCTGTGACCCTTTCATTCCAAGCACAATCCTCCCCACCTTTACAAGGTCATTAGAAACATACAAGAACATTTGTTTCCTACGTACCAGTGTGATTGCATGAGAAAGAGAACACCTCAGCATATATCCAGTCTGCCTGAATTCTACTCCTGACACATCTTCCTCCAAGACTTCCAACTCCAAAGACTTATTCTTCCAGCACCAGTCTTCATGTACAATGCTTACTGGAACATACACCACACAAAGCATTTTAGTAAAGTAAAACTGAGCAAATAAGAGCAGTGATAGAAAAAGTTTGTGTCTCTCTAGCTTCTCTGGCAATAATCTTCAAATATAAATACACAACAATGCCTGTAAGAGCAGACCTGGCTCCCAGCACTGCAGCACCACCAGGAACCCAACACATCCATCAGGAAAGCTGTGCTATGAAAAGGAATAATGAAACCTGGCCACCTTGGGAGGCTCCTCAATGGGCACTACCACTGTGACAGGCAAAGCAGCCTAGAGGACATCACAACCTAACCCCAAGTTAACCTGGTGGCAAGGTGCTCCCATTCCTGTATAGAGTGCAATCTATATACTCCTTCTACACCCTTCCCTGGAAAACAATTGATTTTCACAGGCCAAGGCAGGCTGGCCAAAATACATATTGTTCTTAGGAGCAACACTCTGGAAGCAGAACTAGAGTGTGTCCCTGTTCTTAGGCTTGGGACAAGCTAGTTCAAGCTACCCCACTTCCCCCACACCAGGCACACAGACCCTAAAACTCAGGGGGGCAGTAACCGTGGGGCTGACACAGGGTTAAACATAAGAAACTTGATCCATTGGAAGGTATTTTTCCAGATTCTCTCGATCTTCACAGCTGTGTTGGGCATAACTGCAAAAGGTATCCACGATAAGAGAAGTGCTCAGATTAGGACACACACTGAGCTAGCCAGGTGCCCCCCAGGCAGTTCCCCTGCCCGTACCTTTGTACTTTCCCGGGAGCACGCCCTCGAAGGTGAAGGGCACCGAGTCCCGGCTGCCGGCCAGCTGCAGGCTGCGCTTCTCCCCCTGGCGGCTCACGGACTGCAGTGTCACCGTCAGGTCACCACACGCGTCTGCGAGGGGACACAGCACGTGAGGGCGCGCCCAAAGCCAGGTACACCGCACGGGCACTAACACCGACAGGCTACTCCCTCCCAGCAGAGGATGTTTCCAATTAAAACTTGTTTCTTAGGCACATGTTTACCAGTGGTTTTTTGCGTTCTGCAGGATTTTGAGATTGTTAATTATATTCTTCTAATTAATGGCAATAAAAAACCTGAGATCAACATTAAATCTCTGGTTTCATCTCACTCTGCAGACTTTAGAGCCCAGTAAACACCTGCAAGACAGGACACAAAGTGCAGGGAGGATTCAGAGAGGAAAAAGGAAGGGTAAAAACTATAAAAGTCAGGCTCCAATCATCTGCTGAAATCAGTGGGTAATCAAGGAAAATAGCACAAGAGAGGAACCTTGGACTAAAATAAAGACAAAAAGCTTATGAAAGAGAACAGACATTGAAAGTTTCTGCCAACAGCTTGAGCATCTATCTTACAGTTTTTACATGCACTCTTTTTTTTTGGTACACTTATTTTTCACCTCCAGTACTTCTCTGATTGATGTACAGTATCCCAAGTAGCAGTCAGGACCATTTCCTTCCAGAATCCAGCCATCTTCTGAGGAAGGAAGACTTGCTTATCCCTAGCAAGTGTTACAAGGGATACTTTACTCCAAACTTTAAGTTCCTTACTAGGCCACCATGTTTCCCAAGAGCTGCTTTTTCTATGTGCTGCAAGTTACATTTGGTACCTCATACAAAGAGAATCAGCTGATGGGACTAACTACAGTAAGTGTACACAGTGCTGAAGTTCTCCATTCCAGATAGAATTTCACTTTCACAATGGACTTACCTAAACAAGAGATCTTCCCTGAGACAGATGCCAAAAACTGAGAGAAGGTCACATCCATCACTGGTCTGTCAGTAACAGTGACAGGGAACATTTTGGGTTTCAGAGCCAACCCTGCTCTGGTCTCAGCCTCTGGAATAATTACCTGTAGAGTACATGACATCAAGGCATCACCACCTTTCAGACACTAGTCCAAAAACACTCTGCTGTCTTCAATGCATTTCTCAGAAATTAGAAAATGGAAATCTACTGTAAATCCCAGGCAAAGCAAAACTAGCCACTCCAACATGCTTTCCAAAATTTCAAAATCTTCTAAAGCACCATGACAGTCCTACAATGAAGAAATGAAAGCTCATTCTTACCTGAACATTGTATGTACCCGATTTTGCCTTGAAACAAAATGCTCCATGAGGGTCAGTTTCTGTTGTAACCAGTGATGCTTTATCTTTGTCCTCAGGTATCATGGTTACCTTGTATTTACTAATCTGTTTGACTGTGTCAGGGAATCGAGTAACTGAGATGTGGCCACACACACTGAACCTGTTAAATAAAAGCCAGTCATCAGAACTTGATGACAAACACCTTGATTTGATAAAGATCATAAAAAACTACTTGTTTTAGAACTTCCTTAAAAAGTAAACCTCACTATGTTGAGGTATTAACACAGGACTGTACAGGATTTCTCCAGAAAGAGAGATTTGCAAGCAACTTGCTTCACTTTTCCCTGCCACAAACCCAATCACTTCAAGCCTCTTTCCTTTTTTTTTTTTTTTTTTTTGTGGTAAGCAGGCAATGGATTTGGGACTTTCTCCCCTCAGGTTTTAAATAGTTTCAAATGTCTTGTGTGAAAAACCTCAAATATGATAGGTAATCCACTGGAATTTCTTCAGAAACATTTAGCTCCTGACAACACTACACAAGTCTGGGCATGGCACAGGAAAGGATCACCCATTTTCACAGCCTCATCCACACATCAAATTGCATTTTCATCCTGACACCAGTCCTTACCCTGTTGCAATGATGTTTGCCAGCTGAGGTGTATTTGGTGCAATCTTCACAGTAACAGTATCAAAGAACAAGTGTTCTTTCCTGGCATGAATTGTGTATGTACCTGTTGTTATGTTCTCAAGGCGGAAAGAGCCATCAGCTTTTGTCTTCACTGTAACAAATAACAAGAGTTAAAAACCAGAGCATAAGCTAATCTTATGTACCAACAGATCCAGAGGGCATGCACTGCTTCTGGCTATTTTTAATTCATATTACACAATAAATAGTTTTATGCTTTTTTTACTGGATGAACCTTCATTTCTGTATTTCAAAGTACAATCTGGCATATGGTTGAAAGCAATTAAGAAATTTTCAACTGCCAAACAAATGAATGTTTAATGCTCTCATCTAAACCAGAAAATGCAAAATTTATCAACTGCACGAAAGCCACTTTAATTTTTAATAAATTGCAATAAAAGTAGTGTATTATCCTGAAGGGTTAATTCCACACCATACACTAGTCCTGTACTTGAGTTTAATAAAGGCTTCCCTGCACCACAAAGATGTAGAGCACTGACTACCTTTAATCTGATTGTTCAGAGTCACAGTGGCATCAGCAACTCCTTCTCCTTCAGGACCATTCAACACCCTGCCTGTGACAGAGAAACCCATCACATGGAAAACAGGCTGAAACGGGAAAAAATTAACATCAGTCTTTACTCAGGAAATGCAAACACACCTACAGCCATCAACACCAACTGTTTTCTCTCCACACATATATAAAGGAAACTTATTTACAGCTCTAGGAAAAAGATGTTCCAGGATAATCACAGTGAAAGTACAAACTGATCTCCAGGCATACTGTTCCCCTAAGTACAGAACACACATTCTCAATTTATCTGCACTGGTACAGCTCAGAGGGCTGCAGTCACAGATCATAATGCTGTTACACAGGGCACTCTGCAAACCAGAGAAACCTACAGCCCCTTCTCCTGAGATGTGACTATCTCAACAAGGATACACAAGCAGCCTGGAAGATTCCTGCCTGTTTGCAACACAGACATGAAAGTGAACACAGCAGACAGCTTTGCCCTATTTAGTTCCTTCCTACTAAAAGGGACCAAAGTACAGCAACACAGCACAGTATTAGAAACTCTCTTCTACCTGCTGTCCATAAAGTGTCTTCAGCTTCTTACAAAGAAGTTTTTCCACAATACAGCTTCTTTCTGCTAAAATCAGTTAGGCTTTTACAGGAATGAGTGGCACAAAAGGATTATTCTCTCTGCAGGCCTCACCTCAATCTGTAAACTGTCATGCTCTACAAGGAAGTCCAATCTAGATGGAGCAACATCAAAGGTGATTCTCTCTCCCCTGTAGAATGGTATCTGAAAGAAGACACATGGCTTTGACTCCTAAGCTGTGATGACAGAATGGTTTTCCTCTGCCATTTTTCATGTTGTTATTGCCATCAGACACCTCTACCAAGGGTCAAATGAGCTGCAAAACCTCCTGGAAAAAATTACTCAGAGGCATGCAGACACAAATATGGGCAATATTTCAAGATTGATGGAAACCATGAAATTACCAGAAAAAATGGAAAAGTAACCCCCCAGTCAGAATACAGCACATTTGGATGTGCAAGAGCTTACAGACAGGAGACTGTATGATTGCTAGAAGGATTAAAAGTACGAGAGAAGCCTGAATCCCATCTGTAGAGCACACAGACTGAGAATGCAGGACCACCACTCCAGGCAATGCAGAGAACATGCTCCCACACCATCCAGATGTAAGAAAAAGAACAGGAAAAAAGAAAACAGCTTCAAGGAGAGAAGGTGGCAATAGCACACTCTGGTTTAGAAAATGAAAGTTAACAGCCCACTGAAAAGACAACAATGAATTTCTAGTCACTTACCACAGTGTATTTCCCACTTGGCAGAGAAAGAAAGCTGAAAGATCCATCTTCTTTTGATACAACATTGCACAAATAGGATAAAGACTCATCTCTTGATTGGAACCCATCCACAGGAGAAATATTGCAGCCCACAACATCCTGTAGTAATAAATGCAATACAACTTTTTGTCTCAAAGAGAACACAGAAAGTAATTGGGGGGAGGCGGGATACAGGAGGGTTCAAAATACTCAACTGTGAATGAGTGATGGGAAGTATAAAACCATTTTAGAGGCAAAGTTTGGTGACATGGCTTAAAATTCGTGTATAGGTATAAGAGGAAAAAACAGCAAATAATCAATTTTATGATAACAAGGACAGAACACTGGGAAATTCAACATCCCCAAAACTCTACCATGTGTCTTAACTGACTTCAGTTCTGTGGGCAGGATTAACAATGCAGAACAGAGCTCAGCTCTACATGACCAAAAGTCTGATCACACTCATTTCTTAACGCACCTGTAAGATGGCAATAGAAGCTGTTGAACTTTGTCTTCCCATCAAAGGGGCAAAGAGTAATTAAGATGTCATGCTGAAGACAAATTACACCTACTGAATAATGAATTCTGAAATCATTCCATGGAGGTCATGTTAGATTACAAGGGCCTTGTTGGGGGAAAAAAAAAAAACACACAAAAGAACCAAATGCAAAAATACAGGTTGAGAGGTTGTGTAAGCCAGTGAAGGACAGATGCAGTATGAATCTAGAAACTATTTGGTTCTTATTTATAGCCATACTCATATTGAAAAGGTACTGATCAAGCATTACCTCTTTAGAGACTGAAGAAGAGAAAAGGAGAAACATGACCCCTTTCATGGGCTCTCCATCACTCCTGACAGACCCAGAGACGTTGTAGCCTGCAACAATCAGGGGGCTGGCAGCATAAGCATTGGAACTGGTCACCCGCACCGCTGTCTTCGACTGAAATACAGAAACAAACATTTCCACCAAAAGCAGGCACCAAGTCTCATTCACAGCACCTAAAGAACAATCAGAGACTGCACATCCAACAACAGGAACAGAAGCAGAGCAGCAGAACTCAGAGGATCCCCGGGCTACTCAAGACACTAAGACACTAAAGCAAAGATACTTTCTAAAACAGTATTTTTCCTGCTTCACTGATTTAGGAAAAGGTCAGGATAGCAGAGCTCCTCAAAAAAAAGCAGTCTGGGAGGGAAGGATTTGAGTTACAATATTCTTGCAAATTGCACAGGATCAGAAGATGGAAAGCAAAAGCTCATTTGCCAGTCCTTCCCAGGCTGGCTTCACTATGTCCGAGCTGGGTCTGTACGAGGCAGTTTCTCCACTCCCTGATGAGATGTAGAAAACTCCAGTAACCCTGCCCACCCACAAAGGCCCTTCCCCACACTAACTGATCCACACAAGGTCTAGATCCATCCTCTCTAAACAGGCAAACCAGAACTTCTGCAGGTTCTCACCTCTTTCAACATCCAGGTAGGATGAGATGCAAAGATTTCATATTCGCCAGGAAGCACTTTAAAGAAAGCAAACCTGCAAGGCAAGAAAGGGATTATGTCTCTTCAGAAACAGCCACAAACATTTGTTCACAGAAAAACAATTCAGACTCTATTCGCTTGTTAGAAAAAATATTTCAGAACTCTTACAGTCCCAGTCAGTATGGCTGCATTGAAAGGATCTTGTGCAAATGAACAGATGAATTAAGTATGCACCACCCACACTCACTTTCCTCCAGGTTGTGTAATAGTTGCTTGTATATTGATGTCACTGCCAGCATTTCTCAGTACAACCTGAACTCCAGCAGGACCTAATGTCTGACCTTTGCTGAGAACCTGTCAAAATAAAAACAAACAGAAGTACAAATGAATGAAAATAACACGTAGAGCTGAATCTGAATGTTTTTATGGAGGTTGAATTAGCATAAGGTGGAATAAATAAAGACAAAGGAGTCTAACCTTTCCGTTCACAGAAAATCCTGTGAACACAAAGTTAATATCACCTCCCTTTGTGCAAATGTCATTAATGCCATCCACATGGATGTCTACACTGGTTGGCTCTGGAAGAGAAGAAAGATGAAAGAGCACAGTAGTTAGTGAGAGAGCAACCACAAAGAAACTCTGCTTCCGTTTTACACAACTGTCACAGAAATGCATTCATTCAAGCATGGCAAGTGCTGCTCTGAAAGTCTTTCTTCAGCAGAGCCAAAGCACCCCCAAATACCGATGCTGAAAATCCTTTTTCCCTCCTCCTGCTGCAGCCATTTTTGTCAAAAACCCACATTCCTTCAAATCAGTTCAAAGGTTACTTTGTCAGTGTCTACTACCCAGCTTTACTTTCCCCTGGTGCAGCAAGCACATTTCAGTTATTAAACCATGCAGTATGGTTTACAGGTTTGGAAAAGTGCTCCATTTTCTCTGCCAGCTGCAAGTTAGAGATAAGTCCCACACTGCAGACACAGTGTCCTATTGTAAGAAGACATACAAGCACTTACCAAAACTCCACCCTAGGGGAGGCTCAATTTTAAGAATGAAATCCCCCTAAAAAGTAAAAAGCAGTAACAGTCTTTATTGATCTAAATTCAATTCAGCTAAAGGATGAAAAAGTAAGTTAGAACACAAGGATCATGCTGCAGAGAGGAACACAAGACTCAAGTGTACCATTCTCCACCATTCTCCTTCCTCCTGCTTATGATACTCTGTTCAAAGAAGCAGCCATATCTACCCAGGCAGGCTGGGATGCTGGGCTCACATCCAGCCAAGAGAAGAAATTAAGTATCACCATGTTTTTACCCTGCTTCCAGCACAAACCTGGCTCACAGTCAAGCAGCTCAGTGCTAGAAAGTGTTCAAATCTACCCCCACCTGCCCCAAGAGATGGGCTCTAAATCAGTCATTGATATTTCCACTGGGTTGTACTCAACCATTCTGCCCCAACAAGGGATAACAAAATTCCAATCCTTGTAAAAGCTCTGATCTGAAAGGGATCAATCAATACAGGGATCCTCTTGTATCAGAGAGCACCACATGTTCTGCCACATATATTCTGAAGTGCATCCCTGGAGAGGCTCAAAGGCCTAAGGATGAAATCACCAGGATCAGAAAGCATGTTTCATTCTTAGTTTGGGAAGGGAAGGAATGATTTGGTGGCTGGACGAGATGACCTTTAAAGGTGCCTTCCAACCCAAACCATTTTGTGTTTCTACTTCTGAACCCTAAGTTAACTAGCTCCTTAAAAGAGCAAAACACCTTGACCATCAAAGAGTATCTTGTATTTAATTTAACTTGAATGTAAACACCTTTCCAGTCTAAGTAGACATCAAATTACTGATACACTCTGAGCTTTCTGCATCATTATTTCCTTACAACATTTTTAGTATCTGCAATTAACCATTCAGGTTATTTTCAATTCAGTCATACTGAAACACCTGCTCATATACATTTATTTCTATTTCTATAGGTAAAAAATCTGAAAGCTTTATCTGTACTCTGTAGGAGCCTGTACTTTCTGTGCAGTATTTGTAGAGCTACAGCACACAGCTGCTGGCAGGAATGCTGCAGCCACCCCAATAAACAGCACAAATGCAACACT
>VXBB01003882.1:68176-112023 GCA_013399915.1 Illadopsis cleaveri
CTATCCCGGCCCTCCCCATACCCCGGCCCCCTATCCCGGTGTTGCCTCCAGCCAGGATTATCCGTCCGCGGCTGCACTTTCGCATCCTTTGTAGGTGTAGCTGGTGCCAGGTCACTTCGATTAAAGGAGTTGTTCTCACCTTTCGTGAACGTAACTAAGGTCAGATCATTTCTACAACAGAAGTTGCTCAATAAAGAATTTTGTGTTTCAAGCATTGCGCAAAGTTCTGTCAATATAAATATGCATCAGGTGGGTGGAGAATATGTTTTAGGTGGGCGTGCTCATGTAAATTTTACTGTATTAAAAGATATTGGCGTTACCCCCTTGGCGTGCTGAATTTGTGGAAAGAATAAACAATGTCTCCTTGCTAAAATACACTCAGTGTCTGTGCTTGGAGAGCTGCTATCATCGGCCACCGCGGGGGCTCCGCCTCGGACCGCGCTGCTGCTGCCGTCGTGGCCGGTCTTTGGCCGTAGCGGGACGGGGCCGGACGGGGCTCTCCGCTGTCGCTCCCACGCCCGGCGGGATCGGAGCTCTGCCCAGCGAGGAAACGCCGCCGGGCACCGGGCCGAGGGTCCCGGCCGAGCCCCATGGGTGCGAGNCTGCAATTAACCATTCAGGTTATTTTCAATTCAGTCATACTGAAACACCTGCTCATATACATTTATTTCTATTTCTATAGGTAAAAAATCTGAAAGCTTTATCTGTACTCTGTAGGAGCCTGTACTTTCTGTGCAGTATTTGTAGAGCTACAGCACACAGCTGCTGGCAGGAATGCTGCAGCCACCCCAATAAACAGCACAAATGCAACACTGCAGCTACAGTTAGCTGGCTTTTCTCTTAATAATTAGCACTGGGAAATGAAGCCGTTGCATTACAAAAAGAGACAGCTGAAACTTTGATCCAAACCAAACGACGTCCTGATTCAAATGTTTCATGGGTGGGTATTGCTCTGAGAATCAATCTGCCGGCAGATCGAGGTGGAGGCAGCTGCTGCCTCCAGCAGAGAGGGGACAGTGCAGGTATTTGTGTCTTACCTTGTCATAGAGGGGAATCATGAAATACCCATTGTTCGGAGCACAGTCCGTCTGGTATTTCAGAGTACCGTGCTTTGTATATAACTTAATCTAAAAGAAACAAACGAAACAGACACAAAGATATTTTATAAAAAGGCAAGGAGCGCTGGAACCAGGCACTCTCTAACCCAGTGCTGTCACACAGCAGCAGCAGCCGTGCCAGGGGCAGCAGGACACGGTTTATAGCAAGCAGGCTGCAGAGTGCCGGGGTGAAGAGGAGTCGCAGCTCCACCGCCACCTGTGACCGCGGCCCGGGCGGCAGCGCTCGGCACGCCCGGCAGGCAGCCGGGGCCGGCGGCGGCGCCCACCTCGATCAGGGAGTAGTTGATCTCCACGTCGGACTTGACGAAGCCGCCGCAGCCCACGACGATGTCCTCGGAGCCCCGCGCCAGGGCGCAGCACAGCGCGCAGAGCAGCGCGGCCGCCGCCCGGGGNGCGCAAAGTTCTGTCAATATAAATATGCATCAGGTGGGTGGAGAATATGTTTTAGGTGGGCGTGCTCATGTAAATTTTACTGTATTAAAAGATATTGGCGTTACCCCCTTGGCGTGCTGAATTTGTGGAAAGAATAAACAATGTCTCCTTGCTAAAATACACTCAGTGTCTGTGCTTGGAGAGCTGCTATCATCGGCCATCGCGGGGGCTCCGCCTCGGCCCGCGCTGCTGCTGCCGTCGTGGCCGGACTTTGGCCGCAGCGGGACGGGGCCGGACGGGGCTCTCCGCTGTCGCTCCCACGCCCGGCGGGATCGGAGCTCTGCCCAGCGAGGAAACGCCGCCGGGCACCGGGCCGAGGGTCCCGGCCGAGCCCCATGGGTGCGAGCACTGCGCTGTGCGGGCCCCGGGTGAGTGAGTGAGCGGTGAGGCCGCGGCAGCGAGCGGAGCCCCCGGGCCGGAGGGCGGCTCTGAGGGGAGGCGGCCGGCACTCCGCGGGGCGGGGAGTTGTGTTTCCCTCAGGGGCTGCTGTGGCGCGGACTTTGCCTCCCCGGGACGAGCGTGCGCCCGAAGTGTTCAGCTGCAGTAAATGTGATGAGCTGCGAGTGAGGACGCAGCCCGGACCCGCTACAGAAATACCTTTAAAAGGGCTCTTGTCAGTCGATCAGCCCGGACTCGCATAGATTTCCATCGCCAAGGTTGATAAACTCTTGTCATAGTTTGCGAGTCATTATCTGCTTCCTCTTTCCGTCATGGGATTCCTGTCCCCAGCCTTGCTCTGTATCATGTCCTTCACTTCTGCATTGTTTGTTTCAGGACTGGAACCAGACATGGCATGCAAACATCCCAGGACTGAGCTGGTGCTTCCAGAGCTCCATCATTGCCTGGATCCCTTGTGCCTATCTTTGGATCTGTTTTCCTTTCTACTACTGGTACCTCCGACACAGAAACAAAGGCTACATCAGGATGTCCCACATCTTCAAAGCCAAAATGGTAAGGGTAAAGCATAGGGTTTGGTCCTAAAATTATCTCAACTTTGATGCAGACCCTAACTTTCCTAAATTATTAATTCTTTCCTGATGATCCGTCTTGGTGGGGTTTTTTGACATTTACTGGCTCAGATCGGTACAAATCCGGTTTTAGGAAGATATGTCATAAGGTCTTCTCCCCTGTACTTCCATTTGATTCCTTGACACTTCCCATAACATTCTCTGTCCCAAACCTGATCTTCCACCTCTCCAGTGTTACTGCCCAGGCAGCTTGGATCATTCATTTTGGTAGAGTATCCCAGCATTTCAGCTCATTCCAGTGTGTGTTTTTTTGTCTCTGCCCCAGGCCCTTGGATTCATCCTGGTCATACTGTGTTTTTCTAATGTCTTCTTCATGGTGTGGGAGAAAAGCCAAGGAATCCCACGGACCCCAGCATCCTTCATTAGCCCTGCTGTGGTGGGAATCACAATGGTAATTCCTCCCTTGCTTGTCTGCACATGGCCAAGCTTAGCCCTCCTGGGACAGAGCTTGTATTTCCCGTGGTTCTTGCTCTCTCTGAGCACAAATTTGGCTGATGGGGAGTAGAAGGCTTGGGATGCACTTTGTGCCTCTCTGCTGTGTGACACATCAGGGGGTTGGGGCAGACCCTGTGGGCAGAGCACCCCTGGCAGGAGCTGAGGTTTCAGTAGGGTTTAGAAAGAGGTCTCACAACAATGAGACAAGATTTCATTTCTTATAACCACAGTATGTGATTTAGTGTGGTTTAGAATGAAATGTGATTTCTGTTCAATAAATAAGTGGTTATTCTCCCCTTCTGTCATTGCATCTTCATGGCCTAAATCCTTCCAGCCTGTTGGCCCAATTTTAATTTTATTACTTGCCTTCTCTGTAGACATTCTTGAGTGCAAAATTGCACATACAGCTTTTCAGTGTTAGCCTCTTAGGAACAATACTGCAACTCTGAACATCTTGAAATGTTTGGGCAAGAAGCTAACTGATTTTTCTCTATTGTATTCATTAATTTGATAACAATGTTTGGCATTCCATTACCAGGTATTTATTTGGACAAATTTGTACTTCCTCACAGGTCCTTGCCTTGTTCCTTACCCAAGCAGAAAGAATGATGGGCATCCAGTCTTCAGGGGTCCTATTGATTTACTGGCTGCTCTCATTTGTGGCTGCACTTGTGATGTTTAATTCCAAAATTCAGCATGCCCTGGAAAGAGTAAGTGAGATCACATACCTTTAATGTGCAGACTACAAAGTCTCTAAACAACAGGGCTGATTTTGTCTCACTGACTGCAAGGGGGAGAATCAAATTCCTCTTTTAAAATGTGTGCTGAGAAAAATGATTCATGACACTTTGTATTTGTGGTGGATGTTTATTTGCAGAGGTAGAGTATGAGAAGCTCTTTCTCTGGCTGGTTAAACATGAAAGTTCTTACCTGATTTTCACCAGTATTCTGTTCCTCAGGGCTTCCTGGAAGACCTTTTCCACCATGTTACAACTTTCCTTTATGCCAGCCTGGTGCTAGGAGAACTTGTGTTATTCTGCTTTGTTGATCACTCTCCCTTCTTCTCGAAAGCTGACAACAATCCTGTAAGTGTGAGGGAGCTTTTCCTAATGCTTTGCTTCATTGCTAAAACAGGATTTTTAGTACATGGGGATACACAGGCACATGAGTGCCTGGGTGATGTAAGATGCATCATTCTGTAAAAAAGCTGACAGTTTTCAAAGGTAACTGGCAGAATCTGGGATAACAGTGCTCTGTCTCTCTATATAAATTTTTCAAAACTAAAAACCTATCCATACTCATGTTTCTTGTCACTGAAACCACTGGATAGGGCTTCTATTGCTTCCCCTTGTGCTGCTCTCCTGTGCTGCAGTACTCTGTTGGTGGTATGAGTATGGAAAAGCTCTGTGCTTAAGGAAATAAATGTCTCTGGGTATGAAGAATTCTATTCTTTGTTCTTCCATCGGAGACATTATGCAAAGTCAAATTCTCCAAAATCTCCCAATCCCATTGAGCCTCCACAATACACTTTCTCTGGGTCAGTGAATGGGGAGGGGGATAACTCTGGTTGCTTTTCCTGGGGAAGCACAGAAGGGAACTATATTCATCTGACACATGCCCTTTTCTATATATAAATATCACACATGTTTTCTCTCCCATCAGAATCAGTGCCCAGAAGCCAGCAGCTCTTTTCTTTCCAAAATCACATACTGGTGGTTCTCTGGGTAAGAAAACAGAAGATGTGGTTTTGCTACAATATCAGAAAAAAGCAGCAGCATCAGAGATCAGAGAGGGTGTAGATGGCAGCCAGTAGGAAGTATCTCAGCCCCTGAGTCAGCTTATGTAGTGAGGATTTAAATTATTTCTTTAAATTATTTCTCTTTTGAGATATTCTCACAAGGTCAAATTATAAAAATTCACATTTCTCAATATAGTTTAAAACGCAAATTTGTGATTCTAGATAATTCTCTTCTGCCTCCCAGCTACCCCTCCAGTGCCCTGCCAATCTTGAAATAGATCTCATCAATCTCAAAAAATCACTGTACAGCAACCACAGCCCTCTCTGGCTGCCAGACCTTGCTGTAACAAATGCTGGGAAAGGGGGAAAGAGTGAAGAGGGCATAAGCTCAGTGTGCTGCTGAGCATTCAGAAGTAAAACAATTATATTCCTTAATGTGCACTGTGATCAGGTCTCATCTGCCTTTCATGGAGCCCAGAGAAAGTTAAACTGAACTTTCTTCTCAACTATCCAAGACTGTCAGCATGTACTAAAAATTAGGGCTGACTTGCAAATCCCCATTGTGCTGACAGAAAATAGCCCAGGGATTCAAAGCAAAACTGCTGTTCCTGGACATTCCTGTTTCCTGTGGGACAGGACAGTCCTGAGCAGGGCTGTGATGTCAGTGCCTGTGTGCTCTCTGTGGGGCACTGCCTTGATGCCCCTGTGTTCTGGAAGTGTCACACACCACAGGTCCTGCTGTGCTTCCCTGACTGCAGTCTGTGTCCTCCAGGCTCCTCTGGAAAGGCTCTCAGCAGGCCTTGGGGCTGGATGACTTGTGGCCAGTGAGGAAACAGGACTCCTCTGAAGAAATTGTTGCCTGGGCAGAAAGAGAGTGGAAGAAGTGTCAGAGCAGAACCCAGCAGTGAGTATTTGATCTGGAGAGCACATCATGGGCTCAGCTGGGCAGTTCTAGATGATCTATGCCACTCATGGAAGCACAGAACTAACTTTCTGTGAGAGGGGTCAGTTTTTGATGAGCTTTTATACTGGACATGGGATGAGACCCAGTGTGAGATACTTAGTGATTTTTTGAAGGTACAAAATTCCCAAGCTTTCTCCAGTTGTAGGTAACTTTCTCATTGTTTCTTCCTTCAGGAAAACAGAGTCTGCTACATTTAAAAAGGGTCAGAAAACGGCAAGTAGCATAGCAGATGCTGAAGAGACAGAGGCTCTACTGCAGTCAAAGCACAGTCAGAGCGGGCCCTTACTGAGAATGTTTTGGAGCATGTTTGGAACTTACTTCCTTCTCAGCACTGTCTGCTTGGTTATCTGTGATGTCTTCTTGTTCTCCACCCCAAAGGTACTAAGGTATGTGCACATTTATGATGTATTTCTGTCACATGTACAAGATTGCTGTGTGCATGAGCTCAGAGATGTGTCTGTCAGCACCCACACTCACACACGACGGCCTTTTGAAATTTGCTCTTGCTGATGGAAGGAGCTCAGGTGTCATTTGTGCTAAACCCAGAGTCAGGAGGAGAAGAAACAAAGCCACTGTGTGAAGCTGTGCACACTGTCTGCACTGCTGTGCTCCAGCAGTGGGAAGGACAGGATGCACCAAGCCATTTGACACCTTCACTAGAACAGGAATTATTTGATGGTTCCATGTATCACATCACTTGCCACTTGCTGTAGTTTTAAGGCTCCATGTTCCCTGGCTAATAAAAAGCACAGCTGTGCATCCTACACATCTTAAATAGCTTTTTTAGTTGATAAAATGCTTTGTGGGTTCTGTTGGTACAACACCAACCTGCATTACATTATATTTTCATGGACAAAATCCTTTCTTAGTCATTAAGATTAGGAGAAGTTCTGAAAATATCAATGACTCCCTTAGATTACAGCTACCACTTTGCATATTTCTGACAAATTCATGAAAACCAGGAGCCATCCTTAACACTGAAAATGAGGTCTAACTAGAGAGGATGCTGAGATCAGAGATTGCTTCAAAACCATGAGTGGCTAGATTTCAAAAATCAAGATATTATATCTTCCAATTCTTCTGCTATTTACTGATAAACCTCACCCAGAGAGAGCACAGAAAAATCCTCAATATTTCTGCCAGTTTATTTTTGCGTGTCTGATATTTCATCGGTTCTGTGTGGACTCAGCAAAGTTTTGCTCCTGCCTTGCAGCCTTTTCCTGAAGTTCATTGAAGATGAGGCAGCCCCAAGCTGGCTTGGCTATTTCTATGCCTTCAGCATGTTCCTGCTGGGCTGCCTGCAGACTCTGTTTGAGCAACGCTACATGTACATGTGCCTTGTTCTGGGCCTGAGGCTGAGAACTGCAGTGACAGGGCTCGTGTACAGGAAGGTGAGGCTGCAGCTCCTTTTCTAGCTTTGCTTTTTGCTAGCCCTGCCTTAGCAGAAATGATGTACATAGTTCATAGCAATGTCAGGGGAGATGTTGTTAGTTTTAGGATGTAGCTGTCCTGTATTCATCTCTGAGCAGTGCATGGCAGGTACATTTTTCAGAGTTTCCCTAAGAAGGAAAAGCCAAGATAAGGAAAGAGCAAAAATCAACATGAACTTTCTTATGCTGTAGATGATGGGAGAAGGGAAAGGAAAAAGGGAAAAGGAGTAAATGGTTCATCTCAAAGTGAAGTCACATGGCCCAGGTAGCAGCATGGTTTCAACACCTGGGATTTGACATTTTTCTCCCTCTCTTTGTTCTCTATTAGGAAAAGAATATTGTTTGATTTTTGGACCAAAGCTGTTGTTTGATGATGTCTTTTCTTTCTTCTCTGCCCTGTCTAGATCCTGGTTATGTCACATGCCTCAAGGAAAGCAGCAACCACAGGTGAAATTGTTAATCTGGTATCTGTTGATGTGCAGAAGCTAATGGATCTGATTATCTATTTTAATGGGACCTGGCTGGCTCCTATTCGGATTATCATCTGCTTTGTCTTCTTGTGGCAGGTAAAATATGACACTATTTATCAATCCCTTTCTATTCTAAATAGCAAAGGAAAAAGGAGGTTTTCAAATTCTACTTACTGGTTTGAATTACATGAAATTGCCATATTTTTCTTAGCTCTGTAGCATGGTGCATTCACATTTCTTTCTGAAAGATATTTTTATTGATACAGAATCCTGGTCTGAGCCTTCAGTTCATCTTCTCACCTGTGTATTCAGCATTCAGACCCTTTTAGGAGACTGAGTATGGTTATTATGAGCTGACTGATAAACTTCTGCTTCAGATTTTCCTGTCACCTCCCTTTACAGCCAAAAGGTGGTGGCTCAGTGTAGGCTGAAAGACCAGTTCCAGCTCCTTGGCACAGGCCTAGGACATAAAGGGGAATGGTCTGAAATAGCAGCTAGACATACTTCATCCTGAAGCCTGTCTACCACAAGATCAGTGAAAGAGCTTGAAGCAAAGTTACATGCCATTCAGAAAGAGTGTTGGATGCTTTGAATTTCATAGGTATCAAGGAGTTTAGCAAGGAGAGAGCAAAACCTGAGTTAAAAATAATGGATGGTAATCTAAAAGATCCATTTTAAATCAATGTATGGTACTTTCTCAGCAGTACAGAGCCCTGTTGTTTAGTCCCTGCTTTTGGCAAATGGAAGTGTGAGCAGTATAGAGACAGGTGATTCACAGGAGTTTTCCAGAGGCCTTTGAGGCTTTCCTTTACTCCCAGGATGGATTGTGCCTCGTGCCTGGCAGGATGCTGTGACTGTGAAAATCAGTAGCCGTGGTACAGGCTGGTGAGAAGTCATCATCCCTTTTCTAATGACGTTGCCAAGTTGAATGTGGTTGGAACATAATTCCACTTTCTGTGCTGGTGTTCCCAGACATTTGTGCAGACAATACCTGTAACTCTCTGTGTCCACCAGCACTCCCCTCTCCAGCCATCCTTAGGGAGATGTAACTAACCCTCGAGAAACAAGTGTTGATACATAATTGTTCTGAACGCTGGGATCCCAGAGCTGTCCCAAGATAATGGCACAGGATAACGCCACCGTTCCATCTCACGCAGACAAGCTGGGCTGTTTATGCTGCAAGAATACTTTGTTGAGGGTTTGGGTTTGTTGGTTAAGGAAGACCTGGCGCTGTCTGGGGTCACTTACTGTGTGTAGCCACAAGATGTCCTTCTGAACGCGTGCAGGGACGGTCGGGAAGAGCCGGGCATGGCTTGGATTGCCGGCGTGCCTCGGATCGCCCTCAGCGCCGGCCTGGGTCCTAACAAGGGAGCGAATAAACTCAGCACAGCCCGATGACAGGAGTTATCCTGCTTGCAGAGTTAACAATCCACAGTGCTTAGGAGCACACCGCCCAGGAAAGGCAAAGGCAAGATCAGAGTAAAGGCTTAGCCAGAGAGGTGTTATGCACAAGTTCAAATAAGAGGGAGGATAAGCAAGGGGAAAAAAAACAATCTTTCTAGTCATCACCAGAAGTTCCTTCTCTTTTCTTTTGTCTCCTGGCAGCTTCTAGGGCCATCTGCCTTGACTGCAGTTGCTGTGTTTCTTTTTCTTTTGCCTCTGAATTTTGTGATCACCAAGAAGAGGAGTCAGTTTCAGGTACATTTTGCTTCATAAAAATGAAGTGGTTTACTGAGTTATGTGATTACTTATATTTATTGTTAATGCTTACCATGACTGTCTGAAGTAACATAGGAGGACTTGAAGCCTCCAAAGTTTCTTGAAATTTAGAGTAAGCTCTTCCATGTTCAGCCTTTTGCTATGTTTGCCTTACTTTTCTGTTGTTTTTATGTACTACCAGTAAAAATAAAGCTCTGAAAATGAAAAGTAAAATATTTCCCAGCCTGGCAGATTCGTAAGTGAAACAGTATACACAGCTCAACTGCAGGGAAATTTATTCAGTACTTGGAGGCAGGAATAAGGTATTTTTCTTTAGAATAATTGCACCATTAAACATTCAACCTATTTAATGATAAAACTGAAACATTTATTACAGGAAACCCAGATGAAACATAAGGATGAGAGGGCCAAACTCACCAATGCCATTCTCAGTAACATTAAAGTAATCAAACTGTATGGCTGGGAGAAAACCTTCATGGAGAAACTGCTTGGAATCCGAAAGCAAGAACTTCAGGCCTTGAAAAGATCTCAGATTCTCTTCTCAGCATCCCTAGTTTCTTTCCATTCATCAACTTTCCTGGTGAGTGGATCACCTTCCTACATAAAACGTGCTGTTACTTCCATTTTACTTTGTACTCCTGCCTGGACAGATTTTTCCTATGGACAGCTGAAGATTGTATCTGCCTGGAGGAGCTGGAGGTCACAGGAGTTGCTGTGGCTGCTGCACCAAAACCTCCTTGAAGCAGAACAAACATCCAATGATCCAACTTGGTTGTATCACCAACACACCAGAGCTTTGCCTGTGGTACCTGCAGGACAGGCACCTAGGGGTGATAGCCTGGATTTAACCAAATGGCTCCCAGAGTCTTGAGGGGCCTGTCACCCTTGAACCATCCTGAAGCAAGTGTTTGCTTGTCCTTTGCTCCCTTTCAGATTACATTTGTCATGTTTGCTGTGTACACCCTGGTGGACAGCACACACGTGCTGGATGCTGAGAAGGCCTTTGTGTCCTTAACTCTGATCAACATCCTCAACACTGCCCACTCCTTCCTGCCCTTCTCCATCAATGCTGCTGTCCAGGTGAACTGTTCCCCTTCCTTTGGCCATAAGGGGTTTTTACATATCCCCATTAACAGGTACAGGCAGGGATTTCTTAGGGCTCTGCACATCAGCTCTTTAATTGCCACTGTGAAACGGTGAAGTGCAAGAGCTAGCAGCTAAAGGTACTTTGTGGCATTGTTTTCAGAAAAGCTCCTTTATATTGACAAAATAGTCAACAAGAATTACTCCTAAGTCTTTTGTAGCTCAGTACAAGCACCATTAGATCTCAGAGGGGCTTCCAGTTCTGTGTTTAATCACAGAAATCAGAATAGGTGGAGCAAAATCTCCATAGGGGAGACTCTGGTAGTCCAGGCCAGAGAGAAGAGCAGTTCATTGTTCAGTAAGAAATTAGGAAATTCATTTCCCTCTTACACTCCGAGACTGTCACAGATTTCCATGTACAGAAGCAATCACTGGAAAGACTGCAGGAAGAATTGGATGAAAAAGTACCAATTTCACTGAACCGGAAGCACAGGGAATGATATGGGGGTTTTCCAAAGTGGAAATAAAGGCAGGTAACAAAAGGAGCTGCCTTTGGCTATCTAAGCCTACAACATCTGCAGCATAGCACTAGTAATATTCTAAGTGGGTCTTCAAGCTGAGTCTTCACTTTGGGTTTTTGCTCCCTTTCTACTCTAAATCTTATTTTCTTCTGTTGCCGCTTCATTTCAGGCCAAAGTCTCCTTAAACCGGTTAGCAGCTTTTCTGAGTCTGGAAGAACTGAATCCTGAGAGCTCAAACAGAAACACTTCTGGCTGTGGTGAGCTTTTAGGTTACCACTTTTGTCTTATAAGAGGAGTAATTTCCATTGTTCAGCTTCTAAGGCTGTATACCATAGTGAAGAGAAAAATATTTGCCCCTTACTGTCACTTTATCTCTCTGGTCTCATTATTTCTTACAATGAAATCTAATCTGGTGATTTACCCCTTCTTTTCATAATAAAGGTTGATTTTCTGTAACATAAATACACACTGAAGCATAAAATCACATAAACTGGGACATTTCTGTAGCTATATTTGCATTTACAAGTGGTCTGCCTCTCTTCATGTTTTAGTACAGGCAAGTATCACCATAAGAAATGGGACGTTTTGCTGGAGCAAAGAAACTTCTCCTTGTCTTAGAAGGTACAGACTTACCCTTAGTCATCTCTCAATACTGTAGGTCAGGCTGGCTGCTGCATGAACTAATTCCTCAGGGCCTAAGTGAAACCAGGGTGGAATATCCAGAGGCTTCTGAGTTTGCTTCATATTCAGTGTTGAATTCTGAAAATTATAAAATCAGATAAGACATAATTTTGCTTTTATGTTGAGGAGCACATAAATGGGAAGGTGCCTGTATCTGGATATTGCTTTATTATATGGAGACTGGTTTTTTTAATACAGTTTTCTTGCCCAGATATGAAATTACAGTGATTTAAGGCAAAAAAAGTAGAACAGATGGCATGTAGATATTATATATGACACCATTACATGCTTATTTCAACAGGCATTGACATTTTAGAAAAGAAAAGTTTTGGAATGTTCTGATATTCAGGAATGTTCTGTATCCAGTGCTTTGGGCTAGCCTATCTCCAGAGTGGGGGTCTGGGTATGAAAGGCAGATGGGGATGTGGATGAAGATCAGGGTATGAAAGTCAGATGGAGATGTGGATGAAGATTGGGGTATGAAAGGCAGGTGGGGATGTGGATGAAGATCTGGGTATGAAAGGCAGATGGAGATGTGGATGAAGATTGGGGTATGAAAGTCAGGTGGGGATGTGCTTGGAGGTGTCTGAAGGGATGAAATCAGGGGATTTACTCGATACATACCCAACAATAGCAGGAATTTTCATAACGATTACAGTTATTTATTCCAACCATTTTCTTTTCAGAAAGTGTATGTAAAATGTGGTAAAAGGCTGCTCTTTTCCCCACAGCATAGAGCTCAGCGTGCCCCAGGGCTCTCTGCTGGCTGTGGTGGGGCAGGTGGGGGCAGGCAAGTCCTCCCTGCTGGCAGCGCTGCTGGGCGAGCTGCAGGCCACGGATGGCTCTGTGACTGTCAAGGTGAATTTTCCCCTCAGCACTTGCCTCTATCACTTGGCTGCTTCCAGGAACTGTAAGGTATTAAGCGCAGCAAAAGGTACTTGAGGAAAAGCCATTTACTGCTGAATTTTAACACAGGCTGTATGTATCAGTCCACGTTTAATTATCTGAAGGTGCTGCTGACCTCTCAGATGAGCCTGAACTTTGCAGGCTGGAATAGCACTTCAAAGATCCAGTTCTGTTTCCCCCTCTGACAGTGAGCTGAAGTGTCATCCTGGTAAACTGCATCCTGTACTTGCACGTGTCTTTACTCCCTTGTAAGGTAGTGACAGTGCGGACTCATATTTTGTAAAGCCTTCTGAGAACTGTCAGTGGTGATGATCATTCCAGATTTCCATAACTGAGAGAGCTTTTCTTCAAAGATGAGTTCTCACAGTGTCCAGCTGAGAAAAAGTTTGGAAACATTTGGAAAAGTTTGCCAACATTCTTCCACTTTTATAGGACACTGCAGCCTATGTCCCTCAGCAAGCTTGGGTTCTAAATGCTTCAGTGGAAGATAATATTCTGTTTGGGAAAGAGATGGATGAAACGTGGTTCAAGACAGTGACAGAGGCTTGTGCACTGCACCCTGATTTGGAGACCTTTCCTGCAGGGCAGAAGAGTGAAATAGGAGAAAAGGTACTGCCTTTAGGCCAACTTTTCCCTCAGTAGCTACAACTTCAGGTGTCCTGCTTAAAACATCTGCCCCTGAGTAACTACAGCTTTGGGAGCTGTGATGAAAACACAAAAAAAATAAACTCACAAGAGGCAGGTGCTCAGGAATTTCTGGTAAGTTGGGCATGATGTAATTTAATTTAAGCCACTTTTTGACAGATTAACCAGAGACACGAGAGATGTTTAAGACAAAAATCAACACATCCAGGTCATTCTTGGGTGCTCTTTTGCAGGAGAGAGTTGTTGTTCAAGAGACTCTGCCTCTGCAAAAGCCCTGTGGGAAGGGAGGGAGGGGCACTGATTCAGAAACAAGGGAGTCATAAAGGCTCAGTGTAAAAGGGAGTCAGCAGTTGGGAAATATGCTGTAGCTTTGGAATAAACAGAGTCCATCTGTTTTGCAGGGAGTCAATCTGTCTGGAGGGCAGAGGCAGAGGGTGAGCCTTGCCCGGGCCGTGTACCAGGCAGCCTCGATTTACCTGCTGGACGATCCCCTGGCAGCTGTGGATGCCCACGTGGGGCAGCACATTTTTGAACGTGTCCTTGGACCCAATGGTTTGCTGAAGGACAAGGTGTGCTATGAACCTGAACTGAAAACAGCTGCACAGTGTCTCTAGTTAGAAGAGCCCCCAAAATATTTCCAGTAGGGTGGCTTGCTCAGTTTATCAAAGGCTCACAAATGCTTTTTTACAGTGGCAGCAGGGGATGGGGAACCTCTGCAGGCCACACAGCACCTGCAAGTCCTGCAGGGAATCTCATCCAGGAGGAGGAGGGCTATCTTTATCCTCATGCAAACCACATGCCTTACTTCCACACCACGTTTACAATTCTTTTGTTCTTTTTACAGTTCTTCTGTTGACACCCTTCCCTTCTTTTGAGATTTACTTCTAGCACAGTTCAGAAGAGCTGCCTGATCTTTTCCAAATTCTGTCACTGAGATGTCTAATTACTTTTGAATACTTCAGTGGCACCTTCACAGTTTTCATCACTTAAACACTTCTCCTCTATTCTTTTTGCATTGGTTGTGTTTTCTTCTTTCTTGGTATTCTTCTGCTGTCAACCAATCTGGATAATAAACAAGGTTACATGAGAAGGGATGCTAGGGAAGCTCTATTGGATTCAAAGTATAAAAATTGCCTAGAAATACTTGATTCAGTTTCACATGACAGAAGGAAAACAGGAAAAAGGCAATTTCTTGCATTGGAAAGTCCAATTAAAACAAACATATCTGATTATAAATCTCTCCATGAGGATTGGTTGCAAGTATCAGAATATAACTATTGTATTGAAACACAGTGACTGGCTAAGAAGAATGTATCAGATTAAGGTGTACTCAAATAGCTTGATTGTAGATTAGAAATGCAGAATATGCCAATTTATCAAGGGAGAAATTACTTTTCTTATGTCCTTTCCTCCAATTATCTGTGCAAATATGCTCAGAAATGTAAATAAAAGGAAATGCCCTTTAATTCCATTCAGGCTGATGAATTTTTGAGGCCTAAATTTGATCCTGAAATACTGATACCAATACTGACAGCAGAACAATTGTAACTGTTCCTTCTTTATTCAAGCAGACTCGTGTGCTGGTGACTCACACCATTAACATTTTGCCTCAAGTGGACAACATTGTTTTTCTGGTGGATGGAATGATCTCAGAAACTGGTTCCTACCAAGAACTTCTACAGAGAAATGGGGCCTTTGCAGAATTTCTTCATTCACACATTACTGCAGAGGAGAAGCCACGTGCTGGTTTTCCAGGTAACCCAAATGGGTTGGAATCATTCTTCCTAGGTCTATCAGTCAATTGTTCCCTTCATATCACATCTGTTTTATTGTGGACATTTAAAGCAGAGATCACAGTAAGGTGTTACTTTGTGTGGGGAAAAGTATGCCTGGCAAATCAACTGAATCATCACCTCAAAACTGGTTCTTGAACCCATATTAGTAGACAATAATCATGCAGTAAACCATTACCTACTATATGTGCTATTCTTTAAGCCTCACCTTGATATTTCCACCTTTAGAAATTTTTAAATGAATCTTTCCTCTGTATTGCCTGTCTTTCAAAGGCTACATAGGACAAAACAGGATGCTAAAGCATTTAGAAAAAACTCCATTTATTTCACAGCTATGGGAGACACCAAAGGCATTATCACCACTGGAAATGGTCCATCTCAAGAGAAACCCCTCAGGTAAGCTTAAAGCAGTCTCAGACACTGAAGAATTTACTCCAAAGCCCACACAAGCCTACATGGAGGCTCTTACTGAGGATGATACAGGTTTGGGATTGAGCTGTAAATTAATAACAAGAGCAAACAAGCAAAACTGAAGAATAGGTAAAAACCTGCTCCTGAATGTGGAAGTTGACTGACATTTCTTCTGTATTTCGCAAGGAGGCAGAACAGAGCTCTGGTACAGGCTCCTTGCTACATTTGATTGCTGATCACTGGGGCTGTAAGGTCAGACTCATCCCAGACCAGCCTCAGAGAGCAAATACTTTAAGCCTCTGCTCCTCAGTGGCTTGACAGAGCCCAGTCCCTGTGACAAACATGGACAGTGCCTGGGGTCATTCTAGAGGACCCTGAACACTGCAGCCCTCAAAACAGGCATGGATTTAGGGGTGGATGGGTGGCTGAGAATTGAAAGTTTTGTTTTCTTCGTGAAGCGGTGATTCAGTAAAATCGGCTGTGGGAAGGGAAGCCATTCCTGTGAGCCAAGACTGCACCAGTGCTGCAGCCACCAGGGGAGCATTAACCAAGGCAGAGACAACTCAGCATGGCAGGGTAAGCACAGCACCTTCCTGCAGAGGCAGGGACACGTTCCATGGGGACAACACACTCATGGCAAGCAAGTCAGCTCCCTGCCTCAGCAAACCAGAGCCAGGGGAGTCAGCTGAGCTGTGCAAGTTTGCCCTGTAATTGAGGCAAGAACATATTATACTGAGAATAAACAAGAGCAAGCAGTCAGAAACCCCAAAGAGGCAGCTTTTTCTTTAGGGAACCCCAGCACTCGCCAGACAGGGATCTCCTCACCTCTCCTAATCAGCAGGCCCCCACACAAACACCCAGTCTGAACGTGACAGTTCTCTCTCACACCAGCACCACAGGAAAACCACTGCCTGACATAAAGAAAGCCTTCCATGCAATCCAAAAGTCTCATGAGCCTGTTGCATAACATTCATCAGTTGATAATGATCATTCATTAGTGATTTCTTTAAGTATGCCTCCATTATTCATCCATGAGGCAAACAAAACAAGAACCAACATGGTTGCTATGGCTCTGACACATAACGCCGGGATAAATCATCCCTTGCAGAGCTGCTTTTTTTGCTGCTTTTTTTTGCTAACTACCTCCATCCTCCCAACCTCTCCTCCTGTTTTTCCCCACTTGCCTCCCTGCAGGTCAGTGCTGGGGTGTATGGAGCCTACCTGAAGGCAGCAGGCCTGGCCCTGTGTGTGTACACTGTGCTGTCCTTCACGTGCCAGCAGGCCGTGGCCTTCTCACGGGGCTACTGGCTCAGCCTCTGGACAGATGACCCTGTGCACAACGGGACACAGCAGCACACACAGCTCAGAGTTGGAGTTTTTGGTGCTTTAGGAGTGGTTCAAGGTTCGTTTAAGCTGCTCACCTAATTTTTCTCTGTATTCCTGCCTCCCTTTCCCATACCCAGGATGGTTTCACAGTATTTAAACAAGTGCATACCCTCAGGCTTTCAGCTTCCTGGGCTTTTGGCTCCAACCCTAAATGTTTTTCTTTTTTATCTCTTTTCATCCTTCCAGCATAAATTAATCATATCAAAGTGCAAGTGGGGCTCTTCTGCATGGTGAATGAAATCTTGGCTTAGGTCACGTAAAAGAGAGAGAAAAGAAGAGAAACTTGTGGATGTTTACGTTTATCTTTTTCTTTTAAAATAGCCACAATTCTTTTAGTTACTCTCTCTAAAAAGAAAAAATAACACTGAGCAATTTAAAGTAATCCCAGTCAAGCTTATTTTGTGATGAATGAATAATTTGTCCTGCATGTTTAAGTTCCTGAATCCATGCCCCCCATCAAGCTGGCTTAGAAGGCCTTTGGCCACTCTGTAACTACCCTACAGCAAGGGCAGCTTACTCTGCAACTCTGAGGCTTGGTTTAATTCCTGCTGAAGAGAGGCTGAATTCCTGTTGCACCTTCCTGAATGCACACTGGTGCTGCATTCACAGACCAAGTGGAAATCACCATCTTGCAAGGGAGAACTCCAAGGTGGGCTTGTTCAGACCTAGTAATAATAATTTCTTTTCTCTTACAGCCCAAAGCAGGTTTGCCTGCACAGCAGCAGTGCTGCTGGGGGGTGTCCTGGCCTCACACCAGCTCTTCCTGCAGCTGCTGAGCAATGTCATGAGATCCCCAATGCTCTTCTTTGAGCAGACACCCATTGGGCACCTGCTGAACCGCTTCTCCAGGGACATGGATGCTGTGGATTCTGTCATCCCTGACAAGCTGAAGTCTGTGCTGGGATTCTTGTTCAACGTACTGGAGATCTACCTGGTGATTGTGGTGGCTACACCATGGGCAGCAATGGCCATAGTGCCCCTGACTGTTCTTTATGCAGCATTCCAGGTAGGAGCTCACAGATGCACACACAGGAGAGGCTGAAGCAGCACAGCCATGTCCCTCCAGAAAGCCTCCTGCCATTTCTTAGGAGTGAAGGCATGCAGAAATTAGTTTCATCATCTCAAGTTGCATCTGAGCAAGAGTAATGTCAGTCCCTTTTCCACATCACCTCAGCCTTCCACAGCACCCCCAGGTCCTCACAAAGAGGCTTGGTGCTTTTCTGATGTCTAAAACAAATCCTGCCTAGGGCTATATCCCTCATCTCCATTGGTGTTAATCACATGAAGACCAAAAGCATTTTTCCTTTCAAGCAGAATTCCTACAGCACATTTTAATATAGCCATGTTTGCCAGCCAGGACTGAGCATTGGGGAAGGGCAGATACATCTCTGTTCTCCATCAAGCAAAGGGCTCAGCTGCAGGAGAAACTGAGGGTAGAGGTTTTCTGGGTTCACAGCACCCTGGCTCCTTTGCCCCAGCCACAGAGTTATTCCTAATAAAGACAGGACATAACAGAGGTAGGAACATTGCCTCATCTTTTAGAGGCATCTCCTACATGCACAGAAGGTTTTGTAACACGAGGACAGTGGGTACTATTGCATTTGTTGAGGAGGCCTCCCCAAATTTCCTGTGGGGTACCTCCACAGAGGCACAAACCTTCTAATGCCTGTCCCTTCCACTCCCCTTGTACCAGCACTTCTATGTCAGCACCTCCTGCCAGCTGAGGCGCATGGAGGCTGCCAGCAGGTCACCCATCTGCTCCCACATCTCAGAAACCTTCCAAGGCACCAGTGTGATCCGTGCTCACAAAGACCAGCAGAGGTTCATTTCAAGGAGCAATTTCCTAGTGGATGAGAACCAGCGAATTTGCTTTCCTGGAGCTGTTGCTGACAGGTACAAATCTGCCCAACAGCTCCACGAGTGTTCTGTAAAGTCATTGTGTGTTGGGAGAAAGGGAGAGGGCACCCAGCAACAGCTCTGTGCTCCCCTCCTGCTGCAGGTGGCTTGCTACAAACCTGGAGTTCCTGGGCAGTGGCATCGTGCTGTTTGCAGCCCTGTTTGCAGCCATGGGCAGGACACAGCTCAGTCCAGGAACTGCTGGCTTCTCCCTTTCCTATGCCCTCCAGGTAACCCAGTGTGGAAAAAAACACCATGTTTGTCTTTGTCAAAAGCAACTGCATTTTAATGTCTATTATGAACAATTTCTGTGCCTTTCTAGATGCCTTTTCCTATCAAATCCTGTTGTTATTGCTGAAATCTAGAGCATCTGGAGCACATGGCCTTTTAGGGAATGAACTTCATAAACACATGTATGGGCCATCTTCTTCCTCCTGAACCTGAACTTAAATACAAGTAAAAGCAAGGCCTGGGCAGCTGAAGCAAAGTCTTCAGCACCTGTCTTACCTGCTTGTAGACTAGTTGCACAAGAGCCTAAGAAATAGCTACATCACCTTTTAGCCTCCAAGTCAGTAGCATTTCATTCTCTATAAAAAGGCTGAAGGGGCTATGGCAGGACCTGCCTTTCACTTCAGCATTTTAAGGTTTTCTGATGTAATCTAATTTCCCATATAATTAGCTGATGAGGAGATCTTTAGAAATAAACACTAAGACAAAGTACCAGGTAACTCCTGAGCACAGGTCAGGGCTCATTTTATCTGCCCTAATGCTGCTTTTCCAATGTGGCAGATAACTGGTGTTCTGAACTGGATGGTTCGCTCCTGGACAGAAGTAGAGAACAACATTGTTTCTGTGGAGAGAGTGAGAGAATACCTGAGGACTCCTAAGGAGGTAACTAATCCACTATTGCCCTTACTAGAAGGGGCTGAACATCTCTGCAAACTCAATGAGGAGCTTTTCTGTTGCACCTGAAAAACCCCTAGTTTTCCCCTTCTAAAAGGCCAGTCATGTTTCCTTTAAAGAACTGTAGCATTTGGGTTTTATCCAACTGACTAGACTTGTTTTGTAATCTCTGATCATTATTTCCTTAAGACAGTTAGGCATTGGATTGCCATTAAAATAGCTTCACTTGTTAACACTCATGGAATGAGACATTTCCTGCCCATATTTGGAGTATTTATGATGTGACTTCAGAAGCAGCTCTCTGGTAACTAATGGCTCCTAGATAGCCTTTTAGCTGCTGAAGTCCCCTGTGCAGTAATTTTTGTTCTGTAATCATTAAAATTATGTCTCCATATGCTGCCCTGAGAGAGGAGGCTGTCACAGTCCTGTTTATTGGGGTATATAAATTATTTTTTATTGACCCACTCAATGTCAGAACTCTGACATGCTAGCAACGTTCATCCCCATCTTCAGTAAAGAAAATCTGCCCAGCATCTTTGGATAAAGTAAAAAGCCAACATCTGCAGTATGAAAGTTAGAGGCCTTTCTCCAGTTTGGGAACAGCAAAGAGATTGGGGGGCACTTGGCACAGGTCTTCATGAACTTCCCATTCCAGTATTGCCACTTGATTGGGTAATTTAAATCAGCCTTCAACACTGCTGTTTGCTTCCATCTCTTCAGGCACCCTGGACTCTGAATGGCAAACTCCCAAGGCAGGTTTGGCCCACTGAGGGAAGGATTGAATTTAGAAACTACAGCCTGTGCTACAGGCCAGGTTTGGAGTTAGCACTGAGGCGTGTCAGTGTGACCATCAAGGGGCACGAGAAGGTAAAAAAACACTCCTTTAGCAGTGTGAGCAGGGCTGGGCACTGAGCACATCCAGGGGATACAGCCCCTGCCTGCACACAGCAACAGCAACCTGGCAGCTGGAGGAAAGCAGGAGCCCATCTCCCACACTGCACACCTTGTCCTGCTTATTACAGCAAAGGAATTCCACTTTTTCACTCTAGTTCCACATCAAGGCCCTGTGTGAACTGCTAAATCTTGTAATTATTGTTCCCATCAAAGGCTTTTGTGATTCCTTTTCATACAAAACAATTGCAAACTATAAATGCTTCCATTTAAAGAAAGTATTGCCAGACTCTGTGAATCACAAGCAGCCCTAAAGATCTGTCTCTCATCAAAAGGCCAAGAGGAACTACACGACATGTTTGTCCAACTGTGAGAAAGAAAACAATCAACATCAAAACCAAAGTCCTTCCATTGCACTTTACAGATTGGCATAACTGGCAGGACAGGAGCTGGGAAATCCAGCCTTGCAGTGGGGCTGCTGCGACTGGTGGAGGCTGCAGAAGGAGCCATCCTAATTGATGGACAGGACATTGCCCAGCTAGGGCTCCATGACCTCAGAAACAACATCACTGTTGTTCCCCAGGTATGAAACTCATTTCCAAAATCCCTGGGTGTCTTGAACACCTGGGCAGGGTTTATAAAGATGCTGTGAGAGGAGGGACATTCAGCAGTTTCCAAGTTGGAAATAACCTCTCTGCCATGTTCATCTGCCATTCAGAATAACATTAGTCACAGATTCCCACCCAGCAGGCAGGACCCAAGAGCTCATTTTTATAATTACTTTCAGGAGTTGTTTGTACTGTCTCTGTGCTCAGGATCCAGTTTTGTTTTCTGGCTCCCTAAGAATGAATCTCGACCCCTTAAACCAATACACTGATGCAGACATCTGGACAGCTTTGGAACTGACTCAGCTCAAGAACTTTGTTGCAGATTTGCCAGAGCAGCTGGAATACAAGTGCACTGACCAAGGGGAAAACCTAAGGTACCTTTATCTGCAGAAGGACAGTGGCAGGGCAGTGTCAGCCCCTGGGCTAGGAGAACTGAGCTGCTTGGATAAGGAGGCTAATTCCTTAAAAAATAAAAAAAACATTCTTTAATGATATCCAGACTGCAAATTGCTGCATTACTGTCCTGTTTAGCAGCATGAAATCAAATCATAGGACACTAAGGAAGACCTTTCAGACTTAATCAGTGGTGGATTGAATTTGTGCAGTACTTAAAACCCTGCAATCTGTTCCAAATGCAGCTCTTCTGGGTGGCATAGCAACACCTTCCCCTCCCTTCTGTAGGCTGTTTCATGCTGTTAGCTACCTGCAGTGCCACCAGCCTCAATCACCCTTTCAGAGAAAGGGAACAATCACCTTTTCATTATTGATTTCAAATGAATCATCTGTTGTGACCCCAAGTGACTACTGGCCTCAGTTTACCATCCCTCTTCCTGCTTGCAGCACTGGTCAGAAACAGCTGCTCTGCCTGGCCAGAGCACTCCTGCAGAAAGCCAAAATCCTCATCCTGGATGAGGCCACAGCAGCAGTGGATTTAGAAACTGATGCCCAGATTCAGTCCATGCTGAGGGCTCAGCTCAGAGACAGCACCGTGTTGACCATCGCGCACCGGGTACACACCGTGCTGGCCTGTGACAGGTAAAGGCATTTCTGTCACTGACACACCACCCTGCTGGTGAACAGCACCTTCCTTTCTGTCCTGTCCTGTTAAACCCCCGAGCTTTGCTTTAGGGTTGGGAGGATCTCTCAAACCAGCAGGGCACCAGCAGGTCAATCAGAGATGCTTCACTCCCACACGATGCCTTTCAGCTGTGTCACAGCCCTCTCCCCTCCACTGACAGCAGAACCATGGCTACAGCTCCTTGCATCACCTCAGAGCTGGGAAACTAAAACACCCAGTACCCAATCACACATCTCACTCCAGTCTCAGCTGCCAAAAACCCCTCCTCCCAAACCCAGCACTTGAACAGTCACTAATCAGAAACCCTTTCTATCCCAGCACTGTTTCTCAGCTGAAAAGCTGTTGGAAAGTCTGGCTGAATAATCAGCCAGCACCAAAACTTATTTTAAAACTAAGTAGAAATTACTAATTTTATAATAGGTGCTGGTGTATCCCCAAACTTACACTCCTTTTAATGTTCACAGGATTTTAGTCTTGGAAAACGGCCGGATAGCAGAATTTGGTACTCCAGAACATTTAATAGCTCAGAAGGGACTGTTCTACAGACTGATGGAAGAATCAGGCCTTGCATGACTCACTCATGGAGTATCCCACAGCACCACCACCATCAGGAGTAATTGACCTCATAATTGAGTTATTTTGGTTTCTCTGCAATGCCTGACACTCAACCAAAGCCAGTTTGAGCCAGAACTGCAGTGAGTAGATGGAAAGGGGTAACGTGGGATACACATTATTTCCATAGGAAACTCAGCAATTCCACTTTCATTATGTTTCCAGACACCAAAACCTCACTTGACTGCTGAAAATGAGCCAGTCAGGACTTAAATACTTTTCTGGTATAAAAGCAAACAAGCCAAAAGAGAAAGACCACAGCATTCCCAATTTATACTGTAAATAGAGCCCAAATATCCATCATACTTCAAGATTACACAGATTATTTTTAAAAGCCAAGAAGATTTTATGGAGAGCAAGGAAGAATTTAACTGGTAGCAAGGAAACTTAGCTGTTTGCAGTTGATCTTAAGCTGCAGGCAGAACAAATGTTGTATTTTGTCAGTATCTTAAGGACTGCTCACACAGGTGCTGTTCTGACACAGCTGTGGACTCCAAGGCAGCAGCTGGAGCTCATCATCCAAAGTGCACAAACACTGGGGGAGGGAAGAGGAGGCAGGATGCCACTGAGCAGCAGAGCTGCTGTTGTCACAGCTGGGGATCAGATCCACTCCCTCCCTCTGCAGGAGCAGGGCCAGCTCCAGCAGGGCTCAGCAGTGCAGGGCAGGAACGTGGCTGGGAGTGGCAGCAGAGCATCCATCTCTCCTTCTACCCAGGGCTTGGAGCCTTCCCACTGCCAGGTGCTCACAGCAGGGCATGTCCAAACACTTGTTGACAACACTTCCAAATTGTGTTTGGCCACGAGGAACTGGCATGGTTGGAAGTGCCCTCCTCCCTGACCCCTGCAGCACGTGAGGAAAGCAGCAGCATCTCACCTGTTGACCTGATGGTTCATTCCTGGTGTTCTTCCTGAGTGCAAGCTGACTCTTGCATGTGCCACCCTGGTGCTGCAGAGCCTCTGGCAGGGTCACCTGTCAGATGTTGCTTTGACAAACCAAAACAGAAGCAAAAGCTTCCTGGGCTTCCCACAGTGTCTGCAGCCAGAGCTGTCCTCAAGTCTCTCCTCAGGAATCACAGGATGACAGTGTGACAGACAAATACACACTGTGAGACACTGCTCTTTACTGTGACTTTTGTTAAACCACCCCATTTTTCTAGAGAGCTGAAATAAAAATAGAATCAACTCTTGAAATGTGTCTCTTCAGTAAACTAAAGCAAATACAACACAGAAAGGGGCAAGGGGGAGGGAATGGGAGAGTTCCAGCTGCAAAAATCAACCCAGACTGGCAAAACGCAGCAGTTCATCCTCCAACAGCTGCTCAGTGGCTTCTGCACCCAAGTCAAGAACAGCTTCTGCTGGACAAGTGCCTCAGATACTGAGGTCCAGTGCCTGCTGCCACACTGGTGCTCAGGTACCAGGAAAGTATTTTTTTCTATCTCCTTCCTCCAAATCTCATACTTGAGGGCACAGACAAAACAATTCCAAAACCAGATACAAGTTATGAGTGGTCCACAAAGGTTTATCAATGGATCTCAAAACCAGGAGCATTTAGAAATACTGAGATAAAAGTTAGGTATTTTTCCTTTTTTACTGAGGCCAAAGAGGAACAGAATTGCCCACGTTGCTGGGTAATTCTGAAACAGACATCTTTTAGCAATCTCCAACATAAACATCTTCAAATGCTCGTTTTCCTAAGTTGGTAACGAAGAGGGAAGGCAACCGGAGACAATAATGAAAACACAGTTTCACACTGGTGACCTTTGAAAGAGCACATTTTTGCTGTCAGCTAACCCAAACTAGGAGCAAGCAACAACACCATCAGCTCTCACACATCAAGTTGTGCTGAAAAGGAAAAAGAAAAGCAATTCCCAAAATTACACATGAAAAACCTGCCATGGTTCAGACGTGCTGGAGTCCCCAGGGATATGTCCAAATACTGTGATGAATCTGGAGCTCAAGTCTCACAGAAGTTTTATCTGGAAGTTGGTTGAAGCAAAATATATAAAGGACTTAACACTTGGAGATACCATGTAGGAGAGAAACGCTACCTTAAAAAAAAAATCCTTGTCCCATGATTCCAAGTTTAAAGCAATACTGAAACTGCTAAAGCCAGAAAATAAATGGAAGGTGTCATACATTGATTTATAGCCAGTTCATGGCAAACATGTACTGTGCAAGTGGCACTCCCAGCTCCCACATGGTGACAAGATGCACAGGAATGCCAAAATGTTCAAGGTGTCAGTGACCCAAAGCACAGTTGTTCCTGTGCCACAGCTGTGTCTGTTGTCACACCACGAAAGGATCTTCGTGTGGGTCAGGACTGGGAACACTTCCAGAAGTAGCTCTGTTCACACACATGAAATAAGGTGGTTGTTGCAGGTCTTCTAAAAATTCTGAGCTGTTTTTTTTGGCAGAATCAGCTTTTCCAGATGTGAGAAATCTTCCATGTTGCAGTAAATAATGTCAGCCACGATACATCAACGTGCACTGCAATCAGATACAGTGAATTCAGCTGCACAGCAGCTCCTCTCCCTGTTCTTTGCCAGGGCTCTCCTAGGATGGGCTGGAAGGAGAGGATCACAAAGTGTTCCTGGAGGATGACTGATCCCAAGCAGGAAAGGTGTCTCTGGTATTCACAGCCCCTCCCCTGGGTCTCTGCAGGGAGCTCCATCTCCACCTCCATGTCCATCACCAGCCACAGCCCCCTGCCCTGCACTCTGCTCCTATAAACCCTGTGCTCCAAGCACTCTGCACCCTTCTGTCCATCACAGTGCTGCACAGGTGTTTGGGGATTTGAAACACTAAAACTCACAGCTCGTCCCCAAACTCCACCTGATCTCTCAGCACATTCCATTCCCACAGAGAGAATTCCCACCAAGCTCAGGAGATGTGGCAGAGCCAGGCCATGGACACCACTGGGGTGACAAAGGTGCACAGCACTGTGACTCCTGCCCTGCTGATCCATCACTGACCTGATCTCTCAGCAAACCACAGAACAATCCAGCCCTGCCACAGCACAGTTACCTACACTCCTGGCTTCTTACCCACCACCCTAACAACCCCAGACATCAGGCCAAGCAGAATGATTACTCTAAACAGGACCAACAATTTCTCTTTTCAAGGCAAAAAGCTGAACTGACAAAGCAAACCCTTTGTCAAACACAAGGCAAGAAATAACACGTTTTCTTTCAAACGATTTTTTACTGCAAGTTCTTTGCAAATATTTGCATTGTCATTACAAAAAATACCAAAGAAATTTCAGTCTATTCAATTTCAGAGAGTCATAATTTACAAAAAAATAAATAGCTTTACTCTAAGGACAACAATTGTCTAGTATTAAGGTCAGCAATATCAATCACAGAAGTCCACATTCTCACTGCTGAGTATTTGGATCCATCTGACTTAGTTTGCTTTCTTCCAGCATTTTCCTTTAAAATAAGACTAATCAGAACATTAGAAAAGTAACTTTTTTCTTACCACAAAAAGATGAAAATTCAACATGGATCTTGAAAACCAGACTCTGTTGCCATTTTAAGTGTTAGACCCTTCCAACAGACAACTTTAAAAACACTAATTTTTTTTTGAAACAACTGTAACAGAACATTTTCCCACAAAATTTAAGAGTCAGCAGCAGCAGCACGAAGGGCATGTTTCTTTGATATAAGGCTAATGGTCCTTGATGTGGCAGAGCTGCTATGAAAGCACAGAACTGCCAAAGCCAAGGGTGCTACAATCAATGTCACCCTGAGCCTGCAGCCCCTGCTCAGGGAAATAAATCCTCACTGCTCAGCCTCGTCCCCACAGGTGCCACCAGCACTGGGCACCCCAGCCCCTGGGTGAGCTGGGTGAAACACCAGGGCCTGCACACAGCAACACACCAACTGCTGCACAGTTTGGTTCTGGAGTGTCATTCTGGAGATGCTTAAACACTGCTTGGAAGTTGGCTGTGCTTTTTCACATCAGCGCTGCTGACGTGACAGTGAACTTGCTGTAAACACATGAAACCTTTAGGACAATGCATAAAGCATTAACCATGTACAGTAAATGCCATCATGACAAAGTCTGGCACACATTTTATTTCACAAGAAGAAAAATCTTTGGACTATAGTACTATATGCCACAAAATGTTCCAAGTGCATCCCACAATAGATGGCTCATGAAATGAGGAATTCGCAAACAAGCAAATAATTTTTGCAAAAATGTTTTAAACAAAAAAAAAAAGGGAGGGGAGAGAACTTCAGAACATAAGAGCAGATGAGAAGAAAAAGCTTTTCTGAACTTCTCTGATTAATCACTCTGCCGTACATTTGAGTGTAAAATGACAGATTTCAGGCAAAAAACAGGAGTCTCTGAAGTGTCTTGCACAATGTAGGAGCTTCTCCTAAAGATGGCTAAAATCAATACTAAGGAGAAATTAAAAAATAAGAAAAAATTGCATCTTTATGTCACTTCCATTGCCATGCTCTGGATAACTTCACTGTGTCTGAAACTCAGCTGTGTGGTTCAGTCCAGCTCAGGGGAAGTTACAGTTCTCCAAATGTACCACCTCTCTCTTCCCCACAGTGAACAGCCAAGTTCAGATGCTACACCAAGCCTGAATCTTTGGCCATGCTATAGAAAATGCCTTTTTCCTGAAGTAGTTGGTCTGGGGTGCCACACTCCACCACTTCTCCTCTCTCCAGGACTAAAACTCTGTAAAAGAAGGAGATGAAAAAAAAAAAAAAGAACAAATGGTCACAAGAAGGTCCAGAAAGCCAGTGAACACAGATATATGTGTACAGACAGACTGCAGCACAGCCATTGTTTGCAAGTGAAGACAGTGCTGACTGTGTGAACAGGCTGAGGTTCTCACTGTCCTTCCCCACCTCTCTGCAGATGGTCTGTGTGGTGCATTGTTTATACAGCACATGGTTACCCAGCCATCTGCACACACAGCACATCCACCTCCTCCTGCACAGGAGACTCTGGACTGCTCTCTGAGCCAGCCAGAAGCCAGCTGGCAGCACTTCTTGTCAAGGTGTGTGAGGGCCTGTAAGACCCTGCAAGAGCTGGGACAACCTTCCCTTAACACCTCTCCACAGCAACTGCTGTTACACAGCTCCTGTGACAAACACAAACATGCAACTGGCACAGGGATGTCCACCCAGTCAGCCTCAGAGGGCAGGATCTGCCCCTCTGGACTCCCTGTGCTGTCTGTGCCTAAATTAGGGCAAGACCCAGGACCAGCCTCCTGTCCTTGCCTCTCCCCCCTTCCCAGTTTGCCCAGGCAGGAGCAGCACACCAGCAGTGTGACAGAGGGACCAGATGAGCTCCCCAGGCCAAGACCAGCCACCACAAGCCACCACACATACAGCCTACCCCTCAACACAGGGATTCCAGCAGCTCTGTGCAGAGGCAGCTAAAAACAAACCAGGAAACATCCAACTAACACAAAGATTCCCATGTGAGTGCAGCACAGTGCTGGCCACACAGTCAGCAAGATAAAAGCAGCATCACTTCACCTTGTGTAGTCCATGATGGTGTTCAGACGATGTGCTATAGTTAATACAGTACATTCTTCAAATTGAGACCTTATGGTTGACTGTATGAGCTTATCTGTTTCCAGATCAACAGCAGCTGTGGCTTCATCCAGAACCAGGATTTTGGACTTCCTGAGCAGAGCTCGTGCCAGGCACACCAGCTGGCGCTGCCCCACACTGCACAGATGGATGGGAGGGTGGGGAGAAAAGTCAGAACCAGTTTAGAGCATTTATTAGTATTCATTTTGAAACCTGGCAATTCCTTGTTCTAAAGATAAGGCGGGTCTCACTATTTGCCTGCAGAATATCTAACAGCATCTGAAACTACATCCCCCCAGATGAGTCCTGCCAATGTAGTAAGAGAATACAAGTGGTTTCAGCATAACTGCATCAGTCTGATTCACTGAATTAGTGCAGTGTTGAGGTCTGGATTTTAAATGGTTTCCACAAACTGAACATATAAACCCCTGATATGGTGCAAATAGCAAGTGAACAATTTCCTTAGAATAACTGCTGCTGCTTAAATGCTTTCCAAGGCTGCCCAAGCTGGCAAACCTCCCAGCATTCTAAGTATTTCTTAAATTATTTGAAATTCCCAAACTCAAGAGCTGAAAACACGTTGAATAAAACCTAGTGGCTGATTGCCTGGTCACACATTCAGAATTCTCCAGCTGCCTCCCCAGATTCTCACACGGGGCTGGGGCATTACAACTTTCACAAGCACACTCACGGCTCAGTTCAGCACACACTTTCTTTGGCCTACCTGAGGTTCTCACCCCCCTCAGCACACTCATGGTTCAGTTTATCAGGAAGGGATGACACAAAGTTCTTCAGGTGAGCCAATTCCAAAGATCTCCAGATGTCTTCATCAGAGTATTGGTCGAAAGGATCGAGATTCATTCGCAGAGAGCCAGAAAATAATATTGGATCCTGGTGATGGAGAGAGGCAATTCACAGTGTACACACAACATGGCACGTGCTCCAAAAATACTTCTTAGATAACACAGGGAAACAACATGTACAGATGCAATTGCAAGCAAGCTAATATTCTGAATGTAGGAGTGAGGGCTCGTTTTTTTCCAATAAAAAGTTATTCTATCTCACTCTTATTCCTTACTCTTCTTGGGGGCCTGACCTCTTCCCTGTGCAGATTCTTGCAGTCCAGACCTTTCCATCAGTCAGTAACTCATGAATTCAGAAAAAATCCCAACAAAACAAACAAACCAAACCACCCAAACCCCAGCCAACTTTCTTTTTTACTGGACCTCTAGGCTAAAAAAGAGGTCCTCCCTCCTCAACCTTCTGTCAGCAGGGACTACCTGAGACTACCAGGTCAACTTTTCACTTCTTAGGGAATTAACCATCTGTAAGTATTTCCAAACTCTTCAGCTGCAGTATGAATGAAATTATTCCATTTTTTTTCTCAGACAGGAAGAAATACTACTTTGGAAATACTGATGCAAAACAATCAAAAGGAGAAAGTAAAGTGCCTCCCTGGATTTCCAAAAGAGGTGTTGCAGAAAACCTTTTACAGTGAGCTCACTTGTTTTTGCCAGTGTGCTGCAATGTTAATTCAAAAGATCACATTTTATAGTCTTACTTTGAATCAGAACAGGCAATAAAGGCTACACAGTAAGAACAAAAACACTTGGGACTAAATCCAATGCTCATAATTTGCTGTATTTCCAAATGTTTAGGACTATCAAACCCCCAGCTGCTGGGCTAGACTGGGATGGTTGTGTGCAGGTTTCTGTGCAAGAACAGCACTGACAGCACACACTGTGTTCACAAAGGGATCCCAAGCAGGTGTTCAGCTGGGATCAGCCCTTCCCACTCAGGCTGAGCTGTCTGCAGTATGTAAGTGATCAGCTGCTGAATCGAGACCAAGGTTTTGCTTCCACAACATGGCTCAGCCACAGCCAAGTTCCTACTTGTTACCTGGCACAGGAGAACTGAAACCAGCCTAGGGAAAAAAGCTTGGCTTCGAGTCCATGAAAGAGCAAGCTGAAGTGACTGAACTTCATAGCACAGATCAGAGAAGGAACAACAATTTTCTCCTCAGTACTTCATGGAAAGAGCACTTTATGCAGTGCAAAGAACAAAGGAGTTGTGGGAGTGGCAGGATTTTGCACCTACCTGAGGGATGATGGTGATCTTGAACCGCAAGTCATGGAGGCCGATCTTTGCAATATTAATGCCATCAATAATAATTTCACCTTCAGCTGCTTCATTAATCCGAAACAAACCCAAAGTAAGTGAGGATTTTCCGGCTCCTGTTCTTCCAACTATTCCAATCTGTTGGGAAGAAATACAAGAACAACTTACTCTGGGCAAGAGCTAAAGCATTTCCAAGCATTTCCGCCTGAAACCGACACACTGTCATAGTTTTGTGGTTATCCACACACCAAAAACATTCAGTTTCACACTATGTTTTATTTCCCAGTTAGACTGAAGTCTCAAGCAATACTTTTCAAATATAAAAGAGTGATATTTTGGTTGGCTGATACACCTCTTGTCATCTGCCCATTCTAACCACTTGAGGTAGCATCCTGCCCGTATTTGCAGGTACAAAGTGTGCACTCAGGAGAAAACAAATGCTCAGTTGGCTACCACAAATAAGGAAGCTGGACAGTAGATCTGTCATAGCTGCCTTTTAAGCAGCTGTGCAAGATCACACTGTTAAGAGACATCAGAGAATCCACACAGGACTGGGGTGGGACACGTGTGAGTGCATGGGCAAGGAAGCAGGAGGAGAAACACACAGATCAGCTTGGCCAGATCTGGAGAACCTGCTCTGAATTCCCATTTTTTTCCTGCAGTTTCATCTTGCAGCTTGTGCTCACTAGATGAGGCTTCCCCCCTCTACTGCAGGCTATTTTCCTGAGATTATAATTAACTTAATCTCTCCACAACCTACTCTTTGCTTATGGCAAACGAATTAGCAAAATTCCCTGGGAAGGGGAGACGAGACAGGATAAACCTCACCTCCCAGTGAAACCAGGCCAAATGATACTTGGCAGCCCCACAGAACAGTGGCTCTTTATCCATGAAGCAGAACACACCTTGCAAAGGCTGAGAGCCCACAACATCTGCAGTTACAACAGGGCTGACTCCACACAAGTGTTTCTAGTTCTTAAGAACCCCAGACACATAGCAGAACAGGATTAAACCTCTCTACTGCTTATGCATGCAGGCCTGTCAACCAACACTCTCCTGTGAATTCAGTCCTTACCTTTTCACCCCCATTGATGGTCACATTGATGTTTTTCAGAACCAGGTCCAAGTCCTCACGGTAGCGCAAACTGAACCCTCGGAACTCCACCTTCCCCTCCTCGGGCCAGCTGCTGCCTGGGGCTGTCTGCTCAATGCTCCACTCTGCCTGAAAGAGCCACACAAACACCTCTGAGCAGCTCCTGCTTAACCACCACGGGCTCAGAGGACTCAGGTTACAGTTAAGAAAACTCCTTCTTAGAGGATAATCTGCAAAAGGAACTGTGATGAGAAGAGAGGGAGAGAGTTGTTTCCAGACAGATGAAAGGGTGAGTAGCCAAGGGCTTGGCTATCTCAAGTCCCACTTGCTGCATAAACTTTCTTCTTGCCAATGGCAGAATCATGAAGGCAGCACACACTCAACCTGTCTGTACACCCCACCATGGCAAGGAAACTCTGGGGCAGCCACACGTGCAACTAGAAGCAGCATAGCTGAGACTGTGCACTAAAACATTAATAAGCTGGTAAAAAGGTGCTGCCTCAGCCTCCCACAAAGGTGAGAAAGGAAAGAACACACCCCACTGCATTCACTGCCACTGCCAAATAAAAAGGCTTTTACATGTATAAACACTGGTCTGCAACCAGAACTTAAGAAAAAATTCTAGGAAGGACCTTCATGATGTTTGTTTGCAAAAATAGTGACCCAGGTCAGGTTCAAGTGACAAGCAAGGCAAAGAGAAGACCCAGGAAACCCTGTAACCATAAAGTGAACAACTGCACATGAAATGAGTTACATGATTTGAATCAAAACAAAAAAAGTAAAACCTTTTTATTCCCCCCACTGAGTGCAAAAAGAGAAACAAATAAAAACACGACGTTTAAAGTCTTAGGAAACCAAAACATTTGTGCTGCCCTACTGCTCAGCCTTGAATATCAGAGCACATTTCCTAAATAGCAGTGTAAACACCAGTGGATACACCACAAAAGCACCAACAGGAACTTCCCACTGAGACCCAGCCTGTCCCTGGCAGGCTCTCAAAGCCCTGAGCTCTGTCCCAGCCCTCAGCTCAGAGCACAGGCCCACCCCCCTGCCCATTCAGTGGGCAGCTGAGACCTCAGAACAGGGCACTGGCTTCCCCAAGTGTGGTGGACAACTCCATGTACCTCCTTCTCCATTTCAGCATATTCTTTGACTCTTTCAACAGCAACAATGTTGGTTTCCAGGTCGGATGACATGCGAACCAGCCAGTTCAAGTAGGCTGTAATCTGCAAGGAGGAAAGCAGTCAGAGAGCAGTTTACACTGAACAGGTTACCGGCAATAAATGAAAAACATGGAACAACCAAAACATTGCAATTTCATGGAATGCATAAACACAGGCAAGAGCTTGGCTAATCAGTGCTAGACAGGAGGAAAGCCTAAATGCCTTGAAGATGCACAGGACAACTTGGCCACATCCGCTCACACAGGGAAAGCACAGAAGAAACTTCCCAGCACCTTCTCAGATACTATTTGTAATTATTATTTTCTATGTTCCTTATATTAGTTTTCCATCCAAAGCCATATCAAGGTTCTGACTTCCTGATGCAGTCTAACGACTCAGAGGTTCTGCTCTTTTTAGAAAAGGCAAAATTACCTGCAGTGAGTAGGACACTGAGAGGCCAACCAGCCCCGCGCTGAGTTTGGTGCGTGCAATCACTGCAAACAATGCTGCAAACAGGACAATGCAGTTCCCCACGTACTCCAGACGGACAGCCAGCCACCTGCAAGGCACAGAAACACCTTTCCAGTACTTCACCCACAGAGATCAGGGATGTGGACAACAAATGGTCTGTGACACATCTTTTTTTTTGTAAGATTAATAATATGGCCGGTGTGTCCTGCTAGTGACAGGCACTGCAAGATCTGTGGAGTTCTGCTTCAGCAGCATGTGAACCTAGAGGCATCCAAAATGAATGAGTCTTTCAGGTGCATAAATTCCTGTCTTAACTACAACTGCTTTCTGAACATAGGGATCAATAAATCAAAACTTTAAAAAGAATATAACCCAGAAGCAAGGCAGGAACTCTCAGAAAGGTTAGAGATTCAGAAGTAATTTTAATTTCATCACATAAGTTTGAACAGAACATTCTGAAACAGATTTATCCACACAAGCTTCCCTGCCCTGGACAAGCATGCCAAGAGCTGTGAGTGGTAAGGAGCACAGCCAGCAGATCCACGTCCTCCCCATGTAACTGCTGTTCCACACTGCAGCCCCACTGGTACCTGTTTGCAACAATGCTTGGGTAATAAGCTTTCTGATTCTCATCCACTTTCATGTCGTTCTGCTTGATGAAGCGTTTCTGCTCCCCAAAGGCTCGGATGACACTGACTCCCAGCAGGGTCTCGTTGAAGTGGGAGTACACGGGGGAGCGACTGACGGACTCCAGGCGCTTCAGCTGCCGCGACGTGGCCACGTAAAACCTCTGCAGGTCAGAGCATGAGAACTATGGTTACATCCACACTGTGTCTGGAAGGACAAGGGGAATCGTAAACAGTGCCCTGCCATCTGAGCTGTTAGTGACAGATAGTCAACTTACACGTGGGAATACACACCTTCTCCAACACCTTCAGGCCTAAAGGACCATTGTGTACACTGCCAATCAATCCATCTCATGCCAGAGCCATTTTCTCCTCTTCTTTTTATCAACAAGTTTAGTTCAACAGTATAAAACACACATATCACCACTTTCAGGTTTACTGATGGAGCCAAAAGGATTTACAAATTCAAGGGCCAAAGTCAAACCCCAGCTGCTTCTCTTCCATCTGTGCTGGCTCTACCAGTTTCTAGGAGTAAAGCCAGAGTGAAGCAAGCACACCCTGCCCACACAGGACAGGAGTGAAAGACTGCCATCCACTCTCTTGCTCTGCAGACAATATTCTGATGAAACAGGCACATGAGCAATACACACACACCCCTCTAAAGGCTACTCTCATGTTTGGAAAGAGGTCTTGGAGAAGCCCACGTTTTCCATATCTGGGCTCTGAGCAACGAGCTGTGCAAAATTTGCAACGAAATCTAATGGCATTTATATAAAGTAGGTATTAAAGGATTAGGTTCTGCACAGAAACCATTTTACACTTGAGAAAGGAAGGAAATGCTGTGCTACCGTCAGATTATCAGTAAACCATGCAAAGCATAGTGAGACAAGCATGACTCAAATCCAACACATGAAAATCCTTCCTTGTGCAGGGTAAGAACTGTCTTAAATAACAGAGGATGTGACTGCTGGACCTGGTCCCCTCAGGCTGCACCCTTTACCTGCACGAAAAAGTAGAGAAGTCCCAGGGGTGGAATGATGACAGCAGCTATGGGTGTGGCCAGCAGGATGATGATACAAGCCCCAATCACATTAAATGTGGAGCCCATGAACATCTTGATGATGGGTGGAATGGCAGAGTCAATGGTGTCTATCTCCTTGGAGAAACGGTTCACCAGGTTCCCACTGGGAGTGCGCTCAAAGAAACTCATGGGAGACCTGAGGACGTTGTGCAGCAGGTTCAGGTGCAGGTGTCGTGATGCCAGGATTCCTCCTATTGACACAACCATTGAGTAGCCAAACACAGCAATACCTAGAAGAGGAGACTCATTATTAACTGCTGCCACCTCTCACACAAAACATTCTCCTCACTTTGTCATCATTTAGCATTAGGACGTCTCTAGTACAATGATCCTGAGAACTAGGGTTCGCTTCAGGTAGACTCAGCAAATATGTCAAGTAGTTAAAAAAAAAATCAAACCACTGAAAATATCACATTCCTTTCACTCCTTCTCCATTACAAAAATTTGTGCAATATTTGAACACTTTCCCTGAGCAAAAATCACTGAATTTGCACTTGGCATTTGTTTTTTAATGTGGGATTTTCACGGCAGTTCTGAAGTGAGGTACTTGGAGTGTTGGGTTTCATGGCAAACAAACTCAAAACCACAAAGAGGACACACAACAAAACATCACTGAATCAGCCTCCCCACAGTGCCCTGGATGGAGCCACAAGCAGCCAGAGCAAACCCCAGCCAGGGCAGCTGAGCTGGGCTGGGGCTGCAGGGAGGCAACACAGCCACAGCCTCCTGTGACAAACTGCCCCTGCAGTCTGCTGACAGGCCAAGGAAACACTTCTGAGATCAGACATTTTGTCAAAATTCTGGCTCATCAGCCAGCAAAACATTTCTCACTTTGAGAAATGTCATTTACAAATGAAAGGAAAAACACATTTTGTAACTGAATAATTGTATAGTTGATTTGCTTGCTTTTTTTTTTTTAACTCAAGTTTTTCATTTTTCTGTAAAAACCCACACTCAAATCCTTAGCAAAATGCTGCTGCAGGCACCAAGAGCTTTAGAAACACTGAATCAGCAAATCTTAAAATACACAAGACCAAGCGAACCTTGAGAAATTCCCAGTGCTCCATATACTCCCAGTCTGAGCGTTGTGTTCTGCTGTGTCCCATTGATAACAGGATCATCTGTCCATAAACTCAGCCAGTAGTTGGAAGACAGGGAGGCTATATGATTACACATAAACAGGAAAATGGCCAAGAAAGACATAAAGAGTCCAATTGCTTTCATGTAGTCCCAGTACACTGATGCCTTTACCTGAAGACAGAAGACAAAAAGAAATTCTCATTTTGCAGCTAAGTTTCAAAACCAGCAACTCCCCCTTGTCCAACACCTACTTAAAGTCAGTATCCTCCCATCAGGCCATGAAAACACAGCAGCTGCACTCCAGAGAGCCACTGCTTGGGAACACAAGCTGCAAAGCATTCTATGGAGACATGCCAAATCCAACATTCCCCCAGGGCAGGCACACATCATCCTTCCCTTGTCATCCAAGGGAAGGGAGGAGTAGGGAGGGAGCTGCCTGAAGTAACACAGAACATCAGTAGCAGAGCCAAGCACTTCACTGAGGAGTTTCTGGCTCTCTGTACCACAAGATTATAAAGCCTTTAAACCAACCCTTGCTCCACATGGCTTGTATCCTATGATCTATCTTTAACCAACAACAAGCAATCCAAGCTTGGATTCAAGCAACACTGCTAGGAGCTGTAACTGCCACTTTCCCAGGAACCTCAGTCTCAGGTTTCTCAAAAAGCCCTGGGTATCCTGGGATTAGATACTTCTGTCTACAGTGGAAACTTGGCTTGAATTCATCTGAGTCAACTCCTTACACTGAAGGGCAGTTTTCATTAGGTCACCTAATTTGTCACAACCTCTCTCCAAGAAATAGCTGCAAGGTTTCCATTTCTCCTTGTACCCTTTGATGTGGTCAGGCCCATCATCTCACACAGGAGTTTTGTGTGGACATTCTTGCCACAGGCAAACACGGGGCCCAGGTTTGGGAGCAGAGGGCACAACAACATTTCCAGCAAGTATTACACAACAAGCAGCAGTTCAAGAATTCACTCAGCCTATTCTCACATCAGTTACAGGGTCTTCAGAAGTTATTTTCTTCTGAAACAGATTTTTCCAAAATTGAAAGAGGGCACAGGAAGCAGGAACTGGAGACCTTACCCTCCCAGTCTTTGCTGTGTCGGCCTCCATCATTTTCCAGGAATTCTTCTCAGCAAGTGGCTTCTGCAGCTCTGCTGTGCTGCTCTGGTGCTGTGGCTTCCCAGTGTCTCTGCTGTACGTTGAAGTGTTACTGAGTTGCCTGTTTGAAGACATTTATTTTTTAATCTTAGCTTGATACAGGAGAAGTGCTACCTCACAACTAGGCTTTGACAGTCCACAGCTCCAAGTCAGTGGTTTACACTCCTGTGGAGATGTCCTAACCTGCCATCATGGGGCCAAAGGTTCCTCGAGCCTCCCTCCTCCCCTCAGGGCACTCTCCTGACCCTCCCTGACAGCACTCAGCTCCCAAGCACCCATGTTCAGGTGCAAGTAACAGAGTCACCATATAGAGAATCTTGGCTGCACAATCACACTCCAGAAAGAAAATGCTCTGTGACCAGCCTTTCCAAACCCCATCATCAGCACAGCAGCTGCTGGAGTGCAGAAAGGGTACCCACACTCCCCTCAAAACAGGCCATTTAACTCCCAGGCACTCATTAGCTTCCAGAAATACAGTGTCTCTAGAGCACCAGAAGAATAAGGCATAGACTAGGAGATGCTTTTGGAAAGGTGTGATCAGAGTGACTGCAAGCAGAATAGCAGCTGCTTTAGGTCAGGCTAAAGGTCCACTTGGCACTTCATCCCATCTGACAGCAGGAAAATGCAGAAGCCTTAGGAACACACACATAAGCTGGACTAGCCAATAAAACACTCTTTTATGCACACCAAACCCACAATATCTTGCTACTTCACAAGAGTTCCTTCACATGGAAAGAATATGAGAGTGGTGTGAGTGCAGACATGAATGTGCAACAGTCTGTGCCAGCCTGGAGTTCCAATGCCCCGTGCCAGCAGCTGGGAGCCAGGGGCAGCTCCCAGGCCCTGTGAGGGACTGAGCCCAGGCACTGCAGAGACCCACCTTACTCAGACACACACACAATGTATTGCCAGCAGCAAACCTGTCCTGCCCAGCCAGAGAGGGCCCTGGGTGAGGCTGTGTCTGTGTGGGTGCTGCAGGGCCTGCTGGGCCTGGAACCACACTGCAGCAGCAGCCTGGCCTTCCTCAGGCTGCTGGATCCAGCATGACATTTTCCTCTACCAAAGACCATAACCATCAAATTACTGTTTATCCACATCTGAGTGACTGGATTGAAAGGATGGAGGGCAAGAGCAAAAAAAGAAAAAAAGGAGAACACACACCTATGCATTAACTTCCCAGGGGCTTCATTTGCAAGGACTCCATTTTCTATAGGCTTGCCTTCCTTGGCAGATGGACTATTTATATCTGAGAGGGTGAAAAAGTAAACATGAAAATGGTTAGGCAAAGAGACACAAGCATTTCATTTCAATCCTAATTGCCAGTTGCAGTTGTAACATGCAAACAAAGCAGGGAGCACCAGTATTTACAGATAATAACAGAAAATTGACCAGGGGAACAAATCAGTTAGGTTCAACTCCCAACAGGGTAAATTGCCAAGACAGGGAACATTTCTTTTTCTAGCAAAGGTAGGTGAGTAATAATGTAATATAATTATGAGGACATATTTTATGTTCAAGCATACAATAACAAGTCACATGTGACCCACTCCATGGAAACAAACCCAACACTCCAGCCACTCCTTTTCAAACCACAGCTTATACACAGTTAGTTATAAATTGTTTTTATTTTAAAATGCAATGACAAGACATTCTATCAATGATGGAGTGAAGCTGTAAGAACAGTAAGCATGTGCTAGTAACTTTGTGTCTTCCTGCAAAGTTGATCAAGAAGAAATGTGCAAAATCCTGGTGTTTTAGGAAACTGCAGGAATCAGGTAATTTTAAGCAAGAGACCTTTCCATGAATTATCCCACAACATCCTGCTTGTACCAAGATGCAGCACACACGAGACAAGTGTCTAAAACACTCCAGAAAACCTGTCAGCTTGAAATATTAACCTTTTCTGAGCAATTTAATTCAGTGTAATACAGTGCCATGAGTAAAACTTCTAGGTTCAGGTAGGGCAATTTTCTTTATAAAAACCAAATGTCTGACTCCTAAAAAGTTAACTGTCAGTACATGGAACTCTATTTTCATGCATGGAAGTTAATTCAGAATTTGCCACAAAGAGTTTTGCATTTTTGAAGGACCTATGCATAGTTTATGCAAAGGCATCAACCTGAATATACTCAAAAGATACTCAGGAAATTTTGTGTAAATCTAGAGTCTGACATTTTCATGTTTTTATATGAAAACAAAATATATGCATAAAACAGATCAGCAACACATTAAGTGTGGGCTACTTTCCCTTCCGTGTCTGCAAACTGAATATTGGTTCGTTACTCTAAAAACCCAAAAATAAAATGTTCAGTGTGGTCTTAAAAAGACAAAAAACAGAAAATGTGAGAAGTTCAATTATTTAGTTATTATTTATGTGAATAAGATCAAACCAAGATGGGACTGCTGGTTATTTTAAGACTTGACGGCACTTGTTTTGAAATGTTCCCATAATGAAAAACAGCAAGCATTCCAGCAGCATACTGCTTGAGAACATTGCTGAAGAAAACAAAACCACAAATAATCCATGCTCTCCTAAAAGCACAAATTTGATTTCATGCTGTAGGCTACAAAGATTTCTTGCTTATGCTGCATTTAGCTCTGAGAACAAAAAAAAAAGCCCAAGACTGCCATAGTAAATCTGACATTTGCACTTAGGGTATAAGCCCACTAATGAGGGTTCTGCTGAAAAAAATACCCAGAAATTATAAGAGGGAACAGCTGTGAGTACTGAATACACATTTGAGAACAAAAGGGACCCTCAGGGCTCAATCCTGAATGACACTTCTCTTGGTACACTCACTACATTTCTAGGTCCAGGGCATCTCTTATACAGTTAATTTAAAGTTTCCTCATGGCAGCCTCTGAGATACAGAATTACTGCTGCTGAGTTACCTACAAGCTGCCACACACCAACTGCTGCAGCTCACACAATCAGGGACATGCAAATCATGCAAATATCTTCTACTGCGCAGATAAATTCTTCTAATAATGACTCAGTCTCTTGTAAATAAACTGCAGCTACTCATACTCATACTCCAAGGCAAGCACTAATACAAAGCCACATGGCAAACAGTTACCTATTTCCAGAGGTTGAATGGTTCCTTCTAATGAAGGATCTGACTCTAAAAGCATACATAATTAACTTTTTTCCAGAACACACTCTACCATTTTCAACCTTTACAACCTCACATCCAAGTAGAATAACCTACACCACAAAACCCAAGGCAGAATCAAATGTACTGAAAAGGACCTATTTTTAATCCCAAGCCACAAACACAGTGTTCCCAGACAGAGAAAGCCCATGAAGCTGAGGATGGGGAGGGCAGCAGGACAGCACAGAGGCAGAGGCAGCCCTCAGGAATCCCAAAGGGAGAGAGGGAGGCTGGCAGGGAACAGGGACCAGAGCTGCAGCCAAACCTCAGGGGCTGGGCAGGAGGAGAGGCTTTCCCACCCTTGCAGCAGGAGATGTATTCCAGCCAGAAAGCACCAATCCTCTGGGTTCCCAGGCTGCCAACACAGAGCTTCAGACATCAGGGAGCCTCCCTTGGAAAGTGGGTGTGCAGATACCCTGCAGCCAACTCAGCCTGACTCCCATCAGTGCTCATCCCAGAGCCTGTGATTCCTATTAAGAGTGACCTTTTACACATTCAGTAAACACGAATATTATCCCTGTGAATCAGACAATGCCTCTACTTTTCACTTTTTACCACTGGCAGAAGATCATTTGATTAGAACTGATGAACAAATTTGCTGCCAATAGGCCAACCCTGTGATACAGCAATCCCCTCCAGTTCACCAGGGTGGTACTGAACTTAGAAGTGCCTCTTTTTAGAAAACTGCAGAGAAATATAGCAAAAGCACTGGCTCACTTTCCAAAAGAAAATTCAGTAATTAAATGGAAAAATAAAGTAATTTAGTTTAATGAAAAGGATTTCAAAACCTACTCTTCCACATTTGAAAATGGGATGAGACAAAGACTAAAAGAACAAGGCTATTAAATGAGGCAAATCTTCATGTTAAAGTTAACTTGTTAACTGCCTAGGGAAGCACAGAGGAAGTTAATTTGCCTACGAATTTCGCATACGCTGAAGACTGCAACAAGTCTGACTGTGCCCAAGTAGCTACAGAGCACCTGCAGAAAACACACAGAACTTAACCTGATTCTGCTCCCACAGAATGTCTTCTCACAGTGCCTTCCTCAGTGAGACACCCACCCATGCAGTATTTGCTGTTTAGAGCATCCATCCCAACCAGCATCCCAGTCTGCAGAGCAACAACTGGGACTAGCACGAGACCTTTCCAAGAGGAATGCCAGCCCACAGCAGGGCAGCCTGAGCTTGAGATGACAGACCATCCCTAAAACCAGCTCCTTGGAAGAGGGAGCCAGGAGAAGAGTCCACCCTGCCCAGGCAGGAACAAACCCTGCCCACTCTCAGACTCCAGGGGCAGTCTGGTGCCAGCCTGGATCACAGAGCATCAAAGACCAAGGCAGACCATCCCAGACCTCCCACAGGCAACTCTGACACGAGCACCACGAGCAGTCCCTTGCCAAAGGAAGCTCTTCAACACATCTTTAACACTTCCCAGCTCCATCAGTGCAGGTAACTGTGGCACCATTTCCACTCTGCCCGTGATGGATGCATGAGGAGTACACCAAAAACCACCTCTGTCTTCCCTCTAGGGAATGGGAAGGAGCCAATGGTTTTCCAAATGGAAGATAAAGCAAAAAGCAGGCTTGGGCCCTTCTTTGTTCCCAAAGCCTTCTCTGCAGCTCCCAGCATCTGCTCCCAAACTTGTGTCACCAACTTCACCCCAGGCACCCCTTGCACTGCAGGAGTGTCAGGAAATCAACATAGGCAACCCAGGCTAGAAAACAGGCTGGAGGAAAAGACTAAGTTCCCCTATTAAAACCCAATACTGCAACTGTCTGTAGATAAAATAAAAATAAATCTGAAGTGGATTCCTGTAGCAGTGCAGCTGTTTTGCAAAGCAGAAGCAGGAGTCAAGGACAGCAGCTAGAACATTGAGCTGCTTCCTTCTCCTCCCCATCCCCAAAGGAATTAGTTGCATAAAGCAGACACATCTTCACAGAAACAGGAAGGGTGTATAAACCTCAGCTGGCCTTTATGCAGTGTGGATACCATCTGAATTTTGCACTGAGAGGAAATTTTACTGCAGATCTGTTATATGTTTTCCTACTTTAAGAAAGAATTTTTAACCTCACAACCTTCGACACCCTCAAGAAATAAGCTCCTCTACCTATAGAGGCAATCCCAAGAAATAGTAATTTTTTTTAACTTTCCTACCAGTACTACTGTTTTTCCTGTAACAAGACTCCCTTATTAACATGACAGACATCAAGAGAGTTTATTTGGGAGCTTACCACTGTTCTCCATGGTCTGTTCAGTATTAGCATAGGTACGAAGAAACTCAGCAAAAGCCCCATCTTGCTCCAGCAGCTCCTGGTAAGAGCCCATCTCAGAGATTTCTCCATCAGTCATTACCAGAATTGTATCCATCTGAGGCAGGTAGTTGATTGCATGGGTTACCAAAACCCGAGTCTAAAAGGCAAAAGAATAATAAAGGGTTTCTGTCATCTCAAATTGGTGAACACCATGGTTGAACTGCTGCTCTTTACTGCTTGAATTCTGCGTATAAGACAATAGTAGTGAGGGACAGGCATGCAGCATTTTTAAGAGAACATTGTCTTGATTTTTCCATCAAATAATTCTGAATTACAGAAATCAAAGCACCTTTCACTACAAAAATGTCAGTGCTTTACAAAAGTCCTCTAACAACTGCAGAAGGATCCTCTCATTTTTCAGATGTTAGAAACAAAATCTAAATATGCAACTTGACAAACTTGGAATCATTTGAACTCAACTAAGAAAAAGAATTCTCTAGAGACATTACAACATACTTTATTTTTCAGGATTCCTTTTGGTCCAATAACTCTTTCAAAAATATGTTTCCCAACATGAGCATCAACAGCTGATAAAGGATCATCAAGTAAATAGACATCTGCATTGCAGTAAACTGCCCGAGCAAGACTGACTCGCTGCTTCTGTCCTCCAGACAAATTCACACCCTGGGGAAACAAGGAAACAAGAACCTTTATTTAGAGCTGAAAGAAGATGTCTTGCTACAGTTCATCAAAGACACAAGTCAGTGGTGGTTTATTTAAATTAGAGGAATTTCAACATTGCATGAAACAGATCTCCACAAATAATTTCAGTACCACGATAACATAAGCAATCAGTCAAAATCCCTTCTGCAAGGAAGTGTATCTCTTCTGTTCTGTCAGTGAAGGGTTAGCCAAAAAGAAATAATGTTTGCTAGTCTTGGAAAGCAATTTACCCTGACTGGCCTAACTCTGTACATCCAGAGGCTACTTTCTTCTCAGCTGTATTTCTGCAGTGCTGCCTCTGATTTAAAAAACAAACTGTTCCCACTGGACAACGTGACTGGCCTGCTGACCAAAGAGGAAGATAAAGCTGCACCTTTACTGCACGTGGGGCTGTCAGTTCTGTGGCCAGCTGGGAGCTACAGGCCCCCTGCACCAGTCAGAGCACACATCCCAATCCCTGAGCAGGAGCTCAGAGAGCCCCCAGCACACACATACACACAGAGCAGCCTCAAGCAGTCACTCACATACAGAGCAGCCCCCAGCACTGANGCCTCTGGCACAGGGACAGCAGGTCCTGCTTCCACAGCACAGCACTATCCATGCACATCTCCAAATCCC
>VXBB01003918.1:2283-24775 GCA_013399915.1 Illadopsis cleaveri
TGATAGGCCTGGAAAGAGATGTTCACCTATTCGTCCAGGTGCCCAAACACCCACCCTTACACATTGTTTTGTTAAGCACCCCTGCCCCGAACCACCCCCTTCCCCCTTCCCTATTGCACCAAGGTGTCCCCTTGCTTGGAGTCCCCCCGAGATACTTAAGGAGGGAACCGAGGTCCAGAAGCTCTCTTCTGGCGTGCACATCCCTATTGAATAAACATCTTCTAAATCCACGCTCGAGTCCACTCTTCTTCCAAGCCTCAGACCATGTGACAAGCCTGAGATCCGAACCCACCCAGACTTTTGTTGTGTGCTGGTCCAGAGCGACTGCTGGCCGGTGAGCAGCTCCAGGACTGGCCATAGATCACTGTAGGCTTGCTTAAAAGGGAAATTTTAAAACTGTGCTGCAACAGCATGGCTGTGACTTGTCCTACACACCTCAGGGCTCCAGAATGCACTGAACCTGCATGGGCTTCCTGCTGCTGTCACTCTTCACCAGCTTGGCTACAGAACTGTAACAGTCTGCCACAGCAAGATTAAATAACAGAAAAAGGTGCTGTATTTATTCTCTAATGTTTACTTCATGGTATCCTTTTTTTAAGTCTTAGAAGGTCTGTCCAGTCACAGTGCATCTGTGATCACTGATGTCAGAAATACCAATGATTACTGTGTGAACATTTTTTTCTGAATTATAGACAAAAAAAAAAAACCAACACACAACCCACCCCCCCAAAACAAAACAAAACAAAAGAAAACAAACAAAAAAACCCCACAAACAAACAAAAAACCCAAAAACAACAACAACAACAACAACAACAACAACAACAACAACAACAACAAACAAAAAAAAAAAACACCACACCAACAAACAAATGCAGAATAGAAAACTGGGCATTATATCAACAAATTAATAGTTTTAGTACTTTGACTCAGATTCCTGAATGAGACATTCCAGAGATTTCACTTTTAACTTGCAGCAGGTTGACAAGGACATACACAAGATATTTCAGCTCTCTTCAATATCTGTTTTATTGTAGCAATACTTTGGTATATTTGCTTAGGGCTAAAATTTTCCCTTGGATCTCTGCAGCTCTATTCTGCTAATAACATAGAGGAGCACTGAAGGAAGCAGAAGGTCTTTTAGCCTTCAGAGTGTCTGTAACTTCATGCAAAATCCCTCTACTTTTTCGTTAAGACTTCCAATCTCAGCACTGCTATGTAGCTTCTTCTGGGTTAGATATTGTTTCAAATCACAAGAAGATGACATATTTCTCTGTGCTGTGAGATTGCCGCAGACATATATAACAGCAAATTCAGTTTTGGATATTGTTTAGGTACCAGATGCAGTGCTCAAGGACAGTTCTTTTTGACCTCAGTCTAATGAACTTGGTGAAAAATCTTGAATTTTTTCAGAGTGCCTTTTCTCCCAGCTTCACTGACCATGAATATAGGACAAAGTACAGAAACCAAGAATCCAAAGCACATCTAAGTTACTTACTTAATTAACAGCCTCTAATTTCTCTGATTCTGCTGCTACTTCATTGCAGCCTTGGGACTGTATTTTTGTCCCAAAATACTGTGAATCCAGGGTAGACACTGTGGAGTGAACTACAATACAATATTAAATCACTTTCTTCACAGTGAACAGAAAAAACATTATCTACAAGGAATATAATTCAGGGATCTTATGCTACTTCCCATGTTACTTCTGCTAAGCCAAAGGTACAAGAAATGCACAAGAATTCACCCAAAGGTATGAAACCCGACTGTAAAAGCAGACTGAGTCCTGGAGTGCTCTCTTTAAGTTTGTCTCTAAACACTTTTGAGGATCTGTTTTGATATGCTGATGATAAGAATTAGTCAGAGTAGCTTTGTTAAAACTGTTTCTTTGACACTGAAATATATCATTTAGATTTCTCATATAGGCAGAAAAAATTTCAAAGTCTGACAATCATTTTTTAGTGGCTCCAGTTATATAATGGATAGTTAAATATCTGTCATGGAAAGAGGTTATTAGAAAAGCTACACGGTTGAGGAGCACCTTATAGAAAAACATTACTTCCTCTATCACAGTGGATCTAAGGGCCTGTGTGGTGAATGATGCTAATGTTCTCAGTGTTGAATGCAAATTGTGCCACTGGGTTGATTTGCGATAACCGTAGGTATGAGATGTAGTGTGCACATGATTTGTCTGCCAAAAGCTCATTCACCAGTTTTCCCACAGAGTTTAAGAGCAAAAAGTAGTCAAAGATAGTCCTATATAATTTAAAAAACATATTATTCAATTCATAGTACTTTTTTTTTCTGCTATACCTGTAGGCCACAGTTCAGTTTGATTTTAAGATCAAAGGTTAGGCTAGTGACTGATAGGCTACTACAAGTTTTTGTCTTTCCCAGAAATGCAAGCAGGAACTTAATAGCCCAGACCTTTTGACTCAAATAGCTGAATTCAGATGAGAAGTCATTGATATGACACAAGTACATTCTAGCTGCATTTATCCTCCTCGTCGTCCCAAAACTTCCTAAGGGGTCACATTCCCTGAATGCTGCAAAAGTGAACAAAGATGATGAAAATCTCTTCTCCTGAAAATCCTGAACTTTTCTTTCCAGGGTGATTCAAGGCCAGGAAGAGTTTACTTCTTGTTTCTAGTCCAGATTTTTCTATTTTCTAGTTTGGAGAACAGGAGGTTGAGGGGTGACCTCATTACTTTCTACAGGTTTCTGAGGAGTCCCAGGAGAGGAGTCTCCAGTCTGTGGAGAGGACATGGAGAGCGAGCTGCCGAGCACTTTTCCCTGAGGTCCACTGATAGGATGCATGGGAATGGGTCAAGGTTGCATCCAGGAAGGCTCTTGACATTAGGAAGCCTGTTTATTTTAATGACAGTGTGATCAAACGCTGGAACAGGACTCCTAGAGAGGTATTTGATGCCCCAAATGGGTCAGTGTTTAGTAGGCATTTGGACAATGCTCTTAATAACATGCATTACCTTTTGGTCAACCCTGAAGTGGTCAGGCAGTAAGACTGGATGATGATTGACGTATCCTTTCTAACCCAAAATAAAGGACTTCTGTTTTAATGTATTCTGTTCTAATATGCTCTGTTCTATTCTTTTCGGAATAATGCTGAAAATTTCTCTTAACACACTTCTGCCATAAATACATGCTGAGAGGAATTCCAAGATCTTAAAACCCATTGGTTTGTTCCTTGGCATAAACTCCATTTTCTAGTAATCTGTAACACAGATATTCAAGTCTATCTGAGCCTTACAGGTTTCATAGTAAAATTAATTTGATTGGGTTGCTTGTTACAGTAGCAATATTCATTCTATACAATTTTAGGTGGAAAAGGACCTCTTCCAAATACTTTTTTAAAGCCTTCTGTAAGTTTAGCTGCTGATGTTAAGCCTGTTTAATTTGCAAATTTGAATGCACTTATACATTCAGTAAAAATTCGATGCAATTTCAAGCTTGATATAATTTAGATGTATAAGATGGTCTGTTCTGTATACACATGGCCCCCTATAAACATTTACACATTTGTGTGTATACACAAGAAAAGCTGAAACTGTGTGTACAAATAAATATATCATGTGTATATGTATGTGTCAGGTCATCAGTATTTCACCAATTGACTGTGTTAATTTATTTTTAAACTTTAATAAAATAAAAATTTAATCTGAAGCAATTTAATCTGAAGAAGGTAATGAAAGAGCTATGGCAATATGCTGAAGGACACACACCAAGATTATGCACATATTTCAGAATTCATTATGCTCAAAAATATTAGGTGTATTCTGTAATTTTGTAGGAAAGATTTATTTAGATAACAACCAGGCTCAGATTGAGAACCTCTCTGCCATGAGTAATATTTTGTGATCGTGTTCTATGGTGTTTAAATCATTATAAGCCAGTGCACAGCTCAGGTATGGCTAATGAGGTTGGAAATCATCATTGTTGAGGAAAGATCAGATTCTGGTGGCCAAACTTGGATCTTCAAATGCAATTGCTGGCTGATTTGACCATCTCAGGGATAAAGTGAAGCAGAAAGGCTGTCTAGAGCAACATGTAAAATCACATTAGGTCTGGAAGACTTTGTACCACAAAAACTCTCAGAGTTTTTGGGGTTTCTCTCTCCTCACCCGAGATTTAGGTGGTGGTTCGTGGTGGGCTGGTTCGAGTGATGCTTTCTTGCCCTCAGCCCTCTGAAGGTTTTGAGTCTGGCGCAAGAATGAAACGGAGTCGCAAGGTCTTGTTTTTTTGGTTTTCTCGCGTTGTTTATTATTTCTTATCTTACAAATTTCTCTGTGCCCTGCCAAGATGTTCACAGCAGCTCAGGCACAGGGCAACTCCTTGACTCCCAACTCCAGACTCCCTTTACAGATTTCTCTGTGCCCGGCCAAGGTCTTCACAGCAGCCCGGGCACAGGATGACTCCTGCCCACGATGGGCTGTCGCTGGCTCTTATACAGATAATTACGTCTACTTTATTTACCATTATGTGCCAATGCCTATCACCTATACTAAAAGGGTCATCTCTACCTTAATCCAATCCTCTAAAACTACTTTGTGCCCGCGTCACTGCAGAAGATGGATGCCAAGGGAGAAGAAGAAGAACCCAGGGCAACGCCCTAAAATCTCCATCTTGTCCCCTATTCAGCTCCATTCTAAAAACCCAAAACTACTAAATTTTCTGCCCGGTGATTAGCTACACTACTATCTTTCACACATTTGTGACTTGCAATTCTTCTCTGTGTTGGAAGCTTTTTCCATGGACTAAAATCAAAGACTGTGTCTTCCTGGGCTCTGTGCCAGGCACCCCCCCTGCACAGACCCCCCTGGACAGAATTCAAACCCTCTTTCTCGGGTTCCAGACCCCTTTACCAAGGTCTGTGACCGTCCAGGGCAACCAGAGGAATGCCCTGGACTCCCACAAAAAACATGTGATGGGACTGCTGCCACTGTTGTCTTTTTGGCTTATGGGTCAGTCCTGAGGCTCAAAAAGTGATTCTGCCTTACAGCACAGTTGCATGAAGCAGCGTCCTTTAGTGTTAAATAACTGGTTAAATAACTAAGTCTTTTTAAGCTGCGCGGCATACCTATTCCGGTGGCATTCACAATCATCACGAAATCAGAAAGATCTGAAATATGAAAGACCTGGATGTCCTGGATTTTCCAGAATACAATCAAATCTTCAGAGATGAGACCGATCTAACCTTCAGGTCAGACCTACATGATCCCCACCTGCAGGTGGAACTGACCATTCTAGTGCAATCACACTGATAAGTCCCTACAGATCTTGCAAGCTACATGGCTATTTGAAAATTTAGTGCTTCAATTCAAATTTAGGCCAGTATCTCTTGTTTCAGTATGGTACCACTTAATACATATACAGTATTGGAGACCAAAAAGATTGCAATCTCATCAAGCTCATTACATGGAAACTAGGGAGTGATATCCTCAGGATTTTCTTCATAATACCTAGTGCTTCAATTTTTTAGACAAAAACTTAGAACTGTGACAAGAAGCTAGCATTTTCTTAACATCACCTCTTCAGTACCACATGGTCATGGAAGAATGTAAACAGACAGAAACCCCAAAGCACTTTTAGAGACCTTACTGTTTGCATACATGTAATAAATTTCATTAATTAATTAAGCAAAATGCTTTTGCATCCAGGATTCTGTGTCTGAGGTATATACAGCAAAATATATAAATTCTTTGGCTGAATTCAGACTGAATAAGAGCAAATCTTGTTCTCATATCTTAAAGTAATTAAAAAAACCAAGCAAACAAACAAAAATCCAGAAAACCGGAAAAACTCCAAACACCACAATTCATACTTTAAAGACAACAATCTTTGAAAGGTCAATATTTAAGTTACACAAACAGATAATCAGACTAAATGTTTGGGATCTGTGTAAGTACAATAACTTTCAGGTTCAGTCTCAGTCAACCTAGAAACCAGAAATCTGTTAGCAAATTTCCAGCATGCAAAGGCATTATCATAATGTGTTCTATACCAACATTGTTCACTGTGTAGTCATTTTGTTTCTACTAATGTATCTGCCCCCTCTGTTGAATCCAGGACACAATAGACAGTTATCAGGTACTTGTGGGATATCCTGTTTTAAACTGTGCTTTTGGACTAGGAGTCCTACAGCAGAACTATAACAAAAATAAATGAATTGGTTGTTACAAGTTTTTCCAACTGGAGCAGAAATACTACAGAGAACTTTAATTTGTAATGCAAAAAATGAAATTATTTTACTGATGTTTTAAATGGTGGTTCAGAAGGCCATTGAATATATTTCTGTTCCACATCTCTGAGACTTTCCACACTGGTTGTTGCTACAGAGACTACAGATGTGACATGATATAGGTATGTCATAATCTTAAAAGAAATGGTTTTCTGCTAAGTAAGGGAGAGAACTGGGTCTTGTTGAAACAGTAATATTTCAGAAGAGAATATTCAGTCTGTATGGACACCTTCACTTTCTCAGTGTGCTAAGTAGGCAGTAGACTATCCTGAAGCCTCAGCTAATTAGGGATGTATTTGCGGCCAAATTGCAATACAATATCCCATGTGTAACAGCCAAATATCTTATGTTGATGTTGGTATTTTGAGCTGTGCCAGGGGAGGAGAGGCAGGGGTGTTCAAGCTGAAGTGGGAAAGCCAGATCTTATTTGTAAAGTGCAGGTTGGAGCTTACTCACCATCATGACCAGATTTTCCAGTTGTATGGAAGAGGCCATAGTGATAACATTAGAAGATACACTGAATACTCTAGATAGCCTGTACATTTTTAAGATTATGTAGCAACTAAAATTTTCACTCTCACAGTGCTGACTTTTAAAAAATCAGCTTTTGCATCAGATGAATGGCATCATTTTACATTTATCATCATTAGAAAAGGATATTTTAAAATAAATGTGAAGGATCATGAATATTTACCTTGTAGATTTTTAGGCATTAATTTTTACTGACAAGTATTATCAAATGTTATGAATTTCAATTTAAATATTTTAACAATATTAGATTTTGTTGTTTTCTTTGTCTCAGCACTGAAAATAAAAAGAGACCTTTTTTTAGATAATTCTTAAAACTTGTTGGCAAAGAACAGCTGCCGTTTAAAATGCACACATATGGACTAAAAGTAAATCTGTCATCCAAAATGTTGTGTTCCACAGCGGGGAACTGCCAGGAGTTCTTTTTAAAAATAGATGGTCAGGAACGAAATTAAGCCAAGCAAGGCAAACATTGTATCTGAGAACCGTTTACTGGTAACAAAAAGACAAAATAAAAAGGAATGACTCCACTAAAGAGGACTAGAGAAGACAGAGCAGGAGGAAGAAAAATGGGAGGGGAGAGGGAGAGGGAGAGAGAGAGGGAGATAGAGGGCAACGACAGCTTTGACCCCGGCGGTCGGGGAGTGTCGTCCATGTCCCGAGGCGGGGCCGTGCGCGCTGCCTGCCTGGGCACGGCTCCTGCGACACCGGGCGCCCGGACACCAGGTGACGGGATCGGGCAGGAGCTCCAGCAGCCTGGACAGGGTAGCTGTGAAGATCACGGTGGTGGGAAGGCTCGGAGGCGGGCAGGGTTGGACGCTGGTGGCTCAGGCAGGGACGCAGAGACGAGGCAGGCAGGGCACTGGTCAGGGACACAGGGAGGCAGGACAGAAGTCAGGGCGAGCAGGAGCCAGCGAGGGCAGGAGAGCCAAAAGGCAGGGCTCCAAAAGCAAGTTCGAAAAGCCCCCAAAGAGGCAAAATGCAAGGGAGAGAACCATTCCCGGAGCTCGGGAGTGCAGTTACCTTTTAAGCCCCTGGCGCCACCCCAAGTCTGCCTGCTGACAGGAAACGATTGGCCGAGTCCAATGTCCCAGAGCAGCCCATTGCTGGAGACCTTTTCACGTCTAACTGGAGAGTGTCTCTGGAGCACAGTGTCTTCAGTGTTCCCCTGCTGCCTAGCTGCCCCATGTCAGACATGGACTGGTGGCCAGGCAAAGAGAGAGGCTCCACAGACAAGGTTTTGCTCCATCTTCTCCTGGCTGCCTCCTGGACGCGGCACATGTGCAACCCCTCCCCGTCGTGCCTCTGACAACCATTGTTGAGATGTGACAAAACTCATCGGCTCCTCTCACAAAAGGTAAAGCTTGTAAATGGTCATCTCAAGGAGACTTAATATTTCATCTGAAATGAGAGTGGACCCTGTTCATGTGGTCATATTTAATGTTCCTTAGTTCTTTCAGTTGATCCACCAGGTTCAATATAAAATGGCACTTTAAACTTTGTGCTCCTATTCTCTCACTGCCATTGCTAGTGGAAATTTTAGTTTTTCAGTAGAAAACTTAATTCATGCATTTGACTGTTGACATTTGTACATTTGCTTTCTGGGAGTGTAGTGAATGAGGGGTTTGGCTGTTTAAAGAAACCCCATCAGATATTTCACAAAAGCAGGTTTTGGTATGAATTTGTGAAAATATGACGTAACAGAGCTTGATGGCAAAGTTCACCCTATTACATGTTACACAAGTTAAAGCATATGAAGGAATATCAAACTAGAAGCTGTTGGGAATGTTTTACAGAGAAACTGGGAATGAGAAAGGAGATAAGGGTGCAAAGGATATAAATGCAAAGATAAGAGTGCAAAAGAGTTTAACAGTGCTTAATCATTGAGTACTTTAGCACAAAGTAATTTGACAATTTTACAATTATATAATTATAAAAATGACTAACCTCTATATTTGAGATAGTAATATTCATAGCATAATCAATTCACAGACACAGAGCTAAAATGATTTGTACACTTTTCCTATGTGTATAAAGATCCCTATCGAAAATTCCACCCAGGTTAAGCGAAATAGTCATATCATATTTTGTGTTTCCAGAGAGACAAGGATTGCACCCTGGAGCATGGAGATCTGTGTGGGTGTGAGTGTTGGAATATCAGCCTACTCATCACCAATGATTCTTCAAGTACCAGAGACCTGCGGGTCTGTGAGATCTGAGAAGCATTTCATTCATAGGGAGGTACTGGCCCAGCCTGCTGAAGTTCAGGAGAGTTCAGAGGGCTTCACAGGGCTGCTGCTCATAGGGTTACAAAATGATTGATTAGATCCGTTAAGTAAGTATCCATTCTGTCCATAACCCAAGTCAGTAACTACTGGACTTTCTTCCCAAAGTGCACTAACAAACATTCCACTAGGGCTACAATTCACAATAGTACCACTCTGCTTAGGCTGCAAATTCAGGTAAGTGTTTTACTAAGGCTGTAACTGATAATTGCTTATCCTTTGTTTCCCACCTTGGTTGGGTAGCAGTCACACCAGGAGTGATCCCAAAGATCCTCACTGATATGGTCAAGGGAAGCTTCATGACTCAGATGATTTGGTCAAGGCTTAGCAGGACCTTTTGAAAACAAGACATGAGAATGAGGGCAGAGTGTGTGTGGGAAGTGCACAACAGTGAGTTCTAGGGAGAAAATAATTTCAAGACATTGCCCTTTTTTTCTGTTCTCAGTCTATTAACACATAAGATCTCTCTCATTTTGATCTGGATTCTGAAAACTATGTATCACATTCTCAGATGTAAGGAGACCCCTTCATTCTCAGGTGCTCCTGCAAGTGTTTCAGGACTACTGAATGGCTAAGGTTGAAAGGGATCTCTGAAAGTAATCTTGCCCAAGCATCCTGCTCAAGCAGGATCACCTAGATCAGGTTGCCCAGGACCATGTATAGTATTTTTCTGAATATCTTTAGGAATAGAGACTCCAAACAGTTTCTGGGAGATTTGCTGTGCTGTGCTGTGTTGTTGCTGTGTTCAGTCAATCTCACAACAAAAAGGTTTTTTAGGATAGTGCTCTCCATTAGGAGATGGTGTTGAAAGTCGAGGTGTAATATATCCTATTCTCCCCACAAATACCAAGACAGTCATTGTTGATTGATCTTATCAGGTTGGTTGAGTATCACATCCCCTTGGTAAAGCCATGATGACTACTGCTGACTACCTTCTTGTCCTTCACATGCCTAGAAATGGTTTCAAGAATTAGTCAAATCCTAACCTTCCCACAAATGGAGGTGAAGCTGACTCACCTGCCGTTCCTTAGATAGTACCCTGGTCCTGCCCTTCTAGAAGCTGAGTGACATTTGTTTTCCTCCAATTCTCAAAATTTCCATCATCAAAGTTTATTGAGAGCGGGCTTGAAATTATTTCAGGCAACTCCCTCATCACTCATGGCTGCATCAGAATTTACAAATGCCCGGTTTGTTTCAATATCCCCTAATCTGGTCCTCATCACCAAGCATAAGCTTTCTTTCCTCCAGACTTTGTGATGGCCCAACCTGACCTTGAGCACTTCCAGGGATAGGGCAACCACAACTTCTCTGGAAAACTTGTCTGACCACCATCATGGTTAAAAAAATATTCCTCAAATCTAATCAAAATTGACCCCCCTTCAGTTTAAAACAGTTCTCCTATCACAACAGGCCCTGCTTGCTTATGAACCCCCTTCAAGTATCAAAAAGCCACATTAGGTTCTCCCCAGAGCCTTCTCTTTTCCAGGCAGAATAGACCTCACTTCCCCAGACTTTCCTTATGGAAGAGGTGGAGTAGAGGGGCAGAACCACCTCCCTGGACCTTCTGGTCATGCTTCTTTTGATGCACCCTAGGGTTCAGTCGGCTTTCTGGGCTGCAAGAGCATATTGGTGGCTCATGTCCAGCCTCTCATCCACCAACTCCCAAGTCATGACTCCCAGGTCATTCTTCACTCTCAATCAATTCATCCTCCAGCCAGTGTTCATACCAGGGGTTGCCACAATCCAGATACAGTACCTTGCACATGGCTGTCTTGCACCTCATAAGGTTCTCATGGACCCACTCCTTCAAGTTGTTGAGGTCACTATGGGTGGCATCTCATCCTTCAGGAGTGTNCTGACCACCATCATGGTTAAAAAAATATTCCTCAAATCTAATCAAAATTGACCCCCCTTCAGTTTAAAACAGTTCTCCTATCACAACAGGCCCTGCTTGCTTATGAACCCCCTTCAAGTATCAAAAAGCCACATTAGGTTCTCCCCAGAGCCTTCTCTTTTCCAGGCAGAATAGACCTCACTTCCCCAGACTTTCCTTATGGAAGAGGTGGAGTAGAGGGGCAGAACCACCTCCCTGGACCTTCTGGTCATGCTTCTTTTGATGCACCCTAGGGTTCAGTCGGCTTTCTGGGCTGCAAGAGCATATTGGTGGCTCATGTCCAGCCTCTCATCCACCAACTCCCAAGTCATGACTCCCAGGTCATTCTTCACTCTCAATCAATTCATCCTCCAGCCAGTGTTCATACCAGGGGTTGCCACAATCCAGATACAGTACCTTGCACATGGCTGTCTTGCACCTCATAAGGTTCTCATGGACCCACTCCTTCAAGTTGTTGAGGTCACTATGGGTGGCATCTCATCCTTCAGGAGTGTCAACTGCATCACACACCTTTGTTTTGTCTGCAAACTTGCTGAGGGTGTGCTCAATCCCACTGTCTACACCAGTGATGAAGTCATTAAACAGCACTTGTCCCAGCATGGACCTCTGAGAAACGCCACTCAACACCAACATAACTGGGGACATATGCACTCTACTTAAAAATTTAACACTCAAGAGGCAGAGTTTTCACAGAGAAAGATTTCTACTCCTGGGACAGAAAACTATTATTGGAAGTTATTATAATTAAGCCTTGCGAAGTCTCGGCCTTTTTCTTTCTCCCAGACCTACTTTATATGTTCCTTCTTAAACTCTTTATTTGTTCTGTCCTTTGCAATAAAAAAGCTAAGAGAAGGATATTTTTGGTTCCTCTGTCACAAGCTTTATAAAAGAAGACTAGTGGTTTGCCTAGAAATATAATAAGTGATTTGTTTTGACTTTAAAACCTGCTCCTGAAGTAGAATAAACAGACCCAATGGGAGGTGGATGATGTGGAAGGCTGGATCTTTGCTGACAACCTCTGGAACATTTTTACTATGATAACGTAATGAATAAATAATAAGAAATGTGATCCTCTGTTGCCATGGTTTATTGCAACATATTATTCATGCAGCTAGAGAAAGGTAACCTCTAGTACAAGTATTAATTCTATCACCAGAGTACTTCTCCCATTCTAGAGGTCCTGACCTTACGTTCAAAAGCAGATAAAAGCAGGGGAAAGGTAACATCATACGAGACTTTTTTTTTGAGTCATCCTTAACAGAATTCATTTTTTTGGATATGAGGAGAAAGTAAGGGGAGAGGAGGAAAGGAAAAAAAAAAGACTTGCAAAATGAGAAATGGTATTCTCAGATGATGCAATGGGTGCAGCATATTAAGGGTGCATATGGGCCTTATGGTGCATATGGGATGCATATGGTCCATATACTAGGGAGCTTCCAGGGGAGCAGAGAGAAAGAGAAACTTCTTAACTGAGTCTTAGATTAATTGAGGTATTTTATACTGTTTGATTAAAATCTGTGTTCATTCATCTTCTCTGATTTCTTTTTAGTGCCTGTCTTGTTGTCAAGTTTCCATGAAAACAGCTACAGTGTTGGGGTTCGCCCTTTTGGGCAGGTGTCTTCTGTCAGAGAGTTTGGGCTTGTTTTCTTACCAACAGAAGATGCAACTTCTTTTGCTGTCTCCCACTTTTGCTCAATAAACTTTTCCTTTGAAAATCATTTGTTATCCCCAACTCATTACTTCATCAGTAATTTCATTTATCTTCCCTATAGCTGGAATTCTGTACTGTATACCACGGAATGTCCTTTATCTGTGAAGCCCAATGAAGCAATCAGTCTGTCCTTTCATAGATTTGATATATCTTCCCTGTTCACGCCCTTTAGGAATCTGTTCATTAATGTTTGGGAAGCGGTAATGACCAAAGGAGAGAGGGAATAACTCAATCTGTGCCTCTTATACAGTGGAAAACAAAATGCGCTGCAATCATTTTACTGGCAGAGAGTACCTGAAACTTTTAATGTTTTCCAAAAATTTTGTAACTTCTTGTATAAATCTTCATTGGTAATAGGCAGAATTAAAATAGTAGTGCTTTTTCCTAGTCACTAATACTGGAAAAAATATGTATGACAGCACCATTATAAAATGTGAAAAAGCAGTCACTTATATTTGTATGTATATATTTAGGTGTTGATTTTATTTTTACTGTTGTCAGTCAAGTTCCTGGCCAGTTTCTTTTAAACTCTTTTTTTAAACAAATCAAAATTTCTTGACAGACACAAAGTCTCCCTAATCCTGCTCATTTAGAAAAATACCAAGTGCAATTAAATCACACTTAGTATAGGATATTTAAGAAAGTCAGAGTTAGGGTATGATCTTGGTGTATAAATACACTAACAGGATGGTTTGCCAAACACATTATTTTCAAGGATCTCATCAGCTGAGTAAGAAAGAGCATCCATCCCTCATATTTTGTAATGTGATAGGATATTTAACCCTAAGATCTGTCCCATTCTTGAGGTCCTATTGCTCTTTTGCACTCCAGAGTCTCATAACAGCATAAAATCTTGATTAGCTTTTGGATATCACAAATTAAACAGATACTGTCAAGTAAGGTATGGGGTCTTTTTTTTCTCTTTTCAGTCACAATAAATTTCACTCCTATGAGCAAAAAACAGAATAACATCTAACAGTCTGAAATATGAACGAAGGCAACCAGGATCATCCATCATTTTTTGTAACAGAGTGAAAACAGAGGTTTCATTTAAAACAATTTTATGGGTTTGAGCATTCAGATTTCAGAGAAATTTTACAGTGCCAGAGTTGGCTATTTTCATTATTTGTTTTTGTGATTTACAAAGTTTTAAGCAGCACTGGGGGGTTTTATGTGTTAGGGTATTATTTTATTTTTCTCTAAATATCCCCTTTTCTGTTTAATGATTGTCACAACTGGACAGTTCGTTGCAGAAAAGATTCTGCTAGATACAATTAGCTCTGCTCTTAATATTCCACTTGTCTCTGGGGGAAAATATTGGTACCTCTAAGTGAGATTTTTTTCTCTGAATGCATGTGAGTGTTTCACAGCATTAGTGAAATTTAGATATAAGTTAAAAAAAACCCCAAAAACTAAACAGCTCTTTCAAAGACAAAATGTTTTAAGGAGCAGGTGTTCCTTAAAGAATAGAAAGGTAAACAGCCAACAGTTAAGTCATTGGTTATGCATTTAATTTCATTTTGGTCAAATCTTACTAGCATAATATCTTTTTCTTAATATATTGACACAGATTTCTGCTCTCTGCCTGTGGATCCTATTCAGAGGTTCTCCTTGGTATGAATAATAACCAACAGAGCAAAGGCTCACTTTAATAAAAAAAGAAGTTAAATTGTAGAGTCAGGAAAAAAGTAATCCCAGTACATCTATACTATTTAGTAAGAAGGTATCCAGAAAAAAAAAAAAGTGCTTTCTCAGGTTGTGTCAATTTAAGAAACATATTTGGGGATGTCTTGCAAACTATGGAAACACTTTATTTTTTAGTTTTCTAAATTTATGGATTTTCTGACACCACAATATGAATAAATATACATGAAAATTTAGGTGGCAATCTAAATGGGAGCATTTTCTATGCTGAAAGAAACACTGAAAATTTAGGAACACATCTGAATTTTACACGTTTTACATCCATCTGTACACCACTATATGCCGTATGAGAAGAAAACAGGATGAACTAGAAACATTGGACGGTTCTCAGAGCTGTGATGTCTTTGCTGTTAGGAAGATTTTGTAGAATAAATCTTATGACTGGAGGTCTGGCATGGAGGGCTACAGGCTGTTCTGGAGTGACAGACAAGGAAGGCAAGGTGAAGGAGTTGCACTGAATGAAAAGGAGAGGTTTGATTGCACAGCCTCACCATTAGTGATGATCCGGTCGAGAGGCTCTGAGTGAGGGAGATAGAAAAAGGATGAGATATTGTAGTGTGTGTCTCCTACCAATTGCCCAGCCCAGCTGATAGCATGGATAGGTTATTTTACAGGCAATTAGAAGAAATCTCTGAATCAGTAGCCCTTGTGTTGAGATTTCAACGTCTGAGACATCAACTTGGAATATGATACAGCTGTGACAAGAAAGTCTGTGAAAATCCTGAGCTCTGTGAAGATGATTTCTGGTCAATAGTATTCGGTGAGCCAATTAGAAAATAATCACTTCTAGAGTTGTTATTGTGAATGCAGAAGAATTTGTGACTCAATCCAAACTACCTTTCCTAACATATATCTCATACGCACCAAGGTGATTTTATCCCCTTCTACAACACATGAAGGTTTTGGTTGGGCAGGGACAGTTTGATGGGTACAGCTTCTGGTGTTAACTGTCTAGGTGGCCTATGCTAAATGTACATCCCAATGTTTGAAGGTCCCACCACCCTGTGGTGGTGTCAACATGGTTTTTAATAGTCCATTGTACTCTGGTGACATGGCACCCCTGAAAGAATTGGGTCAGAGAGTGGGACTCAATTCAAAAATATCCTCATAGACATCGGGGCCAGAGAACATGGGATTGAGTGGATGCATTGTATTCCCTATTGTGTGACAGCCTCTGGGAAAACTCTGCTTGGCACTGGGGCTCTGCACTGGGGTGCATCAGGCACAGCATTGCCAGCCGGGCAAGGGAGGGGCTTGTCCTGCTCTTCTCTGCACTGAGGCAGCCTCACCTCGAGTGCTGGGAGGAGGTTTGTGTGCCACAATGCAAAAAAGGCATTGAGCTGCTAGAGAGTGTCCAAAGCAGGGCAATGAAAATCATGAAGGGCCTTAGGGTGAAACCATGTGGGGACTGGCTGAGGTTACTTGGTCTGTTCAGCCTGGAGAAGAGGAGATTGAGGAGAGACCTCACTGCAGTTACAACTTCCTTGTGAGGGGAAGCGGAGAGGCAGGCACTGATCTCTTCTCTGTGGTGACAGTGACAGGACCTGAGGGAATGGCCTGAAGTTGTTTTCATGGGAGGTTATGTTGGATATCAGAAAAAGATTGTTCATTTAGAGGGTGGTTGGGCACTGGAACAGGTTCTTCAGAGAAGTGGTCACAGCACCAAACCTGACAGAGCTCAAGAAGCACATGATGTGACACTTAAGACTGGTCCTTTGCAAGACAGAGAGTGTGATGCACATGCAGGAATGCTTACCATAGATGCTGGGTGACAATGAACTATGGCAGACAGGTCCCCCACCCTGCCACACATTGACCAGAAAACCGTGTCCTTCTCTGAAGCCAGAGACTCCCTTAAGAAATTGACATGAGATAGTACAGAATAACAATCTAGACATGCCCACATGGCACCAGGCTCCAGCTCCTCAGGGCTACAGCAAAAATTATCTCCGTCCTGGAGGAAAGCAGGAGAAGAGGTAAACCAGCAGAAACCAGCAATGCTCCTCAGAGCTCAACCTAAGGACCTGTTCGGTTCAATACTTTTGTAAATTATTTGGATGAAAGTTTTTTTGCTGAGGACACAGAACTGGAAGGTTGCAGTTGACTCTTGAGGCATGAGAGGTCTTGCAGTGGGATCTGTGTAGATTGGAGCATTGGGCAGTCATCAGTGACATGATACTTAATAAGATAAAGTGCCAGATTATGCACCTAGGAACAGGTAACTCTGGACACCAATATGAGCTGGGAGCGGAGTTGCTGAAGATCAGCCCTGCAGAACAGGATCTGGAGGTGCTGATCAGCAGCAGGCTCACTGTGAGCCAGCAGTGTGCCCAAGCAGCCAAGAGGGCAAGCTGCGTCCTGGGGAGCAGTAGAACCAGGCAGCCAAATGCAAGCATTGTCTTTCAAGAAATTCTCCTTTCAGCAAATTCATGGAGAATCTGATTCAAGAAAACAAACACTTTATGTTGTTTACATGTAGATACTCATGATGAATGGTAGTGAACCATCTATTTAAAAGGGCAATATAGAAATAATTTAGAAGTAAACATAAATGGTGTCAGAAATCACAATGTGTGTACAGGAACAAACTACTTAATTCTTGTAACTGTCTATAGGTTATCAGATTTCCTGGAAACAGCCTTGTGGAAGATGAAGACCTTTTATTGACAAGACTATGATCCTACTATTCTTCTATTACTGTTTATTTAGTGCCACTGTCTTGGAAGTAAATAGAAAGACATTATGGATATCTTGATGTCACTTGGTGACATTTTTCAAAGAACATTGAGTAAGACGTTTTCTTTTATGAATAATATGATACAGAAATTTTGATGTGACTTATTGGAACTTCACTTTAGTGAAAGCAATAATGGGCACTGAGAAGAAGATACTTAGGAAGATATAGTGAAAGTGAAATTATTATTTTATAATCTATGAAGTGGGTCGTTAATTGCTGTTGAAATATATTTTTGATGAGGAAGTTTCACACATGAAAAATGAATACTGGTTTAGGAGAGAATAATTTGCTTATAGAAAAAATGGGTGCTAAAACTCATATAGCTTTTAGTTGACAATGGATTGTATGAGTTTTTTTCCATTTAGGTTTTTTAACTATGTTTTACCATGTGTGTATAGTGCTAACTCTGAATTGTGGCTGGGCTAGCAAGATAACAGCATGAAAAATTATAAGGTATAGCAGATAGCAAAGAGGAGTGCAAGATATACAACTTAAAACAATGTTGTTTAGTGGTTGGACCAACAACACAGCAACATGACAAATGACAGAAACAAGCAACAGTACGATAGAAGGAGAAATTAACATGAATTTCTGGTCAGGACAGAAATTACAAGGGCAGCTCTATTACAGATAGTAATTAAGGGTATAAATTAGCAGAATTAGGATATTTAAGGAAAGAAAATATATCAGACCTGTTTCAAAGAAACAATTCTAGAGATTGAGAAAAACTTGAAAGGTGAAAAGAAGGGACTGTAGAAATAGCAAAGTTTGGGTTTCCCTTGAAGTTGTCTTATTTCTGACCTGTGCTTCAAAGGAGGAAAATAATCCTGTCCCTGTGACTATGCCTCACTGATGCAGTCAGGGAACTCCAGGGGGTTATGAAGTGCTTGGAAGTGTTTTGATGGCAGTGATGGAGCATCCTGATTTTTTAACGTCACCTGTATTCTAGAAGCATTATTGTACCATAATAAAACTACCAACATTTTTTAAAAGACTGAAGATTTTCAGCCTCCATCTTCTTCGTGTTGCATGATATAGGCTTCTGTCTCCCCTCCTCTTTTATGAGAATGGTAGCAAGATAAGGACGTATCTAAACAAGTAGAAATATCAATATTTTATTGTTATAATTTAACTGTGTTGCAAAGGAATAGCTATACCTACAGATTTTAAACTAAAGTTTCAAATTATTAGAGACTGCAATAATTTTTGTAAGAAATATGTGATCTGTGAAATAACAACAGCAGAAACACCAAACAACCCAGTTTTTCTGCAAAATATACTCACAGCACTGAATCTGACAGCTACTTAGACCAGACTAGACTGGTAAGTCTTTTAGTTTGATGTGTCTTTTGATACCATCTCTGCATCAAAAAAATCACAGAAACATGATAATTTGAAATCTTATAAATAAAATTTAGATACAAATACTATTTGAAATAAAATTTTCAATTATGGTCTTAGTTTAATTTGTCTTCTGAACAATTTAATTCAGAATACAACTAATTAAGTTACCTTTGGAAATTTCTCAGCTAAAAAGTTATTTAAAACAGTTCTTACCCTCTGGAGGGCATTAGACCAGGTCATGTAAACAAGCATCAACTTTTTCTTACAATAATTGTTGCTCTGTTGCAAAGGATATCTCTGTCATATTTTTAACAGAAAGGAAATGGATAGTGTTATATTCTGTATTTTCACTCTTTTTTATTATTCCCTGCAAGGTACAGTGAAAAAAAGAAAAGTGACAAAACCCTATCCATGCCGTTTCTACTGTCTTCCAGGGGGAACAAAAAATCAAAAAAAAAACTCAAATAAAACAAACCTGGAAAGGTGTAGTTTAAGGATCTGTGGTTTTGGCTCCATTCCTTCGTTATTAATGTTTGATCATCTCTTTACCAGCCTGTGGTTTGAGGGTATGCACTCAAAACTCCCACCTTCACCTAGTAATCCCAAGCCTATTGGGGAGACTAGATACAACTCTCTAGTCAGCTGCATTTTCAGAATGAACCTTGTTAAGTTGTTTCAGGATGCAGTTGCCACCTGCATCCTTATCAGAGGTTTCCTTTGCTTTTTAAAGTAGTGACAAGTAAATAATCTTTCTCTACTTCTATTTCTTTCCTGTGAACTAGAAAAAACACTCTTCTTGAATTTCTGTCTCTTTTTCTTTTCAGGCATTGTTTCAGAAAGCAGATGACTTTGTTTCAGATATTATTTCAGAAAACAGTTTTTTAGTGGATTTTTTCTGGACATGAAATAATATCTGGGTTGTGTCTACTCTAACAACGAAAAATATGTCTTCAAAGTGTGCCCCTCATTGAACTATTACTTTGGTCATGATTCATTTTAGTTAAGAGTCTCAGACCTTTTATCTGTGAAATCTTGATTTTTTGAATTTGTAGATAATTATAGATTAGGAAAGCATGTTTGAATGGGAAAATTATGATCAATTTTCAGATAGATCATGGGCAATCCCCAGCACTTCTCTGAGTAATTTACCAACTTGCTTTTGTTCAAAATTCCGTCAATCGTTTACAATTGGATCATTTTGGTACCAGTCTTTCTATTTTCTAAGAGAACAGATAATTTTTGACTATTGTAATTTTAGTTCTTACTATCGAAGTATATTGACTGAATTGAAAAAGTTCAGTCATATTGAAAGAATTAATTTTTCACATAAAGTCACTTTGCACTGCAGCCTTATCAGATTAAACAGTTTCTGCTTTAAAAGAAAGGAAGTTTCAGTAAATGTTACTTTTCCTAAATCAGTAACAATAACAGTGGTAGCAAACAGAATAATTGGAAATAAGGTCCCAATTTAGAAGTAAACTAATAGTCTTTTAGACAGGGATAGGTCCATTTTTGTATCTGAGGCAATACTAGAGTGAAAGACAAGACAAAAAAGATGTTGTACAATTACAAGTATGTGAACCGTCCATGTTTATATCCTTCAGTAGATGTTATGTTTATGCTACAAAGACTGATGAACGATAACACAGATGTACCAGAATAAGAAAAAAAAATGTTTTTCCTTGTCATATAGTTAAATTAAGGTGAAGATTATGGCACATTTTTTACCATTGCTATGACTGAAAAATATGAAAGATTGGGAAATTTTCCCTTATTATTTCATCTCTGGACAGTTCATAGCATAAACCCCCAATGCAAACCTGGATTTAAGGGCTAAAGTTTTCATAAGACGTCTACACTGTTTGGTTCTGATGGTTTTCTTCCTAATTAAGAGAGTAGAAAGCAGAAGTGATTTTTCAGTTGCTACCTAATTCAAATCAAAACTAAACATAAACTTCTGTTTCTTTTTCACTACAGAAATTATGTAATAGTTCCTGTTTGTAGAATAAAGGTATCACAAACTTTCCCCAATGCAATAGGTTGCTTTGTGCATTGCAACATAGAAAGAGTTATTGTTTATTTACTTTGTCTCAAGATAGAAATAATATTAGATTAAAAATGTATCATATATGCTTTCCTTCTGCAATGACCCTCTCAACTTTATGTTAAGAAATAGCCATTTTTGACTTATACATAAATATAGCAATGAAAAAATGTAAACTCTCCTTTTTTCTTTTTTCTTTTTCTTCTTTGCATTTTTTTCCCCTTATCTCTAGACCAATACCAGTCTATGTAGCACTGACAAGTATCTGCAGCCTGTAACTGCTGGGCATTTAATTAGTGTCTTCATCTAATCAATAGCTTTAAATCCATGCAAATTTTACCTTAGGAAGCTTTTTAAACTACCTTTAGGCATATCCTATGTGTGAACCTGCTGTGGAAAATTTATCTCTAAATTATCACTAGATATTAAAATTTCATATTTGAGAACTATGGTATAAGAAAAAACTAAATTTTCAATAAAAGAAAAACTAATAAACATTAATCAAATTAGTCATTCAGTAACTAACCTGAACTTGAAAAAATTAGCTCTTCCTGAGAATATTCCAACAATAGAATCATCAGAAAAAACATCAAAAAAAGAATTCATCAACACAATTTTTTCTCACATTACCTGTGAAAAACTAGTATTTTCCAAATGAATTATTTAATTTGTGAGTCAATTTGAGCAGCTGTGATTAGAAGTGGGTAAGGAAGTGGGTTTTATTTCTGCTTGCAGTCAGGAAAGTAGGTTGTAGTGCTCTACACATGAGCATAAGAAGTGACAACAGGTGATGAGCTGTTTTATTAAGGAGGATGACCTTATATGCCCTACTATTTAGATAAAATGTATCCTTGTTTCTTCAATTAAACTTCTGTCTTAAAGAATTGTTATATTTTTATTTTTTAAAATGAAAATAGGTAGTTATCTCCAGGCACTTACTTTTGTGCTTCTAAGAATATATTTGTATCCCCAAGCGTCCATTGCTGAAGTTTCCATTTTTATTTATATAGAAATTGGAAGCACAGGTTGTAGAGGGAACCAGGAGAAACAGGACTTTGTGCAGCAGTTTCTGTGCCCTGTGTTGGGATCTTTTAGATGAGCTGGAGACAGCTGAGGACATATGGCTCAGGGCTAAGAAGGCGGAGGAATATGATTGGTGTTGTTAGTGTCTGCAATGACTTCCTAACCAAGAAGTAGGTGAAGCTCACTTCATGTAACTAGAAGACACACCCACTTCTCAGGACTTAGTCCTCACTGGCGTGGGATAAAGACTTAAAGAGCATGGTTGCCTGTCTCAAGCACTGATAAGCAACAGAGGGACTCTACCATAAGCCAAGCACAGAAGGATGGTACGAACTCCAGTCCTGGCAGAGGTGAGATCTGGTTGATACATCCTGGATAATACATTCAGACAATAATTCCTCCTGTGGTAAACTGTACAAAAGAAGAACTTGTGCATAGGCATGTCACTGATCAAAAAACAATGAAGGTTCTGAACCAAGTTAAAGATGGCATCTGTGACCACTGACCACTGAAGTCCTCCTCCTCCCCCATCCCAAGTATGCCTCTGTGGATACCTGGAATATAATGTCCTACAGGAGGACCTTGAGATAAGACAGAAGTGCTACTATTGTCTAGGTGCTATGTCAGCCCTACGGGGAGGATGACAAAGATGGGAAGAAGAATGGAGACTGATAACAGACACAAAGAACATTGAATTTAGAGGCCACAAGCAAAGCCAACTCATTAACCATGTTGAAAATACAGTTACTGTGTCTGACTGGGTAAAAGGTAGTTCTCACAGGGAGAGATTGTGATGCAAAGCCCACCCACCCAAGAAACTCACCAAATCAAAAGAGAAAGAAGAAGAGAAAGACTGAACACAACTTTCCAGTGATATTTTAAGTAAAATACCACTGTAAGACATTTCCATAAGATACCCTATCATTTATGATGGTGTTTATGGCCAGGCACAATGAAATTTAAAAATTA
>VXBB01003918.1:31844-50336 GCA_013399915.1 Illadopsis cleaveri
TTGGAGGTCAGCATAGATGAAGGCCACTGATACCTCTGCCCTTAAATCTGAGTCATGAAAGTTTCTCAAGATTTGCATCAGTCACTGAAGATCACTTATATTTAATCTTGAAATTTGAAAGAATATACAAAAGCATCTTCCTCTTTTCTCACATTTGAATCTTTAAAAAAAGGATGGGTTTTTCTGGAGCACAGACAGGAAAAAATACTGTGTTACTGCAAGGCTTACTCTTCTGTGATTTATGTTTTACATAAGGTTAACTTAGAGCAGGATAATTGTTTATTCTTCCCTTAGAATCTGTCTTGATTTTTTTCCCTAAAGTACACATATCTGAAACAAGTCATTATCAGTTATTAATATTTTACTCTTGATAACAGAAAGAAATGTAACTGGAAAACTGTAAAAAAATTGAAAAGGAGTCTGCTTTGTGAAAAACTTTACCTTTTCTTCTGAGGAAGATTTTCAAGTGATTCAGAAAAGATAAAATTGAAGACCTGGAAAACAGGTCACGATGTTCACATCTTAAGAATTACAGCTATTACAGAAGAAAGCAAAAGCGAAGAATGATTGGATTTATAACCACTCTCATAATCAGAGTAATCAGGGTTGCATTTTCCCACACAAATTGGAAATTATGTCACCACATGGATTCATTAATCTGAAACACAGAGAAAAGGGCAAAATATGTGTTACGTTCATAAAAATGATACCACTTGGAAAAAAACGGTTAAAAGGTTTCTCATGCTTCAAGGAAAATGTAGAATTAATCTCAATATTTTTATTGCAGTTTCATAAGCAAAAACTTAGTGAAGAGTGAGCACATAAGGAAATCTCCTGGAGAGAGTGCATACTGCTTCTTTAATTATGGAAAAAAAAAGATGGATTTAGCCTGAAGAGCAATCTACATGCAACACATGCATGTAAATTCTAGGTCAGGAGCAAGAGAAGAAAACCGAACATTTTGTTCAGTATACATACCTTTCTGCATTCCTTGACATACACAGAGGTGCAGTGCTGAAGAAAAGCTGTTTGGCAGAACTGATTTCAGGGCGTGTGGTAAAATGGTATCATTTGTACCTAGCTCTCTAACAAGATTATTTTTTAACAAGGAAGCAAAACATGAGACATCAACTTCAAAGAAAAAAATATTCTCATAGAATCATAGAATATGCTGAGTTGAAAGGGTCCCTGCAGGGTCACTGACTCCAGCTTGTGCCATGACCACTCCAACAGGTCATCTCCATTTCTAAACTGAATGTTTAGAATGCTCATTCAATGTGTCATGTGCTCATGTACCATACAGTCTCAGGAGGCAGGCATTATTTCATTTTTATAGCATTTGTGTAGTACAGGAGACGTGCATAGCTATGGATATCATTATTAAAACAGGTGTATTGCTTTGTTTTAATTTCCACAGTTCATAATCTACTTGTATTTCCTCCAGGCATTAAATAATAAACCTCTGTATTTTTGAAATTTAAGCTTTGAGTGCTAAAACTCTGTGACCTGCTGAGTAAACTTGGACATTATAAAGCACACCTTTTCCCTCAGTTTGATGATTTGTATAACAGCAATAATGAATCTTTCCATCTTAACATGTTCTCTTTCCAACACTTTATTAAAAAGTCACCATTATTTATTTATTGCTTAAGAATCAGCATCCTTTATTGGATTCAGAGAGTAACACAGTGACAAAGGATGAGAAAAGGCTGAGGCAGTTCATGCCTACTTTTCCTGTGTTTAATAGCAAGACGAGCCCTTAAGCTGGAAGATATAGATGAGGAGAAGAGCAGAGCTCTCATAATGTGGGAGGGAATGGTCAGTGTACACTGTAATGTTGCACCACTTAGACAAACTGAAGTCTATGGGACTGGATGGAATCCACCTGAGGGTACTGAAGGAGCTAGTCAAGCTATTTTCAATCATCTACTCCTGCTGATAACAACAAATGTGGAGGCTCATCCATGAGAGGGATCAGTAGGATGATCCAGGGAACTACAGATTTGTCAGCTGACCTCAATGCTGTAGAAAGTTATGGAGTACATCATCTTGAAGGCCATCATGAGATATGTGCAGGACAACCAGGGAATTAGGTTGCATGGAATTATGGAAGGTAGGTCCCACCTATTCAATCTCATGTCCTATAACCAGATTATCTGATTTTTTGTATCAGTCAGGGAAAGGCTGTGGATATTGTCTGCCTAGACTTTATTAAAGCCTTGGACAGTTTCTCACAGCATCCTTCTGAAACGATTTATGGCTGCCTATCACTTGGACAGGTGCACCCTTTGCTGGTTAAAAACCAGACTGGATGTCCTGGCCCAGAGAGTGGCGATGAATGGTGTCACAGCTAGCTCAGTTGTAAGGGAGGCTCCCCATGGCTCGGAACTGCAGCCAGTCCTGTTTAATAACTTTATCAATGATCTGCACAAAGGAATTGAGTGCATCCTCTGTCATTTTGTAGGCATCAGCAAGCTGGGAAGGATTGAAGCTTCTTTCCATTACCCTGCATTTAGCCTATTTCCACTTTGTAAAATGGGGAAACTGAATGTAATATTTCATTGTCTTCTGTCTGATAATCTTTGAAATGAAACTTAGTTTGTGTTCCTACAGTTGCCAAAGGACTTTTATTTCATTTCAAACATTTAGAATGTGATATCTGCCTTATTAGCAACAATAATAAAAAATATTTTTTAAAAAAAATCATTATTTTCTGAGCATGTCCTCAGGAATTAAAGCAGTGACTGCAATTTTTTTACTCCTTTTAAAATTAAAATATATTCCTTAACATTCTTTCTTCATTTACTAAAAGAACTTCAAAAACAAACAAAAAATATACATCTTGATTGTTCATCATTAAAACACAAAAATTCCTGGTGCACTATGATCATATAAATTCATATTAGTAAAATTATATTCTCAGTTGATAACCCATAAATTCAATAACCAAAACATCAGATAATCTATGTTGATTAAAAAAACTAAAAAGCCAGGGAAACTATATTATAGCCTTAAATTTTCTTGACTCTGCAGTGTCAAAGGAATTACTTTTGCAGTCAGTTTATGCTAAGATCAAGGAAGCAAGAGGTCAATTAAAAGAAATAGTCCATGGCCTTCTCAAAGTGGTAAATCCCATTTAACCGGTCATCACTTTACAAATATAGGTAAAATATATTGTATCTCAAGTAGGTATGATCTGTCCTAAAGTTTTTAATATCTAAAAGCTGTCCTGTTCCTACCTTCAAGCAGGTTCAAAGGTCTCAAGACTCCAAACATAGCCATACTGATGGCTGCACAAGCCAGCTGTTTCACAGTTTATGTGATGAAACATAAGTGTTTTATCTTGCAGCAGTAAACAGGTATGCATTCACCAAGTGGAAATTGTCTCAGTGAATCCAAATGATGGGTTAAAATTCAGGGGTTTAACTTCAGAATGGAAACCCATTTAATAATAATTTTAACAAAAATATATTTGCTACTTACATTGTCAGTAATTGTCAGTGATTTGTTCCGGTTTTTGATTTCATATATTTTAAGGGTATTCCCCAAAATTCCGGTTTTTGATTTCATATATTTTAAGGGTATTCCCCAAAATAGTGAGAAAAAACCACAGATGTTACCATGAATTTTGATGAAGCCTTCTTATGTGGCCAGTAATGACACACTGTCACTCAGTTTTTCATAGATGTAGTCTGGAATGTAAAACAACTGTAATTAATTTTCTAAGATAATGATGTAACTTAGGTTTGAAGAAATTGTATTTTTTAAAAAAATAATGCATCAAATCTTTTTAAAAAACCTTCAGTTTTCCTGTGTGACAACTTTGTCCTGAAGATTCTTTTTCAGTGAAGATAAGGTGGACCTAAATTACTGCTTGAATGTAACTACCTGTGATTTCCTCTCTAATTTGTAAGACAATAACAAAAGTGATTAATTAGTGCTTTCTAACATAAGTATGAAATGATGAAAGGCAGTTTGTTTCATATGCAAAACAAAGTACATTAAGATTGCCATATTCAATAGTCTTATGAATCTTACAAATATGATAATGAAGAGCTTTGCTTAGTATAGAGTTGGAAAAGACAAAGCTGCCAAGTGGTGGCTCAAATTTCCAAGTTCAAAGGAATTCAGAAATAGTTCAAAGTCCCTTCTACATAAAATAAAATTACCATGAGAAAATTCTACCTGTTCAATCTGCTAATATTGTACTTATCTCTCTTTTGAGAGACAGAATTGACAGGCATTTTCTTCATTGGTGAAATATTTATCCTTACTTGAATTTTATATATATGTGTGGTGGAGTGTGTCTTCCGCATGGTTAAGTCATAACCACAGATGGGGGTTTTGATGGCCCTGTCCAGGTTACTCTAGACTTTGGGAGATGGAAGGCAATGTGGTAGTCAAGCACTGTCCCTAAGGGTGCCCCACATCTTGCTAATAAGAAAATATGGTTCTAAGTCAATAATCTCACGTCATAAATTGTGGACATCCCAGGCCCCATTGTGCTCCCCTTATGGCAGTAATCTCCCTTGAGTAGGGTCAAGGTTGCCTCTCAAAATTACACATCAAGGTTGAAAGGTTCCTTTCCACAACAGATTCTTGGTCAGTGATGATTAACACGCTAGACTTTGAAATCTCAGGTGACTGATATAGAGGATTGATTGCACATATTTAATTCTTTCAAAAAAAACCCATTGACCAAGTCTGGGATTAGGCATGGAACTAACTCCCCCTAGATGGCTATGTGTGAAAGTGTTTAGGAAGTGGACATTTCAAAAAGCGGTCCTTTCTGAAGCTCATGGCTCATTGGGAGGGTATCCCTGACAGTTGGCCTGTCCCTGCCTTGTGTACCTTGACACTGAATCTTGTTAAAACACTGTGGCATTTACCACTAAGCTTTTTCCAACTCACCGTATTAGTAAAAGTTGCTTCTCTCTTACAAATGAAGCACATAACTCCATCCATTACAGTATATCACCATTCCTTTTTTTGCATTTCACATAAATTGCATGATTTTCCAATAGCTGAAAAAACTGACAGCACATGGGTCTTTACGTTCAACGTCCTCTTCTGGGCAAGAGTCTGCTAGGAAAGCATCCTTCATGAATGCCTTGGGCCATGCTTGAGAGGTGGTCAGGACAGACTGTAAATGAAGTTTCAGGTTAGTTACTGTGATGTCAGAGGAAATACTTGCAATTTCATCTCAGCCAACATTGTTTCATTGCGTAAATTGCACATGTTGCAGGATTTGACAAGTGAATGTATATTTAGAAAGATAATGACAGCACTGTCTACGTTAGCAGCAGAGATGGCAGTGGGGACCATTTCCATTGACAGAGCAGAGTCCTCCATCTTGGGACTTCTCTGCAGTAGCAAACATTGGGAAACATCTGTACAACCTATAAAAGAGCAGAGGAAAAATCAGCATGAGAACATCCTATCTTCTCATCCATTTCTGTGCAATTGGATTTGATATCTTTCAGAACTCATTTTTCTCTCCTGTGGACAAAATTCCTGTTTGCTTTGTTATAAAAAATACAATTCCATGGCTAATTTTTTGCCTCTTAAGTCTTTTCATCCTATCGATACCAACTTATCTCAAAAAAGAGTCTGAGCCTATCAAAGACTTTTGTGCTACTCTTTCCCCAATCACAAATACAGAAGCAAAACCTTAATTGTTTTGGAGAAAGCTGAGAGTGAGTATATAGGATTTTATTCCTCATTGCCTCATGTTACTCCAGAAAAGCTAAGTGTGCAGTTAATGGATAATTTCAGAATAAAAAAAGCCAAATAAAGAAAATTTAAATGTCAAAATAATATTTTTAAACTCCATCAATATTATAACAAAGCAATTACCTGTGCTATTTTGCTTACATGCAAGGAATAAAATGCTTATCAACTTGCCTGGAAGACATAGAGAGCTATCCAAGGCATCATGAAGCCTCCTGACCTGCAACACCTACATTAGGACGAGGCAAATATCTTCCTGTAATAATAGTGATTGTAGAGCCACATCCAACTTGATTGATTAGGATAGACAAATAGCCTTTAGCTACTTCTGGAGAAGAACAATAAACAGGGTCACACGGCAGGCTTATTTGGTTTTTTTCATCCAGGGAGGATTGTTCCAGGTAATCCAGCCTCAGATGTTTTCCTGAATACCCTCCCACCAATCAGAGACTTGTGGAAACTTCCCAGTTTGCCAATAAACAGCACTAGGACAGTTGGATTAGATCATCAGTTTATGTCTCTTCAAACTGAATTAATCTTTTCGATTTTTTTCTATTCTATGAGAAAGGAGTGTCATTTCCTAGCCACAAACTGGGGAATGTCCCCTGGAAATATATCGCTTGCACTGGTAAAACCTTGTGAAGCACAGTGATGTCACTGACAATTCTTTGACAGAAAGGACTTCTGTCCAGCCTTGAACAATTGAGGGATGCATTCACAAAAACTGGAATGGCCCAAGGTACAGAGAATGAAAGCAGTAGTTATGGAGAAGCAAATAATCCAGAAAATGGACTAATATGGTTTCTCCAAGTCTTTTTTCTGTTTGGCAAAAATCTAAAGTTTCGTCTTTCATACTTCCATAATGCTCTTTTGAAAGACTGCATTGAAGTAGTCTTGGGGTTATTTTGGGGTCCAAGGAATTGCATGCAGTCTGTAATGCCCTGGTGCCTAGCACAATGTCTCTGAAATTAGCCCCCCGCCACACACACCTCAGCCATTTATTCTGAGCCACCAGACTGAAGTTCAGCCATGAACAACTTATACACAAATGAAGGTTAGTGCCCATACATGTTGCTTTCATGTTTGCTGCTGTTGTTGTTTTAAAAGCCTCCTAGAGAGTGTTCAACTGCAGTAGTATATCTTTTTTGGACACTTTTATTTCCACTCTGCAAAATCCTTGATATTTCAGCAGCCTCTGATTTTTCATGTTGTTTTGTACTTATTTGAATATCAAGAGCCTATCAATGCATTGCGCCATTGTTTGCACTAATATGTTTTCCCATAGTCTGAATTATCTTCAGAAAACACCCCACATTATTTGTTTTGGGTAATTCCTGTATTTCTAAATGTATATTTGACAAATGTATTGATCCTTAATTACATGGAATCACAGAATTTTTTTCCATGAGATTTACATAAAGCACAATGTAAAGATTTGTTTCAAAAATAGAAAAGCTGTTCCAAATCTGCAAGGAATTATTGCCAGCAGCAGACAAAGCATACTTTTCAGATTAGATATTTTGGAAATCAGATGTTTTGTGCACTTGTACTTCTTTTCTTTAATTTCATTTTGTATTTCATTAGTTTTCCCACTACTATATAATACCAAAAGAAGCTATAACATGTCAAGAGCTCAACTGCCCCCACTGCCTCTTGTCAAATTACAGCTAATGCAGCAGACCTGAATACGTAATTCTGAATCAAGATTAGGCATTATATGAAATGCCTGTAGACAGACCAGTCTTCAGAATGACGAATCACTGTCTCAGACTTAAAGTTCCAAAATGCTGTGACAGTCAGAGCAGATTGAAATAGAAGAAGCTTAAACTGTAGTATGGAAAATCCACAGGATGAAATCAGGTAGATGATGCTGGGATCTGGCTGCCAAGTATTTCAAAAGAAATATTTCATAAGGACTATTTGGTGACATTGAAAATATTTTATGGTTTATTCTTAAGGAAATATTACTTGCAATGAGAAGGAGAAGGAGCTGTAGCTCCCTAAAATCTCTTAAACACCAGTCATTAATTTGCATTAAATATCTGAAAATCTAAAATATCATGAGACATGGTTTTGTAATCCTGTGGTTTTTTAAAATTGCTTTCAAGATTTAACATCACTTTATGCCTTTAAAGTGCTCTTTATGGATGCACTTCATCTGACCTTCAACACAACTTGTGAAGGTTTTGTTATTATAGTCTTGACGTTAATACGTTATTATACATGGGATAAGAGAAAATACTTAACACAGAGACAGTGAAGTCTCAAAAATTTCCAGGTTCTTACTATAATTGGTTATGTTGGACAATGCCTCTGAAGCTGTAACTACACAAAAAGGGATTCCTTCACCTGGACTTGGGAAAAAGACAGATAATGCAGCCTTGCAGCATATGTTTGACTTCGATATTTTTCTCTTAAAGAACCTTCTGCAAGGACCTCTGAAAGACAGATTTCGATTATATTTGTTTTCTCCTTTCTAACAAACATTTTCTTAATGCAGAATAAATTGCTCCCCTCTTTCTTAAGAAAAACACCCGAGGCTTAAACTTTCTATTCTCTTTACTCATCTACTCCTTTGTTTCTCAAGGGCCCTATCTGCATTTACAGCTGCTGTAAACTGGTTACTCCTTTATTTATTTTTCCTAAGAAACAGACACAGCCAGATATAAAAGATGACCAAGCTATACACAGCAGTGTATAGCTATGTGTCAGTCAGACTTCAGGAAAAATCTGCAACCCGAATGCATGACAGAGAAATTTCTTCAGTAGTGAAGCTTTCTGACTAAAGTTGCATATTGCATTGCAGTGGTTTGCATCACTCAGTGAGTGAAAGATCCCAACACCTTTACTTGCTTTATGCATCTTAAGGCTGCCCAGCACACAAGTTACTGTCTTCTGCCTGAATGGTAACAACCTACTCAAAGAAGCAAATGAAAATGCAGATGTTGGTTTCAGTATACAGAAGTATCCCTAGCGAGTGGAATGGTCTGTGTCTGTAGTGAATGCTAAATCACAGACTTCAAACCAAAATAAAACAAGAACAAAAACACCTGAATGCAGCAAGTGGTCTTTGGGCAAGGCAAGGCAAGAAGCCTTCTGCTACAGCTCTGCTAAGGCAAGTGATTTGTTCAAAGACAAGAAGGATTCTGGTATCTGGGTGTGAAACTTGGGCCTTCTCCTGCTTTCTTTGTAGCATGTGAGGTACATATACCATCTATGAAAGGCTGGACTTTCTCCTGCATATGTATTCACAAGCTTCAGCAGTGCATCTGCTACCCCAAAATAAGAGTTAGTAAAGGGCTCAAAGAAAAATGGTCTCGCATTCTAATTATATTGTACTCTCTAGAATCAAACACTGATAAGTTATCAGAACCTTGTCATAATTAACATTCTATTAACATAGTTTTTGCCATTTCAGTGCTACACATGGTATCAATCCTTGGTCCACTTAAATTGTGGGAAACAAAAGAAAAAAGAGTGGAGAGTAATTTCTGTGTATTCTGTGTTTCTGGAAGCGAGTCACAGTAATTTGTAAATAGCCTGAACAACTCCATAGATATGGTGACGTACAGTGATATCTGAACTGGATTTTAAATAATCTCCACAATATGAAATTATGCTCTGTAGTAGAAACCCAATTTCAGCTGAGAATAGATGATGAGCATAATTGTGAAGCAAAATCTGGGATAAATCCCCACAGTGGGAGTTAGCAATGAGTTACAACACAGCTCAGGTAATTTGAAGTGGACTGGTAATATTCACTCTTCCAGTTTGGTAGTGGTTTTTCTTTCTTTATTTGTCTGAAAGTTTGTTTTAACAGGTAAAACTTGACACAAAATTAATGTTATTCTTGAGAGTGACTAGTTTAGGCAATCTCATAGAATATCTGTGGATAGACAGCTCCTATATTGCAACACAAAATTTGAAAAGTGAAATTTTAGCATCATGTGAGAGCTTAACATAGTACTTATTTGCCAATATCTGCCAAAGGCTTTATAGTTCGTGTTATTCCCTGCATACATAACCACTTATGTTCTGTACAGTAATGGTCACATTAATAATAACAATCCTCTTATTAGTAAGTCAATTTCTAATGTATTTGTCATTACTACCTACCAGCTAACATTCAGAAGCCTTTGTATAGAAAAAACTTGCTCTGTTATCATTTTCTGAATCATATACAAGATCAACAATTTACTCTGAACCCCAACTTTTTCCCTTTACTTTCTGGTTTGTCAGAAAGTCTCTTGTCGTTCACTTGCCAACTGCTCGATATACTGTCAAACCAAAAGTAAAAACAAAAAATCCCAAACTAGCTAATTAAAACCAATCACCTCTTGCATATTCAACTTTTATAAAAAGCTTACTGGGAGTTAAGTTCTGTGTTTCACCTTCACAACATCACATTCTGAGCTATTGATTGAATATCCAGTGTCATGCAATTTATTGAACCACAAACCCAGCAGTTACTATAGGAGCAAATAGAGTGGTAAAAGACTGGTAAAAACACCAGAGAGATGGCTGTGTGCAAACCGGAATAAACACATTGAGTTGTTTGGACAAGGATAAACCCCTTGCTTTGGAAAGCAACTTTTATTTTCAACAACATACTAAGACTTCCTTTCACTGCCAGGTGTGGCTGACATGTTTTGCTAGGAATTGCAAATACAGCTGTTCTTGCAAAACTTCCCAACAGAATTTAAGTGCCAGATAATGCCAGACTTTGCCCACATCCTTCACATCAGGTACACAAAAGAAACATGAATGTGGGGTGATTTTTCTTTGTGCCGTGAATCAATATACCTGTGCTGTTAGCACTTCTATACACAAAACTTGAAGCACTTCTGCTTGGATTCCCAAGCTCAGTATTCATGAATTGTCCTTCATGCTTGGGGTGTTCCAGGTGTAGCCAGAAGCCTACACTTTAAACTGAGATAAGATTTGGAAGACATCTTTAAGACTTTGCCCAAGGTTTGGCAAATGTAGATAGAGCTCTGCTCTGACACACATTTACTATGAGCCTACGAACACTTTTTTTTTTTTTTACTTCTTTATCATAGGAAAAATAAGTTCAAATAACAACCTTTTCAGTAGTCTTCTAACTCCCCATATAATTTTAAACAAGATCCTTGGCAAGATTGGGCCAACTGTATGTTCACAAGCACATGCTAAGGACTATTAATAATAAACTGAATGGATCAGTTAAAATTCATTCAAATCTTTACCACCCTGCATAGTCCTGTAAAAAGACTTTGTGTGCCTCTTCATGCCTTCATGAATGCAATATCTACTCATTTTATACTACAGTCAAGGACTGCTGTGCAGCTTCATAGTGTTTCAGACACTTTGAAAACACACAAAAAAGCCTCACACAAAACCAGTCATTAAATCTGATGTTCATAAAGTCACCAAGGCCTATTAGACACAAAATACTAGATTCACTATAATGCAGACATTGCCTTCCCACCGTTCACCTTCACAGACAAAAAAGTACTAGATACTGTCCTACTTAGAGATGTAGATTTAAATAATGTGTTCCACTTTCCTATGTGTCACATTGGGATAAAACTTTCTAACCTCAGAGTCCTTATGTGAAGACAGGTCAATTTTAGGTCATCAAATGTTTCAATAATATTCAAGTATCCTTTATGTAAGAATTTATAATTCTGAAATTTTGTGGATGTCTTCTGTAAAATCACTAATTTAGAAAATGTTCCCTTGCTAATTTATTTAACAAGAATACTTGTGATTGATAAGTAGAACACAACATTGACTAATTTATACAAATTCATTCAAGTGAACATTGACAACTCTGAACCATTGACTGTGCTATAATACACTAACATAATCAAAACTTTTTTCCAGAATAAGTAGGTTTCTGTAAATGTTAAAAGAATGAGTGCAAGAACAATGAAGACTAGGTGGGAAGATGTTTCAAACAGATTTGGACTATGAGGAAAATGTGAAATTAAAAGAAGGCTTGTGTAGACACAGATTAAAGAAAAAGTATCAAAATCAAGGTAGCATGTTGCTATTGAGAGCTTTGAAAATCACAGAGAAGCTGGGATTTAAAATAAAAAAATAAATTTAGTAGTATAGAGATTAAGGCATAAAGAGAAAGGAAAAGAATATGAACTAATGGCCTGAATAAAATAAAAAGGGATATTTCATTAAATATGTTATTAATCTAGAGGAAAAGGTATTAAAATGTGTATTGTAATCTCTGTTATTTTTATAATTTGGTTTTCCTTAACGTGATCAAATTTTAATTCTATACCCATTTGCAGTATATAATTTGTGTATGATAGTGCTTATCTTTTAAGAACAGCTCCAAGAAGATATTTAAGGAAACAAAATGTATTAACTGAGGAAACTCTGGGTTCTCCGTCCTTGGGGAAATTCAGTACCCAACTGGATACCTCTCGCAGTAATCTGCCAAAAGGGACCTCTCTTGAATGCTGGGGTTGGACTAGAGACCTCAAGGATTGGCTGCCAGTCTTGTTGATTTTGTGATTCTATCAACTGCAGAACACAGGATAAAAATAGTGTGTCAGATAGTCCCAATTGCTACATTTCATATGTATCTTTTTAAAATAGGTTGAATGTAAACAATAGGTGAGAGCCATTCTAAGACTAAAACAAATAATGAGGATCTGAACAGTTCGATATTTGAAAGATACAGATTCTTCTCAAAATAAGACCCTCAATTATATGTGTCACTTCTGAGAATTATTTCCTACAATGCTGCACACCCAAAAAGAAAAAAAAAAAAAAAAAAAACACCAAAAAACCAAAAGAAATAAAAATCATCAAACTACAAAATTATGATATTTCAGAGAAAGACCAGTGCAATTTCTTTTTATCCAGTTGCTGTATGACTTTGTAGGCTATTTCAAATACATTAAAGTTTTTTGTGTGTGTATATTAATTTAACTGCTAAAATAATGAAATAAGAACAAAGTCAGATCAAATTCTATTTGAAGTGAAAAGTAAGCAGCATATTCACATTCACATTCATATCAGGAAGGTCTCACAAAACAGAAATTTCTCTACTTTGTCAGTCCTAAAAAAATATGAAAAATGAATTTATCCACATGCTAAGATTTTGAGACTGAAAACCAAAAAATATAAATCATTTTCAGTGACAGGAAGATGCTAATTGCAAGTGGCACAGATTGATTTTTTTATGATATGGTCATGTGGTCAAAAAGGGCAGCACAGATGTGAGTTACTTTGTATATCACAACAAAATAAAATTTACTGTAAATGAAATTTGAGTCTGCTTTATCATTCCAAAATCACTGTTTGGTTTCATTCTTAAAAAGCATATTGCGTACATCAGTATGACAAGCCCTCTTGTTACTAAGTAGTTGCTGTTTTTAAGAGCTGGAAGGAGACTTTCTCCTGTCTTTAGATTATTAAGGAGATCATAATGTTCTAATTCATATCTTCTCCATAGAAGAATGTAGCCAACTGTGATCATCTCCAAAATACTTTTGGAAAAAACAGATATCATATGAAATATAATTTTCTGCATGTGGAGACAGAATTCAGGTTCTAATGCAATGCTTTTATTTCCCTTCGGCTTACTCTGATTTTTTTATAGATTCCCTGGTTTTGGTGATTACTTTTCCTTAGAATTTAGGCCTAACATACAAGTTTGAAGCCCAGAATTTGCTTTGAATGTTTCCAGTGTGAGAGGTTCAGGATCTAGGTTCTTCACACAAAGCAACTATATGTTTCAACATTACAACTGCAAAATTGGAGTTCAGTTTTCTGGAAGTTCCAGAACAGAATAAAACAAATTGTGATGCATGTAGTCCTCATAAAGACCTTTATATCAAGAGTGAATTTTGATTGATATATTTTCCTTTCCATGCTGCAATTTACTGAGAAACACTCATTTTTACATTTTTGCCAAGTGCAACTTTTTGTCTTGAAAACACCAGCGTCTAAAAGACTGTCTAAACAAGTTCACACAAGATTGGATGTGGACAATATTTCAAGTCAGACATAGGGGATTACTTCAGAGAGAAGGCTCAAGGGGAACTAAGCATCATGGAGAAGGGTAGAAAACAGCACTCATTTATGATACTGCCTCCCTTGTGTAATGTGAACTACTGAATAAAACACCAGTACTCATTTTTCACACTGTTCATAAAATTACAGGAACTCTTGCTGTACACATGTTAATGTCACAGACCACTTGCTTCTTTTATGAATCAGAGGGCATTGTTTTTCCTCTTGCAGTGTTACTGTAGCAGAGACAGCAAACAGGTTTTATGAAATCTTTGGAGTTACTAGTTTTAAGCAACAACACCAGCATACTTGAATAAGCATTGCATTATGTGGCCTTTTGTTTGAATGGTTTTGGACAGCAAATCCCTTTTTGTACTAATGTTCACAGGAAACAAAGACTGAGAAGGTAAAAGAAAACCGGTACTTTTTATTTTAGTGAACAGTGTGAAAAACCTTATTTTTCAGACTAAATTAGATTATTTAAAGGGGAATTTAAGATTATGGATAGAACTCTGTGAAACAGAGAAAAAAAAGAATGTTTGTGCTAGCTTTTTTAAGTCCTTCCTAGATACCAGACCAAAACTGTTGCTTACAGAGACCAATTTTCAAGTCCACACTTGAGACTTTATTTTCTCTACAAAGCTGAAAACTGTAATTGACGCCTTCTTCATATATATATTTTTGTTTGTTTGAACACTATTCGATTTTTATTTGGAGTTGATTTCGAGTTAGGAATTTGATGACAAGAAAGAATAAGCATAATTTTAAGTAAGCTATGATAAGTATACTATGAATGCTAGCTATGCTGGCTATGAATTCAATCCATTCATACAAATGGATGTGAACAAAAGTGAAAGAATGACAGTGGCTGAAGACTTGAAAGAGCAGGATAGTTCATGGTAGAAACCGTGCCAAGGAAGCAAGGACAGATTGAGAAACAAGTCAGAAGAAACAAGAGTTATTCAAAGTAAACGGGGATCAAGTAGTAGCATGAGACTAGCTAAAAAAAAGAGTATTGAACTAGAGTAAAGTAGTTCAGAGGATGGACAAAAATTTGTCATGCTATAGAAAGTATTTTTTGTTTTGTCTGTATTTCAAAAGAAAAGAGTAAGCAAAAAGGGACCACAAGGACTACTTACAGTAAAATATTACTGTAGGAATAGTTAGGGAAAAAGTTAGGAAAATTTCATTCTGGAGAAGTCTTAAAAATATTAAGCTTTGGGAAAACTCACCAACAGGAATAGCAGAACACCTTNAAATGTCCTTCAGCAGATAAAGAACAATGATAACAGTAATGGTGCTGTCATTTCAAATCCCAGACCTGCAAGTGTGATAACAGAACTTCAGTTTAAAAGGAATTCACCTTATTAGGCTGTAAAATTTCCTATAAGGGTTCAGATATAAAAAATTCAGCCTTTAATATTGGATTATTATAACGAAATACAGAAGGTGAGTATTGAGGAAATTCTAATTTTCATCATCAGCTTTTTTTTTCCTAGGTACTGTAGATCAAGTCTGGTAAATTGGAAAGAAACAAAATTCGCAAGTATTGTAAATAGTGTTGTCACAGGCCATGTGTAGGACTTTGGTAAAGGTCATTTTTTCCCCTTTATCGATGTGTGCCATCTTACATTTGGCCTGTAATCTGTACAATATCATGTAGTGTCATATTAAAACCTTCTCTTTGTAGGGAAGTAAGAGTGGACCTTGGCTTGATCTGCTTGTTAAGACATCTTTGGAGGTCACCTCCAAGCACTGCAATTTTTTAGTACCTTTCAGATTGCTGTGATGGAGCTAACATACCTTGTTATGGCAATATTTCCACCAGCTAAAGAGATTACCTTATTCAATTAAATCTATTACTGTGTGTCTGCAGGGTTTCTTCATGCTAACTTCTACCACTTGTAAATTACTGAGATTGTCATGCAATTCTAAACTACTTAGTTTTCATTGAGGCAAACTGAGAAGCACTCATCTGCCCTGAGGTTTTGGTATTTGCCATATAGTGGAAAAAACATAAACCAGTTAAAGTTGTTACTGTCGTCAGGAAGTATAGCCAGAACAGAAAATTTACTTCTGCTGTAGTGATTGTAAAGCAATGATCCAGAAAGATGTATTGTGGTTTAAAATGTGTGGAATTATTGATCATTTAATCTACATACGAATATAAAATTTAATAAAATTGCATATTTAATTAAGAATAAGAAAAATTGATCCATTTCAACTTAGAAAACTGCATGTATTTTTAATTGAAGGTAATGTGCTGATTAGAGAAATAACTAAGATATTTTGAAAATAGATTATATCAGTAGAGAGAGAAATTAAACTATCATCATTCCCCTACCTCTCTATGTCCCTCTTCCACAGAGATATCTGTGATTTATTCAAATTAATAAGGTTATACTCTAGATATTAAATGTTAACATATTAGATTCAGTACTGTACCACTATTGCCAACCAGTATTTCCATCATTTTCAATCATTTCAAAGCAATGAAACAGTTGTTAACAAAATTAAGAGGTAGAAATAAGGCAAAATATCTTTTATTGAGCCATACAAAATTGCAGTCAGGTTTCTTGTTGAAATATCCATTCCAAGTAGCAAGTGAGATGAGTCATAGCTCTTGATTTGAAGGAGTTGACAGTGGACCTAAAACAGGATGGTCTCTTATGGAGCCATGTGCAATTTTGGAAGCTGGATATTCTCTAATCAGGCAAAGGAAGTAAAGTTTCAGCCATTAAAAGACCTTTCCAGAGATTTATTTCATCACAAACTTGACAGAAATGTCACTCCTTGAAACTTAGGTACCATTCCTATGGGATTTTCTAGATTTGCTAAGGAGAAGACACACCATTCTTCTTCACCTTCTTGGTTTTCCTTCCCTTAACAGCCTTTCTAAGAAGCCAAAACAATCAGACATTGAATAGTCCCACTCCTTGAAATCAGTTTAGTTGTGAATACATAGGAATAGATTTATTCTCTCTTTGTTGACACCTGCTATTATTTTACCTGTGCTCAACAAAGGTGGTAGTCCCTGCCAGAGAATGGAGCTGAGATGTAAGTGATAGTTAAAAAAAAAAATCCAAATCATCCTTGTGTATCTTTTACATGAAAAGGAAAGAGAAAGCTTTGACACAAATCAGATCATTTAGTGGAATAGTTTTCTTCCCTTCAACTCTGATTACCTTAAAGCTCAGATAGTTAGGATAACTTTGTGTGCTTATCCAAATTACACCTTCTTTAGAGGTTCATTCGCAATTAATTTTTCATTCCAAAATCTTCTCAACACTCTAATGAGCATAATAACTGATAACAACACAGCCTGATGACATAAACTCAATCTTTTTATTATTTCTCAGGGCAGAACTTAGCAAATAGGTGGGTTTGTGAGGTTTCATGTGTCTAACTAATTTGAGTTTTGTCATCATTATGGCTTATGTAAATCCTTTATTTTAGTATAAATCCTACTAAAAATTAAAGGAAAGAAAAAAAAAAAGAGATCTTTGAAGTATATTACCTTTTCCTCTGTCTTAAATGTATAATGTTCCATTTTGCATATGGAACTGTCACACTAATGTCATGAAATGCAATTTTTGTATACATGACCATTTGAAGATTTGCTATTTTGACAGTAAGAGGGATTAAAAATTAATGTGAGTGGGCCATAGGTTTTTTTTTTCTTGTTTTACATTTTATAAATAACTTAATTTATTTTAAAAACTTTTCTGATTTCCAGGGGAAGGATTAAATAAAACAGTGTATTGAATTTTTGAATCTTCTAAGAAATGATGTCAGCATTTCACAATTATCTTTGTGTCAACAGAAATAATTTTTTACCTTGAGATTTAAACAACTATTTACACAAAAAGAAAAAAAAAAGAAAAAACAAAACAAACAAACAAACAAACAAACAAACCCCACCAAAGCAGGAATCACAGACCTTATTCTTTCTTTTCTGTATAATGAATCTTGTGAACAGTTGCTTGTTTTCTGTGGACAGAACAAAGGGAGTGAAAAGAAAAATCATAGAATCATATAATATGCTGAGTTGGAAGAAACCCATGAAGATCACCAAGTCTGACTCCTGTCCCTTCACAGGACATCCCCAAGAATCACACCATGTACCTGTGATGTCAAGAGTTTATTGAACCTTATCAGGCTTGGTGATGTGATCCCTTTGCTAGGGAGCCTGTTCCAGTGCTCCTGATATCCAGCCTAAACCTCTCCTGACTCAGCTTCAGGCCATTTCCTTGAGTCCTGTCTCTAGTCACAAGAGTGCGACATCAGTGTCTGCCACTCCTCTTCCCCTCACAAGCAAATTGTAACTGCAGTGAGGTCTCCAGGCTGAACAGAACAGGTGACCTCAGATGCTCCTCATATGGCTTCTCTTCAGGAAACTTTCTGTGGAGTTGCTCTCCAGTCTCTCACTCCGCAGTCTATATGCACATCCAGGGTTGCCCCATCCCAAGTGCAGAATTCAGCATTTTCCCTTATGGAGCTTTGTATAATTGGTGATTGCCCAACCCTCTAATTTGTTGAGTTCTCTCTACAGGGTCTCCCCACCCTTGAGAGAGTCAACAGCTCCAGCTGAGTGTTATGTAAGCAAACTTACGTAGTATTCCTCTGAGTGGTTAATGGAGATGTTGAAGAGCAGAGGGCCGAGGATGGGGCCCTGTGGAACACATCAGTGACAGGTCACCAGTCTGATGTCACCTCCATTCACTGTAACCCTTTGTGCCTCAC
>VXBB01003929.1:20374-33067 GCA_013399915.1 Illadopsis cleaveri
AAAGATTTTATCCATAGTGGGAAGTGCCTTTTCAAGTGGATATTTGTTACAGAATTAACCATTCTTTAACTTTGTTCACAGTCCCTGTGAACGTGGTCATTGCTGTTGAAGGCCTGGAAACTGCTCTGACCTCCTCAAGCACTGAGTGCCCTGGGCTGATGTGCTGCTCTTGTGCTGCATCTTTGGTTTATAAACCAGTGGGGTTTGGTTGGTTTTTTTTCTGTTCCCTACCTGCTTGCAAAAGTTTTTGGGGGACAGGCAGGGAAAAAACAAACACAAGATTCTGATGGCTGAATAACTGGTAGTGAAGTATGTAAAAAGTTCAGTAACTGGAGAAAGCCATTTCCCAGTACAATCCTCTGCATGTGTAAGGAGAGAGAAAAAGAACTGGTAAATAATAGCAAACCAGTCTGAGTGGCAAAAATAAATCAGTGCTTTATACAGCCCTGCTCAGAGATGATGTGACCTGATATTGTTCATGTCTGTTCCTGTTATGGCACTGGAGCAGAATCTGGTGTAAACCTCTGCACTACCCTGTGCCTCTCACACCCAGTAACATCAGTAACATCTCTGCTGGCTTTTATGGTTTATTTCCATCAAGGTAAAAGTCTTCCATTCTTAAAATGCCTCCTGAGCTAGATCATTGTGCCAACAGCATAGAAAGTTATCCATTAAAAGGCAGTGTGCTCTTCACGGGCCCAGGGACATGTGGTTTCTCAGGTAACAGTGGAAAAGGAAATGTCTCCTGCTGGTTTAGATGAAACTTCTTGATGTATATTTACACAGTTTGAAACAGAGGGAAAGTAAGTGCTTATCTTGCTAAAACTGGGGTGAAAGATTTGTGATGTGCCATTTGCCACACATGAAAATTATTCTGGTGAAGAAGCTGCTGGGCAGCAGCACGGGCCCCTCAAAGGAGGCTGTGAAAGGAAGAATGGAGCAATCACTGTTTGCCCAAAATGAGGATATTAACAGGGACACCTGACTCCAGTTCATCCTGCTGCCTTCCCACTTTCTGACTGTCTGCATGGTTCTTTTCTATTTACAGTTCTTGGAGAAGCTTCATGTTCTACCTGCCAAAGTTGTACCCTAGAGAATATGTAAAATTATTAAAAAAAAAATTCATCTTTCACCAAATCTATCGACTGTATTTTCAAGTTTAGTGGGTTTTTTACTAGATAATTTCTATATTTTTTTTGGGGGGGAGTTTGTCGGGGGTTTTTTGGGGGGGGTTAGTGGGTTTTGGGTTTTGTTAGAGTGGGGTTTTTTGGTCAGAATATGAGAAATCTGTTCCTGGAGTGTTAAGCAAATATTTTATCTAATGCTTTCCAGAAGTATTTGAACTTTGAAAGATGTATTCCCTGCCCTTTTTAAAGATGCTCAGCCAGCTTGTGTAGAACATAAAGGAAAGGAAAATTTTCATGTATGCCCTTATCTTGCTCTTATTGAGCATGTCATCTTTCATGGGAGTAGCCCTTAACTATAAAAGAATTATGGGAGTATGCTCTAAAGAGAGCTTTGGAGATGCCTGGTTTATGTTGTTTTTTTCCTATTACAAAATACCTGTTTAAACACCTGTGTATTAATGCACACTGAATTCAATATAATTAACATTATTGCAAAAAAATCTTAGCTTTTTTTCTTTACTGTCCCTAAAAAATTAAGTTTGTAATCCCTGTTCTAGTTTCAACCATGAATAAAAAAATTCAATATTTATTTGATTACTGCCTGTGCCCATGAAACAGGTTTTGAAAGAAATATTGTGAACTCAGACAGCAGGTCCACAGTGTCTCACTTTTGAGATTCTCTGCATATTCTGTTATCTTCAACCAGTGTCTGATGAATTGTACTGGTGATACTTTCCAAATGGGTCGTTATTATCCTTCTTTATAGTGGAGTTCTAAACTGCAGCTTTAGATGGTTTTTTGGCCCCTTTTATTTTTTTCTTTTTTGGAGCTCTCAGGATGAATTTTCTACTGCCAGCTGGGGAGATCTGTAAAACTGTCCAGAGTTATTAAGAGTTGAATCAATATAATAAACTCTAAGTTTGATTTCCACCTAGTGACAATGAAGGCATTAAACAAAGCTATTTCTCAGTATCACATCCTATGAGTGTCCAGCTTCCCTCTTCAGGCCAAGGTATAGAAATATTGTTATTGAACAGAAACAATTAGAAATATACACAACGTTCTGCATGGCACAGGAAAGGGGAGCTGGGGTGGGAGGGGAGAAATTCTCTCTTAGTCTTTAACTCAAGCAGCTCACACAAATCTAAAGGAAAGTCTCTCATGAAGCACAATCAAATTAATACTGCTGGCAGCCAACAGTGAAGTGCTAATATGCAGGAAAGCACACAGATGTCAGAATTGAACTTTCTTGCTCTCAGTTCTGCATCTCAGGGATAGTTTGTAAGTAATGGATTGTGCTGATGGGAGAGAAGAATTTGCCTGCCTCGTGCTGCAAGGATTGTGTGGAGATTTTACAGCTGAAATGGGATTCTTTGAGTTTAAAGTGCAGAGGGGACAGTGACTAATAGGATGTGGAATATAGCTTTGAGAAGAGAAGATGAACAAACAGAGAAATCAAAAATGTTGGATGGAAGGTACCTGGTAAGAAAGGGAGAGAGAAAGGAGTGGAAGCAAAAATGAAAATGGAAACAATAATCTTGGCTAAACTGAGGTAAAACTTGGCTTTTTTTAGTCTGCAGCAGGTAGGAATGAACTGGCTGAGGCTCACAGACACGTGGCACTGTTAGAATGAGAGACCTGCCACTCCCCTGGATGCTGCTCACATCTCTGCTGAGGTTTTCTCCTCAGGTTTTTGAAGCCTTCAGTTCAATATTAGCAGCCACAACCAGGACATGTCAAACAGAAATTTAGGCAGAAGGAAAGTGGTGCCTGCTGTGAGGAAGCATAGCCAGGGGTGCCCTGTCCTGCCCTGATCCCAGCTGGAGATGGGCACTGGGCAGAGGGCTCAGAGCCAGGGGAGCCAGAGGTGCTGCTGCAGGGTGAGCATCCCTGACTCTCCAAGATGATAGAAATAGAAAAAGAAAACTCTGAAGCCAAACCCATTCTGACAGATCTCACATGCATGACCATGGAGGTTGTTTTTCTGTCCAGGTTTTATGGATAAATTATTATTGCCAAAGCCCTGGAAGGACTTATGCAATGAAGTCCAATGTCCATAGTTTTAAAAAGAAGAAAAGCCCCTGTTGTGAAGCCCTGCAGAACTGCCTGGATGGGGAGCAAAAGACAAGTTTCATTTTGGGCAGAGATTTTATTGACTCTTCACGATGATAGAAGTCGAAAAAGGAAATAACGCTGGAGAGCTCCTGAATATCTTCCTGTAAAAAACTGAAGGATTCTGTAATGAAAGGTGACTTTTCTCGAATTTGGCCATTTCAGTGTTGCTCTGACATTAGACAGGATGAGAAGGGATTGCTGCTGTGCCTTTCTTTTGGAAGGGCTGGCTCAGCCCTACCCCTGCTGAGAGCAGCACTAAGGGCTGCCCTGAGCTTTTCTGTGTCTGCTCGGTGACCCTGTGCGTTGTGGCAGAGGTTGGGATTGCACTTTTACAGCTGTGACAATTTTCTCATTGCCTCCTCCCCATCCCTGCCTGCTGCACACGTCTGAGTCTGAACCAGAACCCATCACCACTGCACAAAAACATACCCGTGGAAAATATTCATTTAAATAATATGGGAAAGTGCTAAATAGCTGCACTTGCTATTCTGTCTACATAGAAATGAAAGCTGGAAATATTTTGTTGAGTACTGAGAGCTGTTGCTATATGAGCTCTTTTATTGGTTAAAAATGAATGCATGAAAAATGTTTCCTTCTCACACCTTTCATTAATCTGGCTTTGTATTTTTGCAGACAACACTGAGCATCAGAGAAGCAAGATGCCTACTAAGATCATATTATAAATTCTCATCATATTTCTTCTTTGCTTTTTATTGCTTCCTTACTTGGCTTGACATTTTCATATGAATAAAGTACAGTACCAACATCAAGTTGTTCTCACACAGGTTTACAAAGCAAGGAAAAAAAGTCATTTGATAAACATGCTGAAAAGGTGAAAGAAAATATTGGAAGCCAAGCTACAAATGGAATGGATTTTGCATTTTTTCCTCCCCTGTCTTGTTCTTATTCAGAAACAGATGCACTGGTCAGTTTGGTTAATAGCTCCAATAGCTGCTAATCCAGTGCAGGATTCCTGATGTATGAGATCAGTTTTCTTCCTGTGCTAAGGTAAAATGAAGAAAATATCAGTGTGCATACTGATTTTCTTTAAGTGGTGGTGTGATTATTTTTTGTTCTTGCCAGCCCTGATTCTGACTCAGATCACAAGACCGAGTCATTAACTGTTCTGTCCTTGAGAGCAAATCATACACAGAGAATAAATATTAACGAGCTCGTAGATACTCCCATATAAGTTTAGTTAAACTGCATTGGCTTAATTTGAAAAGCCTGTCTCGGGGAGAGCCTGCTGTGAATTTGTGCATTTTTCCCATTTCTCTGGTGTTTCAGTCTTGTCTTCCCTTCAATTCCCTCAGCCAGCTCTGTTACAAATAACCAGTGTGACAGAGAAACCAAGGTTACCTTATGGGCCAATATCCTGTGGGCCTCCAGAACAGAATTGTAAAGATTTTGAATCAGTAAATTTGCATATTAACTAAGAATTTGATGCAGTTCTGGTGAGGATTTTTAGAAGAGCCTAGGGGATAAATCCAAAGCACTAATTGAAATGTCATTTGTTTGGAATACATGGCTCAGCTTCTTCTCATCCTTTGGATGAGGAAGGTTTTATTTTTGCATAGGTTGTTGTCATGGTGTGGGGTTTCTTTGTTTGGGTTTTTGTGTGTGTGGAAGCAACGTGAGTAAGTTTTTGCAGGAGATGTAACAGCCTTACCTGTCAGTCTGTTCTGAAATGAATGTGGGCTTTCTTTGTGCTTGATGCTTCCAAGAGTTCAGAGTTTGCAACTGGTTCAATTGCTAATTGATGATGCATAAAATTGGACCATAAAACACCGTATGAATTTCCTTGCAAACATTCAATTAGGATAAAGAGTTTTTCTGAGCTTTGCTGCGTAACCAATCTCATGCTGGAGCTTCTTAAATCTTAACAGATCTGAATATGTATCACCTCAGTTGAGTAATGTTTCCTAGAAAGTCACAGTTTACACTTTCATGGGGTCCTTTCAGGAAGTGTTGAGGGAACGTGGGCACTTACCCAGACCTTGTGGGAGGGAAGCTGGTGTCCTGTGTGACCCTGAGGTGTCCCCACGTGCTCTCAGCCAGGTACAGCCTGGGCATTGCTGGCTCATTGCAGGGCAATGTGAACCAAACTCCAGGTCTGCACTCACACCTCCCTGATGCTGCAAAATGCTGAGTTTTGTAGTGGTTGTGCTCGTCCCTAATCTCCATAATAGTCCATAATACCTCACAGTATTTTCTGTTAGCTCTGCCAAGAAGCAAACTTGGGAGGGACTCATTCCATTGCTGTGCACTGAAAGAGAGTAAGCAAACCTCCAAAGAAGTTGTTTCAGTGTAAAGTATAGAAAAGAGAAGTCTCTAATTGAGTTTTATTTGGTTTGGAAGCTTTGCATTTGATTTTTACTCTTAATTTAATGCTGCAGATTGCTGAGAGAGTTCTAAACAGTTTCAGCTTAAATTTACCAGTTTCTGCTGTCCTTAGTAGGCAATGGTTTATAACTAGGGAGGGAAGTTTGCCAAAAGCAGGAACAGGGATGGTCTGATTCAGCTGAGTGGGGGGCAATTGTTTGTGTGCAGAAAAATGCTGAAAATCTTCAAGAAACTTGCACAATCTTGGAAAAAAAAAAAAACAAAAACCAACATTCATTTAAAGGCTCTGTTTGAAATGCTCCTGGACGTAGAAACTGTGTTTTTCTTACCAACACCAGGAGTATCTCTGAAGCCAAATCCATTCTAAAAGATCTCACATGCATGACCATGGAGGTTGTTTTTCTGTCCAGGTTTTATGGATAAATTGTTATTGCCAAAACCCTGGAAAGACTTATGCAATGAAGTCCAATGTCCATAGTTTCAAAAAGAAGAAAAGCCCCTGCTGTGAAGCCCTGCAGAACTGCTTGGATGGGGAGCAAAAATGAGTTTCTTTTTGAGCAGAGGTTTTATTGACTCTTCAAGATGGTAGAAGTCAAAAAAGAAAATAACGCTGGAGAGCTCCTGAATATCTTTCTGTAAAAACCTGAAGGATTCTGTAATGAAAAGTGACTTTTCTCAAATTTGGCCATTTCAGTGCTGCTCTGACATTAAACATCCACAAATTGTGTCAAGTGGCAAGCACAGTTAACAACATACTTAATCAAAATCCAAAATTCTCCTGGTACAGTTGGAATATAAATGTCTGACCCCCAAAAAGGAAAGGGATTTAATTGTCTCTTCTCATTCAATACATAACTTGCAAATCAGTATAGAAGGAGAGATGGAATATTAATTTTCCTGCTTGATCTTTTCTACTTTATTGGAATATCTTGTTTAACTTCCAGAAATAGCAAGTGTCTTCAAGAATAAAATACTCCTTCTGTTAACATAGGGCTCATGACAACCTGCTAACCCTGGAAATTTAAGATATGTTATCTAACAGTTGTAAGTGGCGACAGAAGAATATTTCTATTCTGTTTTTTGTCATATGCCAAACACCTCTGAAAGAAAGGGGTATTTCAGTCTTTAGAGCTAAAAAACTCTCATTGAAATTTCTGTTGGAACTTCTGTCAAAGGTTCTAGAATTTATATTTTATCTCTGTGTGGGCTTTTTGATTTATTTTTTGGCACAGATTTATTGATTGATTGATTTGGGGGTGTGGGTGTGCTTTGTTTGTTTTTCCCCAGAGCAAATTAATTCCAGAGTTGTTGCCTAAATGCCTGCTCTGGCACAATTATAGCAGTTTAGTTCACAATTCCCTGTGCATCTGCTGAAGTGTCTCCATAGTGATCTCCCATTTGTGGCCATGGAGTGGATCCACTCCTTGTCCTACTGACCCTTCCTCCTACCCCAGCTGTGTCTTCCTCACACTTTTCTTGTCTTTTCTACAAGAACTTTCTGGGTTTTGATCAGATGTTCGTGTTTTAGTCTTAATTTTTTTGTCATGGTCACTCTTTTAGTCCTTCCACTGCCTGTGTTGCCTTAGGAAATTAATTGGATGGTTTTTGGTTTTTTTTTTCTGTGCATTTATTTCATAACATTAGATTAGTATGTTCTAATTGCTTTGAATCTCCTCATCAGTCTTTATTATCGTTCTGTGTTATAATTTTATTAGCATCATGCTTATTAATTTCCTTTTTGGCTCTGTTTTTCCCTGCCTTTTCTTTTTCTAGCTTTCTCCCCCAGCCTTTACCACTGCACATGATTTGGTCATTTTCAAAATTTGTAATTTCTGAGGTGACTCCTGCCTGCTTCTGCCTCTTTTTGATGTCACAGTATTGCCAAGCCATTGTTGGTGGTGCCTCACAGTTTACATTTTTAACACTTTTTTGCAGCACTTTGCACATGGACCAGTTCATGAGTACTCACAAATGATCAGCAGTGAGATGCATGCACACATACCTCCAGAGCCCAGGAAAATATGTCAGCTGAAACATTAGCAATATGTTTAATCAGCACTGCAGCCAGGGCTCATCTGAGGAGCAGAAATTGAAGGTCTTCAAATGAGCAGTGAATTCTGCAGTGCAGAACTCTCCTAAGGAATAAAAAAGGTAGCAAATTAAGGGCACCAAACTGAATTTATGGTCGGTGGTAACGAATGGACTGGATGGAAACTGCCTGGAAATTCAATATCCACAGAAAAGGGGGCTCAGGATGCTCCATCAGAGCTGAGTCTGGGCAGCAGTTGGTGGTTTTCATGTCCTCCCTGTCCATTCTGTGCACTGAATTGGCTACTCATGAGTGAAGTGAGCATGCTAGAAGAGGGGGAATAGCCCTGAATGTTAAATTCACTTTGCTTTTGCTAGAAATGGTCACTAAACTGGAAATAGCCATGGTACATTGAGACCCTCCCAAGACTGGTGGTGTTGCCATCCCATGGGTGTCACGGGTAATCAGTGTGAGCACTGGGGCACAAATGGTTCCTGGTGAGCTGATTCTCGTGTGAGCACACATTTCCATAAACCAAAGGACTGGGGAAAAGCAAAAAACAAAACCCAGAGCTAATTCTATGAACCATTTGCTAATTAAAGATCCAACTCAGGCTGCTCCACTGTCTGCTCCATGGCTGTGACCTAATTTGTTCCTGAAAGAAAGACAAACAGCTTCCTTCAGGGTGTTGTTTTTCCAGTGACAAAGGATCTCAGAATTGTATGTGTTCTTCAAAAAACTGAGACAACCAATAGCTCTGGAATATTGTTGTCTGGGGTTTTTTTTTTTTGTGTACCCAACTGTTTTCTTTAAGAATTTTATTGGCACACAAACCAATGCAAATTCCTAAACAGATACAGAAAATAAATAAAATACATACAATGGTTTGCTGTAGTTTTGGGGGAACAGTTCTGCAAACAGGCCTTGGAAATTTAAGTGTCACAATTTGGCTTCTTTCCAGTGCCAGGAGCATTTCCATTACAAGTTAATTTAGAGGCTTAGCTGCTGAAATAACATCACCATTCTGGGCTTGGGAATTTTCTTCTTATTATTAGATGCTACCGATTTTTCAAAAAGCAAACACACGAAGCAGCCTGTCCCGTGGATTTATTGTACTTTGTCGTGTGTGCCCTCCAAAACTGGGATTTCTGAAGCTGCTTTGCAAGAGCATTTTCATTCCTGCTCCTGCTGAGTCAGCAGCAGTTCAGCCTCTCCGAGGTGATGGAATGACAACTAAATTTTTTATTGGCTACAGGTGTTTATTCTTATTTTACCCTAAAGCACATGAAACCCTGCTAGCAATTCAAGGCAATTAACAGTTTTCAATACAAACACTAATGCAAACATTTGTATGCAGTAATTAGAGCTTCTTCCCATTCTCCCCTAATAAAATAAAATGTTCCTGTTAGCTGCCATTAGAACTTCCTAACTTTTTAAACCTGAGCGATGCCACTGTTAATTGTCAAAGAAATGCTACCCTGATAAATTTGGTTTGAATTTAGACTAAGAAATCAGTTTTCTTCCTATGAACTGGTATTGTTTTGGCTGCAAGTGCATGCTCCTGTGGTCTGCACTGCTCTGGGAAATCTGTCAAAGTTTCTTTCATTGCTCCTCATGGTTGGATAGCAGGGTCCTCTCTGCATTTTGCCTGGAGAGTTTTGTTCTTTTTTTCTTGAAACAGATGGCAAATAATCTCACAATCATCAGCATCTACAGAAACATTTGTGTGAATATTTTGCTGTCACATGAAAGAATCAAAGTAAAAGCAACTATGAGCAGCAGAAAGAAATTTACCACAGAAAAAAGAGACACCAGTTACTACAGAAAGGTATTTCAAGGGCCATTTCTGGACACTAAACCTGTATGTTTTTTTCTTAAATATCGAGGGAAGAAAAACTTTGGTCTGATTTAAGGTAGTTAATTCTTGAGTGACTGATACAAAGGGCAGTGAATTCATGTTTCCTGCCCTTTCCAATTATATCTTGGGTGGAATTTTAATAATCATTTAATATAAAAACAAGAGATCTATCCATGCTGAGTGTCAGCCTTGTGTCCTGATGACACTTTCTCTTTTCCACACTGTACCCCGTGGTTCAGAATTTTACTTTTTTTTTTTTTCCTTAAGACACTCAGCACCAGCCTGAAGTGAGCACAGCACACCCTCTCCTTTCCCTGGGTCAGATTTTGATCATTTTGCTGCAATGGCTCCCAGGCTACCAGCACAACATTTCCTGGCTCCTGGTCATTATCAGTGCCTCAGGCAGCAGTTCAGGGATTGTCAGCAGAGACAACAGCAGTGCAGAGGGTGGGATGTGCTCAGGGCAGAGTGGGGCAATGGCAGGGAGGGAATTTGGCTAATTTAGGGTTGAACTGTTGTGCTGTCCAACTCCTTTAGGTTTAAACACCCCGAGTACACCAAGCAGACACCAGCCATCCTTGCAGGCTGCTCAGCTGAATCTGATAACTTCTTTCACACAAGTTTGGGTTTGTTAATAAAAACAACAATTTCAATTTTTTTAATATTATCTCTTCTCTCTGAGAAGAGGATTTTGAGAATACCAGAGATGGTTGGTTTATTCCTGTTCCTTTGTAATGGGTCCACGAGCCAGATCTTGACATGCTTGCTCACAGTTTTTAATATTCATTTCAATTGGTGGCCCAGACTGTTAAGATGTGAAAATACAGTTTCATTAAACTGAAGGATGCATAACTTAGAGGCAAGCTACAGTGATGGTTAAGTGAATTTGCAAATGGGAAGAGCTATAAGCTTAATGCAGACAGGTAATAATGCAACATGAAGAAAGGGTGAGAGGGTAAGAGGAGAAAGGACAGAGGTCAGTTTGAGAAAAAAAAAATTAAAAAAAGAAATTAACGTTTCCCAAGTTCATTGGTGCAGAAGAAAAAATTAGATATTTCAATTTCAAATGCAAGATGGTCTTTAAGGGACATAGGATATTTCAGAATCTCTAGTTTAGCTGATCTGAGGTAGATACAGTTTTGACTTTTTTCCAGTTACAGCATTTCTGGAATTTACCAGTTGATTCTGGAGTGACTTTGGGAAGGTTTTCAGGGCAGTTCCCTGTGGCTGAGGGGTCTGTGCCTGCAGCCATCAGTGGTAACTCCACTGCTCAGAGCACTGGGGGTGCTTCCAAAAGGAGTGGGAAGGAAACTTCCCCCCATCCCCACTGGAGAGGAGAAGGCTCAGGGCAGAGCCCAGTGCAGCTTCTGTGTGTGAAGGGCTCTTCAGAGAGATGGGGAAAGGTTTTTACCAGGACAGGAGAAGGCTTTAAACTGAAAGAGGGTGAACTTAGATTGGAGAGGAGGGGGGAATTTCTTGGAATGAGGGAGGTGAAGCCCTGGCACAGGGTGCCCAGAGCAGCTGTGGCTGCCCCTGGATCCCTGGCAGTGCCCAAGGCCAGGTTGGACATTGGGGCTGGGAGCAGCCTGGGACAGTGGGAGGTGTCCCTGCCATGGCAGGGGTGGCCCTGGATGGGCTTTAAAGGTCCTTTCTGAGCCAAATCATCCCATGATCCCAATAAAAGTGCCTTCTGTGATGATTAAACGGGGCTGGCACTTCTGTTCCTTGCTGAGAGTCACTGGTTTTATTTGCTGTTTATTTTCTTTGCTTTGTGGCACACTTGGAAGGGCTGTTCTCCTGCCACGCTGTTCAGGGCATCATTTCCTGAGCCTGCATCCACTCAGCTGCTGCTGGGAGCAGGAGTGACCAGAACCCCAAAAGTTACCAAGGGCATCACAAGTTGCATTGAACCCCAATAAAAGAATGACAATTCAATTTGCTTAGCTTGAAATTTGATGAGAAAATGACTAGAAATAGTACGGCACTCCTCTATTTAAAATATTAGCTTAGCAACATACCTAAAGGTGTAAAACCAAACAGCATTTAGTCATTCAAAGAAGCATTTAACAGGTCTAATTGGGAGGCAGTATCAAAATGGATTTTTTCCAACTTGTGAGACAGTGTTTATCACAAAGAGCAGAGGAGACAGTCAGCAGGGCATTGATTCTGTCCCACTTTGGCTGTGCCAGGATAATGACTAGTCGATGTTCTAATAAAAAAGTTTGAAAATAAAATGCAAGTGATTACGAAAGCTGTAAGCATTTAAAATTGTTCTTAATGATGTAGCTGCAGTTTCTGTTACTGGAATAGCTCTTGCTGATTTATATTGGTTTCTGCTCAGATGGTTGTCTGGTTACAAATGATGTTTCCATCTACACGGAATTAAGGGTTTAGAAATAACTTTTCGAATTAGCCTAATTAAATGTTTATTAATTTTTTAATGACTATCACATCAGCTTGGGTTTTGCCTGAGGTTTTTGAACAAAACCCTTTTAAAAAGGTCAGGAAACTGAGGGAAGGAAAGGTTAAATAACTTGTTTAAAATTGTTGAGCACAGACCTTCCATTTGCTGGCCCATGCTTTATTTAGCACACAGTTATAACCCAATCCTGTGATGAAAATATTTTGTCCAGCTGGAGATGGACTACAGTCTCAGAGAAAAAAAAGTTCATATTTTATTTTTGGGGGGCGAAGTTCATATCCATTTAGCAGCTATTCTTCCTGCTGTCACTTTGAAAGTGGTGAAAAAACCCTGGATTATTACACAGGAGGCTGAATTTTTGCTTGTGCTATTGGATGTTTTCCAGATGTTTTTTATCTCATATTTAATTTTCTTTTTGCTTTGATCCAATATTGTAAAAGTCAATGGGCTTCCTGACTTTTCAAACAAACAGCTAGGTCTTTTTTCCAGTTACAAATTGTTGAGCACATGGCATTATATGCAAGCAGGAGAGCAGAGATGTCTTACCTCCCATCTGTAAATGTTTTCCTGAGCAAACCTTTGTGGTGAACTTTGTTACAAGCTTTTTGACAAAAAAATTTATCATTTTCTCATTATTTTCATGCTGTTTCAGAGGAGGAGACCTGTGTGAGGAGAGGAGCAGAAGTCCCTTAGGAGCTAGAGAAAAACTGCTACTTCCTTCTTCCTTGTAAAATATGCAGAAAGAGCTAAGACTAAACAAAGGCTGAGATCAATCTATTGATCTGTTTTCTATTTCAGA
>VXBB01003935.1:0-33375 GCA_013399915.1 Illadopsis cleaveri
GAGCAGAAAAGGAAAAGAAAGAAAAAGTAGAAAGGATAAAACTGCAAAGTAGCAGAAAAAAAAAAATCCTGACACAACAGGGCACAAGGGATTCTTTAAATCACTTAGCAAGCCTTTCATTTATGTATTAAATGCTGAGAGTCAGGCTTTTTCACTCATGCACTGGATGTCCATTCCAGTACTCAGCTGCTACATAATTTCAAAGCTGTTAAAAGCACGTAGACATCTGTGTTGTCCTGCAGATAGGGGAATCTTGGCAGATTCCCAGAATAATTCAGAACAAAAAAGTTCAGAGCAAGAAACATGAGCACTGCAACTACCCCCTTTTGGTCTTGCCTCTCACTGCACGTTTGGCTAAACAACACAACAGGTTATTATGACATGAAATCAGAAAGTGGCAGCACGTTAAACAAGCCAAGCCTAATTTGGGTTCAGTGAACAGGCTGCCTGCACCAGGGTTTGTCAGTCAGAGTTACCCCAAACAAATCCATCTTGGTTTGCAAGGTAATGCTCCTGCCATCCTCTCCCTGGGAGCCCTCTCTGCTCGACTGCAGCTGTCTCCTAAGCCCACAGTGACAAGTGACCCTGAAAAAAGCTCCACAAAAAGATGATCCAGACATCAGCCCAAGCTAAGGCATTTCAAGAAACCCCTGGGGCATCAAATTAAGCAACATATTCGGAATTTCAAGCCTTGTTTTCACCCTGATGCCCTGCAGAACAGTAGAGATTTCACAACAAAACCACCAAAGTGCTGATATATCTGAAAGGTGTATATGCAGACATCACGCCCTCGTGCATTTATTTTTTCCCCTCCTCTTTCACTGTGACTTCTGAGCTCAAAACAAACCACCACACTAACCAGAGAATAAGTGCGTAAAGCAGATACACATGAAAATCTCCACATTTTATAATATTTGAAGAGCAATTTTTTTTTTTAACAAAGAACACAGGAAATATCCCATTAAAAAAACTGGTTTATCAAGTCCACAGTTCTGACAGAAGCCATAGAAGGTTCCATTTAGGAATAGCACACAATCTCAGCCACTCTCTGTGGTACATTTCCCTTTGTATTTTCCTGGTATCCACAGCTGTTGGATTTGGGATGTTATGGAGTTTGTATACATTTCTTTCCCTTAGCATCTGCTGACCATGGATCTGCAAAATCCCCTTTTGAGCATCCTCATTCACCTTCTTTTAGGTTTACTGACTATAAACATGGGTGTCTCAGAATAACCTGATACATATTGCTTTGAAAAATGGTATTTAATTCTGTAATTGAAGATCGAGCTGTGTTTTAATGAACTCCTTTGTGGCTAGTGAAAAATTGTTACCCTACCCATATATTAAGAATTTCAAAGTTAGAAATGAGGGATGAGGTCTTCCATANTAGTAAAAAAATGACAGGCAGAGGAGGAGGATCTTCCACAGACATAATTGAAGCTGTACAGATTTCAAAACAAATTTCCTGGGTCAGGTACTTCCTCAGGCTTTTCACTCTCATCCATTACTCTTACTACTTAAATGTAAATAACCTGTGCCTTGCCCTGGTCCATCTCCCTCCAGATCAGCAGAATTATTGACACCTGTCTACACACATTCTGGTCCAGAAACTGTTCCCTTTCATCAGGCATCTGCCTTGGCAGGATTTTGTTTGGTGTCTCCAGGTAAACTAACACTACAAGATGTTAGCATTCTGCAAGAGCAATTCTTAAGCCACCTAAACCAAGACATGGGCTCCTGTGTCATGTGCTTAACACGGCTCCCTGGGCACAAAGGAGAGTGGGAAGGCACCACACCAGCACAAGGGCTTTTGCAACACAGCACTCAATAGCATCAGCTCTTGTCATACACCACAGTCCCCATTTGCATAAAATTATTAATATTTGAAATATTTTTGTTCAACTGCCACTTTAAAAAGACAATCACCCACATATCATCACGATTGCTTTACAGTAGTGGTCTCAAAACTTTATGATGCTACATTAGAGCAGACAGCCAAGAAAGAACCATCTACATTTTTCTTCTATTTATCCATTAAACAGAAGCTTCTTATCAGAGCTGAAGGACATACTGTCTCTTTTGTCTCACATCTGCTGTTTGGATCAAGGATACTGCAAGTTTGTGTTTATATTACATTGCCATGAGCATGAGGAGTTCAGTAGAATTTAGAAAGTTGCTCAGATGCCAATATGTAACTTCTTATTTATGCAGCAGGTTATATATTGTGCTTATTTATCATGCATTTTCTGTCACAGCCTGGTAGCTTCTTCACTAATTCTTTACTGGTCTTCTGCAACCCATAATTCTTTTCTTATAATGTCTAAAGACAAAATGTGATTAGTTTCCTGGCAAGTACAATAGAGATTTAAAAATTGAATAGGGAATCAATACATCAAAAAAGAACCGGACCAACACAAAGAAAAATGGAGGCTAATCATCATCAAGTGTACACTTCTATCTAAATGGGAGAGATACACATAAAGAATGTGCAAGCAAATGTCCCTCACTCAGTTTTGGCAACCTGGTAATTTCTGCCTGCTCAAGAAGGCAGCAATAATGCAGAAAAATGGAAGCTTCTCTTCAAGAATAGGTGTTGCTCCAGGTACAGAATTTGCAAAACCTCAGGGTTTTAAAGCCAGTATATTATGGAAAGAGGTGAAAAGTTTCTATGTGGTCAAGGTGAGATTCATGTCTATATTTAACTCACAAAATATTCTCTGAATCCCTTTTTGCTTTCTGTACCCTTATTTGCAGTCAACAGCCCAGTGAGGAGGAACCCAGTGTGCAAATGCCTCTTTGTCAATTCTGTTCATACATATCTCTGCTCTACCTAATCCTGCTTTGGATATTTACAGAACCAGAAAATTTCTATCAGAAATATCTCAAAACTTACAGCAATGCAATTATTCACTGGATGCAACATTAATGCTACAGGGAATTAAGTGTTTATCTTTGAACTGCACATTAGAAAAGACAGAATAAGAAATCTCAGCTGTTTAATGTGTGTGTCCAACTTCAGTTTTGTGACCACTGATCCCCACCACTGGTCCCAGAGGGTGCAGCCTGAAGGGTCTTTAATCAGGAAACACAAGTTTGCTGGCAACCCACTGAAGTCACCAGAGGGTGAGTTCTGACCATGGTCATACTTTCTACTTGGATACAATTATAACACAAAATGAAACACACAAGCTTCTGAGTTAATGAGTCCATGGTTCTATAATGTGAGAGCAACACTAAAAGAACGAGTTTCAGTTGTCCATGCAGTGAATCGTCAATAAAAGCTCTGATTGTTCCTGATGGACAAAATTAGATAATATTCCCATCAGTGTTTAATTAGAAGTTTATCCAACTTATTGTTGAGATTTCTTGATGAACTTAATATAAGAACATCCCATGTTTTAAATTTTTGAAGTTAAAACAATCTCAAATGTATTTCTAAAAATTGCAGTAGCTGTTCTCAAGCCACTGCAGGGTTTGAATTTAACTCATGCTATGCACAAAAAAGAAGAGATAAAAAGAGCTAAAAGAGATAAAACCCTCCTTGTAATAAAAAAAAAAAAAAAAAATCCTTCCAGGGAGAAGAGGTGAGCACCTCTCCACATCCCTTCCTCAGGAAGCCGCAAAGAGCAATGAGGTTGTTTTCAGTGGGATCAAACACATTATCCTAAATCACTTCTCAAAGGACATTCCTTCCAGCCCTTTTATCAGTTTTGTTACCCTCTTCAAGGTACATTCAAGCACCTCAACATACTCATATTCCACTTAAAAGTATATTTTGTTAATCATTCCCTTCAGTCTTCCCATTTTGTTGATTGTACCCCAAAACCCACAGAAGCAGTGAGATGAGGAAAAAAAAAATCAACCGCACAAGTGTAAAATAAATAATATCAGATTAGTCTGGTCATTGAAGTTGGAAAAAAAGTGTATTATGAGTGAGCAATAAACTGCTTCTGCAGGAAATTAGGAGTCATCTTATTAGGAATATTTCAGGGAATATATTTCTGCAACTCAGGACTTTTACTCCTACTTAGATGACCATGCTTCAGCTCAGTACAGCATCTCAATAAAAAAATAAGGAACAAGCCACAAACAAGCATCTTCAGGAATACAGTAAAACATATAAAAGCTGTTTTGTTTTTACTCACATTTGAATAAACACAGAAAGATTTGGTCCAGAGAAACACACCGTCAAAGGAGCATCCACAAAAAATTTCCACCATTGAAAGCCTTGCAATTTCAATTGCAATTTAAGTGTTCTCCATGGCCCCTGGAGCAAAAGAAAAGAAATAAATTATATGTACAGTTAAAAAACTCTTATTATGGAATACACTCAGACTGTTACAGAGTTAGGCAGTACAGCAACTCATCCTTATTTAAAAGTGTGGAGAACAGAGTGGACACATAGGTGGTAGGGATAAGGTTATTTTGAAAAATAGAGTATGTTTAATACTTTTGCAGAGTGGGATACACAACCCTTACTGCTATATATTTCAGTGATTTGCACGACTGCAACAAAAGTAAAAAAAACATTGTGCAGAAAATCACCATAATTCTGCCTTTGTTTTCAGTTTTTGAAGTAGCACACTGCACTTAAAGTGTGTACTTCATTTTCCAGCTGTTAGAGACAGGAAGATGATAATACTTAATTTCTCTGAAGTCTGCACAAGTTGACAAAATTCCTTTGAAATAATTCTCTGTTTTTCCATGTCACCAAATCACATGTTTTTATAGCATAGAGAATCTCTTTACAGCATAGAGACCCCCAGGGACAGAGTACAGTTTGCTATAGTAATCATTATTCACACTTTCAATTGCTTTTTTTTTTTTACACACTTTGTTTTTATTAGCACCTTAAAAATGCCTCTGAAATGTGGCCAGAGTGTTACCTATATTTATTTCAATACAGTTCTTAAGAATTCCATTCATAAATGTTTTTGTAACCAGTCTAACACATTGACAAAAGATCCTTCTTCCCCTTGACCAAAGTATTAAACTCCCATTAATAGTAATACCAACATTTAAAAACCTTTTTGTTATGTTTTACAAGAACTCTGGGTCTTGTACCACTAATGTTCAGTTCAAGATTATTTCAGATTCTGGACATTCAGATACAATAAACAGAGAAAGGATCAGAAGTAATTTAAGGGGAATCACCTGAAATCAGATTTTGGCTTTGTTAAGGATTACTGACACAACAATCTAAATACACAATGCCATTGACTCACATACTCAGCTGGGCATGAAGAAACACACCTCGTTGAAAAAAAACCCAAAAAGTGCTTTCTCTGTTGTTCTCTGCTACACCATTGAAACCAGCTGTAATAAAATGCAACAGTTCCAAAGAAGGATGACACAGAATCTCAAAGGGGCTCAGGCTGGAAGGGACTTCATCTACCCCCCACTGCTCAAATCAGGGCAAACTCAAGCAGGCTTGCTCAGGATCATGTCCAGGGAAGTTCTGGATCTTCAAGGAAGGAAACTCCACAACCAGCCTGGGAACGTTGCCTCAGTGTTTAACTGCGCTCTTGGGAATTTTTTTTTAATCTCAGATTAAACAGTTCTTATATTTCAGTTTATGGATTTTGCCCTGTTCCTCTAACTCCACCCTTTTAGCACTTGTTAGGAGAATTAAGGAGATGTGATTTCACATGTACAATGATTTATTTTCAGCATGAGAAAGAGTTGAGGATATTAACCTAGAAAAATATCTTTATCATATTTATTTGTCTGAGTCAAGAACCTCCATGATATACATGGAGAGCACTGCCAGGCTGAGGCAAGCAAACAGAACCATTGTTCCTATTAACAACAAATACATAATTGAAAAATTAATGGCATGAATTTCAACCATAAGCAACCAGAGAATTTTATTTGGCCCCTCATATATATTGCTTCCTAGTTAATGTTACCATGATTGAGCTTAAAGAAGTTGCATCTGCTGAGCTTTAATGTTTTTTTCTGAGATATATAAACATGGGCAAAATACACCACAGTTAAAATTTTTAATTCCATACACAGCTGAAGTGAATCTATATCACAATACCAGGATTTGTATTCACAGGCATTTCAGAACTATCAACTTGTCTTGATGAAAGAGCTTTAAGGTCCGTATTTAGCTAATGCATGAAAATGCCATCTGTATTCTAAACGTGGACTTTGACCAGAAACACAAAAAGAGCTGTCTCCAGATGCCAGCTGGGACAATCAAGAACCACTAGCAACCTGTGGAGATTTCAATCACTGAAGCAATTGACAGGTTAGTTGGATCCTAATTATTTCTGAAATGAGAATAAATTTCTGCAGCTTAAAATGAAAGAGCTAGTATTTTTAAAAAGGAAAAAAAGATCTAGATAAAATGAGGAAATTGCTCATTTTTATCCAGAAATCATAGGGTAACATCAGATTGCTGACCTGCCATTAGTGGGGTTCCACAGAACTTCATTTTAGCTCCTTTACTTTTCAACATCTGCATAAATGACTTGGACTGGAAGGGATACTGAGCAAGGTCATAGATGACACAATCACAGAATCACAGAATCACAGAATGTGTAGGTTGGAAGAGACCTTCAAGATCATCAAGTCCAACCCAGCCCTAACACCTCAACTAGATCATGGTATCAAGTGCCACATCCAGTCTCTTTTTAAACACATAAATTGGGAGGAGCAGAATCCCTCAAAGGCAGTGAGACCAGGACAAATTAGACAACTGGACAATCACCAATCAAATGAAGTCCAATGAGGAAAAGTGCCAGATTCTAAAGATAGGACGGGGCAACACTGGATATACACAAACTGGGGAATGAGATGTTGGAAAGCAGTGCCTCAAAAGGGCCCTGGGGGTCCTGGTCCATGGAAAGTTGAATATGAGCCAGCAGTGCCCTGGCAGCCAGGAGGGCCAACTCTGTCCTGGGCGCATCAGGCCGAGCATGGTCAGCTGGGCAAGGGAGGGGATTGTCCCCTCTGCTCTGCACTGGGGCAGCCTCACCTCCAGTGCTGGGGGCAGGTTTGGGTGCCACAATACAAAAAAGAGCCCTAAGTGCCCAAAGGAAGGCAAGGAAGATTGTGAAAGGCCTTGAGGGCAAGTGGTCTGACAAGTACCTGGTGTCATTTGGTACAGAGGAGACTGAAGGGGGAAACCCATCACAGTCTCCAATCTCCTTGTGAGGGGAGGAGGATGGGCAGACAGTGATCTCTCCTGTGGTGACCAGTGACAGGACCCCAGGGAGCAGCCTGAAATTGTGTCAGGGGAGGTTTAAGTTAGATATTAGAATAAGCTTCTACACCCAGAGGGTGGATGGGGACTGAGACAGGGTCCCTAGGGAAGCAGTCAGAGCACAGGACCATCCCCAAGAATGACACCTATGTGCACAAGAGCCTTGTCCAAAAGCTTCTTGAACTACATCAGACTTGGTGCCATGAACCTGGGGAGCCTGTTTCACCCTCTGGATGAAAAACCTTTTCCTGATATCCAACCTAAACATCCCCTGACCCAGCTTCATGCTGTTCCCTCAAATCCTGTCCCTGGTCATGAGAGTGAAGAGATCAGGGACTGCCCCTCCTCTTCTCCTTGTGAGGAAATTGTAACAGCAATGAGGTCTCCCCTCAAGTCCCCTCTTCTCCAGGCTGAGCACAAATCTCATCCACTCCCCCTAAGGCTTTCTCTCCAGATCCTTCACCATCCTCCTGCTCATCCTTTGGATGCTCTCTAATAACTTAATGTCTTTCTGATACTGTGTTGCCCAAAACTGGATGCAGTATTCAAGGTGAGGCTGCACCACCAGTGCAGCACAGACTGGGGCAATCAGAGGTGAATAAAACATGATTGAGCCATATAGACAAAGGAATACATGAAATGTAAATAAAAACCAGAATCCTGACCATGACAAAAAGCACAGAGCTTTTTCTTATTTCTGAAGAATAATGCACTTCTATAGCTATCACAAACAACCAGGTTGAGGTGCTAATTTCTCACTAATTTCTCAAATCAATGTTTTTGATACTGGTACTTCATTCCTCCCTGAGCTTTGTGTTTTTTCAGATTCCAGCTCAAAGTTTTCTGCTCTCATCAAGCTAAAATAATGAGGTAAATCCAAGAATTGCTCCAAGACAAAAGCTACTAGGAAAAAAAAATCTGGCTGGCGTTTACCTCCCCAGACACAAAAATAAAGGCACATGGAGTCTTTTCTGCACCCAACAACAGTTACTCTGACTAAAGAAAACCAGTAGTGTTAAGTGACTAAAGTAAATGACTTTTCCTTCTCTTCTGGATAAACCCAGTCATACAAGAACGGATAAGCTCTGAAGGTACTTTAGGTTCTACTTTATACAACTGGATTTTGAGTTTGTGAGTGATACAGGTCAATGGCTTAATAATGTACTTGACAAATAGAAGTACAATCTCAGCAATTTCACAAGAATATAATTATAGATGTGCCATGAGGAGAAATAGCAAAAATATGAATCAAATTCAAACTAAATATTCAGTTCTTTTGCAATTCTCTTTTCAATTTTCCAAATCACCAGATTAACGTACCACACAAAGAAATTAGTGATGAGAAAAAGCTTATTAGATCATACTGTACTTGTCCTTGGCAATATAAAATTGCTCTCTACAGCAGGTATCTCAGTGCTTAGTTCTGAATGACCAAAGAGAAAGATGTTACTGATCTACTGTGAAAGAAAAACACTTTTATTGAAATAAAAGAAAGAGTTGTGACTTTATATTTCATCTAATGTTTCCTTTGCTCACCTTAATCCTATCTTTCATAGGATTAAGCTTTCTCTGGCCTTCCAGAATATTTGTCTTGCTTTTGAATGACATTCATCTGAAGTAAACAGTTTTCATCTTACCAGATGAAAGAATTCAATAATTAAGCATGAAGATTTTTTTTGGGGGGTGCCTTTTATTTTTAAGGCACAGATGGATCTGTAATAAGTATAATGGCAAATGCAATTTTTTCTATTATCCTAACATTTTAACAGTGGACAAATTATTAATTTGGAATTATTGCCACCAATGTCTGTGCAAATTATAATTTCCTGAATATACATTTGATTTTTTCTGTGATCACATCACAGTGGTAATTCACAGTCATCTTCACTCAACCCTTTATTTTGCTAAGGTACTGATTGCATTCAGTCAAACCCACGGAATTTTATCTGATCTTCCTTCAAGTTATTATTTTTTCCATTAAAAATCACTTTTAGGCTTGTATAATACTAAGATCAGATCACCAGGCGTGCAGTTACTCAAACCTCATTGATTCTTTCATAGAGTTAAAAAGGTTAGTAATATGAGCTGTATTTTTACAGCTTGAAGTTGTTAGATTTTTTAAAGTAGCTTTTAATTCTACAATTAAAATATAGATCATGTTACAAACACAAAGAAAGGTTGGCAAATTTTTATAATGACAACATAAATCAAATCTATAATCACATTATATTTTTATAACTAGCATATAATTACTTTTTAACATAGACTTCCACTGGTTGCAAGCCATTTACTGAAGTGGCACTTGAATTTTAACAATCCAATAAAACACACAGATTTTATTGCTCATCCCATTTTTACCCTATAGAAGCCTGGCTCAAGGAAAAGATGTTACTTCCTTGAAGCAGAAATATTTTCTCCATGAGTACTATTTTTAAGTTGGGGCAAGATGAATTAACCTGCTTTTAAAAAGAACTTTTACCCTGTGACTGTCCTTATGGGGAAGGGGTTTCCCTCCTGTGTCCTCAAAATGAAGGTTAACTGAGAGGAGTTTTGGCAATGCTAACATTACTGAGTCTCCATCAGATGCTGGGTGAAGCATTTTAACCCCAGTCCTCCAGAAGGGTATGTCTAAATATTTGCAAGGATTTTGTCTCCCAGCTGCATGTCCAAGTCAGAGAAAGTAACAGAATTCTATATTGACTGTGTCTTTCATCTGTCCTTCATTAAAGAACTTCCTCTTGGTCTTAGATTTAAACACCAATTAAAAGGTTTCTTCTTCTGTAATATTTTTGAGTATAAGTGGAATGAGAGATCTGTAATGACATGCACAGTACTTTGAACACTTTTTTTTTTTAAAAAAAGTCATTCAAATTATAGAAATATCAATAATATTGATGAATCACCTAAATTTTATAGTCAAATAGACAAGCCACTGAAGATGAATAGCAGTTCTTAAAGCATCAGTGCAATCAACAATACTTGTAGTTATATTTCTCACTGAGATTGCTTCTGTCTCCCAATTTTACATGCAGTTAGGCTAGGAGAAACATTTGGGAATTAAGACATTTTCATGAGCTCTCTAGCATGAAGGTCATACATACCTTGTGGGCTCAGGTTCTTTGAACAGCTGAATTCTACTGGAAATAATTGTGCCAGTACATACACAAGTGTATCTTCAGTCTGGCCCACTTGTCCCATGTCCTGGGTGCTCTGCAGTATAAAGTTTTTAAAGTATTTTAAAGTATAAAATACATGTTTTCTGCTGTAGCACACAACATTGTCTGCCATTGTATCTCTACAGAACCTGGCCTACATATACTGAGACCTACTTTTTGCCTATAACCAAGCTGCTTCTGACAAATCTGACCTCTGGGCAGTTTTAACTATCATCTGAAATCAGGGTTTTCCTTGTTTATATTAAAGAGAGTCGGGTCCAGACAAACGCAGGTCCAACCAGTATGGTCACTACTACGTGTTCTGCTTTATTCGAACTAAGATGGCAGTTTATATACATTTCTATATAGTTTACAATTCGGATAGCTCTTTCATTGGCACACAGCAGAGAGAAGAATACAAACACACATTGTTGCATTTACTTTTAAGGTAGCTACAAATACTTACTAACAACTCTCTGCCGTGACCTTCACAAACTCCATTATCTTTCTCAGACGCCTTAACAAAATTTCTAACTGTGCCACAACTTGGCTAAGTAATTTTAACTGCGTCAAAGGCTTGAGGCCTCAGGACAGGCCTCAGCTGGGGTAACTCAGGTCTGGGTAGCTCATTCCCTAGGAAAATTCTCTACAATCATCCAGATGGTAGAGAAAGAAAATAAAAAGAGTCTATAAGAGAGAAAAAAAAAAAAAAAAAAAAGGAACCTTTTGTTTTCCCTCCTCAAATATGGAAACACCACTCTATGCAACCATGATGAGAGCAGACGTCACTTTGCCAACATTCTCCCATCACCTGGGAAAAGACAAAAAAATATCATATCATGGATCATGGGAGGCCTTTTATCCTGAGAAGGAGTAGTCTAATTCAACAGTCCCTGTTTTAGTGAAAAATCTCACATCAGAGCGCTCAGCTGGAGAACCCTCAAAAACAGAGACAACTCTCATCAGCAATCTGCCAATAATATGATCACTCTGACAATTTTTACAACAGTGCTCTTATACTTGGAGGCTTTACTAAAGCATCAACTCTAGGAGTCAGATGTTTTGCGAGGCTCTCAGCTTCTATTTTTAAGCTAAGTTTTCAAGATCTCACAATCCATGCACTAAAAACCAGAAGGGACTGGCGTGATCGTTTGTACCCCTCACACATCATTATAGGATCTCCCTCAATTTGTTCAAACTTGAATCAGAGAACTATTTTGAAAGTCTCTGTGATAGAAATTCCATCACTGCATAATTTTAGACACAGATTCGAGAAGATTGAGTTCATGTGCCCATTTAAGAAATGAGAAAAATAAATATGAACATGCAATTTTGAAACAGAGTGCTTTTTAATCTTACATATATATTTTTATTTTTGGAGGTGGATATAGTTAGGGAGATTTTATTCATAATTTGTTAGTGTTGCTAATATTTTGGGTGAGAACCATATTCTATATGCTTTTAAGAAACATATTCAAAAGTTGGCCCTGTGTATTAGTTCTTCTCACTAAAATATAGGTAAGAGGCATAGAAAAGATATTTTTTTTTTTTGAAGTTACAAACTTTTGTCACCTTTCTGCCTTTATGGATTATCATATTGGCAGCTCTGGTGTTAACAAGAGTATTTGATTACTAAAGAAATTATTTCTAGACAATTGACAGAAAATGGAAGAAATTTCAGACTGACTACTTATATTGTCCTCATTCAAATGTAATAGGTTATGATAATGAAGAAATACTTTCTACACAGATATATGGTAAAAGATTAAAAGTAATTGACAAATATTCACTAAGTGAAGATTTTTCAAATAATTTCTGAAGCTTACATTACAGGTTAAAGGAACAGATGTTAAAAGAAATCAAAATTTGCAAACAAAGAAATTCTTAATTTGAGCTTATGTAAAGTCAGGAAAGCACAATTGGAGCATTTGAGGTTTTTTTATATTTGTTCAATATCAGGACTCTTGTCAGAGCCTTACTTAACAATTCCCAAAGTGATCCAAGGATCTAGAATACTGAACACTTCCCTGAAAAGTTTTGATCTCTTCCTATATAGGTTCCAATGTCTTCTTTGGTTTGGACTATTTTATATAAGGCTAGAAGTGTTCTTAGTCTTGCAACTTGTGGAGATTCCTGCATACTTGCCTGTGATGGCAGCAGATTAGATTCTATAATGGCTGGGTTTTTTTCCTCTACCAGTCCAATCCTATTAATGCAGACAGTATTGGGATAATGAAGGTCCTATTATTTTCAATGCTTAGTAAAAAAGAAACTTTTTTTCCAGTTTGCAATTAACTGTGAATGTATTTTGGTGTGTTACACTTTCCTGCATAATTTGTCATACAATTGTAGCAGCTTTTCCTTACACAATTCTTTTAATCACAGACTCTGACAATCCTTTAAAGCACAAATAAAATCTTAGTGCACAAAAAATCCTTCTGATATTTCACCCGATACAAAAAAATCTTCCAGTCTGTGTTCTGAGCATCCTTCTCAGGATGGCTACCTTGAAATTAAAATTAATGCTCTCTAGGTACATGAAAGTGCTGTTCAAACAGAAGGCAACAATTGCTTTGCCAGATTACAACAAAGGTGGGATTCCAGCTTGTATAAGTATGGCAGGGCAAAAAAGAAAATCACTGATTTCTGATACAGTTAACCTCTCACATTTAGAGTTAAATTAAGAGGAAACCACAAGAGGAATACATAGAGTATCTCTGTTTATTTTCTAACTACTCAAACATGAAAAATTGCTTTTCATAATTCTAGACTTTACTATATCAGCTCCTTCAACTTTATGCTCATTAAAAATGCATAATTCAATATTTCACAGCATACAGCACTCCCTTCTTTGACACATAACCTTTTGTAAAAACAGGAGAACAAAAATTTGACAATAATAAGGTGATGAGTCAGGTGTTTCTCTGTTGGAGAGAACAGGATGCAATTCTTCACATGTATTGGACATTTCTAATGTCTAAATGCTTCAGAAACTGGTGTTACAGATAAGGAAACGTGACTAATTTAAGCAAGTAATAATCCATTTCAATTAACGAGAAATTTAATTAGTATTTAATAAAGTCCACACACTTGATGACTTAACTAGATCTTATGCATCTTTTCTGCAACAATTAGTTTGCCATGACAGTGATTAGAGTACCAGCAGCTTGGTTCTTCTAGCTATATTATTGTAAGGCATTTGTGAAAGTCATGCTCTTCAAATGTATAATATAAGGGCATATAATTTAATTAAAAGTCAAATTTAAGCTGAGGGAACAACTTAACACACAAGCCAAGCAAACTGTGCCATAACTGCAAATGTCATGTAGATATTAAGAATTATTGATCTTGGCTTTCCTTGCTAAGTAATTTTTTTAATGTATAATGTTCCATTGAATGGTATTAAAAGAATTACACCTTCCTAAAAGCACATGTAACTGCTTTGTTTTCATGTTGTCACTCCACTTTTCCTATGAAGAAAAATAGTAGCCTTCAGATCAAGATAAGAACTGACTGGAAAGAACTTCATGCAACGAGCTAGTTTAAGTGCTTTGGATCATTGGAACTATGTCTAGTTTGTTAAAAAGCAGTTTCTGTATTTTGCTCTGTAGAGTTCTGTTACATACACACACATAATATACTGACCCAAGTTTCTTGCTTTTTTCTTTTCCTCCACTCCTGGAATTTGATCAAAATTTATATAAAACAAGTCCTCCTTATCCATATGAATGTGAGGTACGTGCAGGAACAGCTGAATTATTTCACAAGGCATTGTTTTCTTTATTCCATAAAATCACATAGCTCCATCATTGGTCAACAGTCTCAAATAAAGCAGCTACTTATTTTTCACTTTGAAAAGAATGTTTGAAGTCAAAAGAGTGTTTGAAGCAAGCACCTTTCATCTTGAACCACGGGAAAATTAAACCTGCAACAGTAAAAGTGAATCCCCCTGCAATGTCTTTCAGTGTTCTGAGCTTTAATGGTGCCTGGCACAGCAGTGCCATTAGCAGCATCACTGATACATCACAGTCCTCTGCTTTCCAGGGGCAGGGACAGAAGGCTAATGCCAGATTGCTTATTAAAGGTACACCCCGGCTGCAAGAGTGAAGCAGATGAAACAATCTCCCAGCAGCCGTGTAATGAGGTACAGACATCTGTAAGATTATTTCAGAACTCTGAATGCCAAGATTAAAATCTGGTGGTGCTGCAGATGTTTTTGTCGTCTTCCCCGCAGCTGTTGTCACTGAAAATAGATCAGCCCTCCAGTGAGGCTGGAATGCAAATGGCTCAAACCTTGTTTTTTCCTTAAATGCTTTAGTGCATTGCTACCCCTAAATTACTCAAAGACCTTCAGACTAAGCAGGCAGGAAATAAAATGTTTTATGAAAACTTTCAGAAATATTCTTAGACCTAAATATTTCTAAATATTTTTAGAAAAATCAGCATTTTTTTGGCAGTATCAAACCCTAATGTATAGGCAGAGAACAAAAAGAAACTATTTCTCACTTGAAAAATAATCACACGTTGCATCAGTTGTGGCAGAATAACTCAAGCCTTCTTTCAGACCTCTTCGTATTGGCACTGATGTAAAGTAGTCTCAGAGCAAGCATGGGACAGGGATATAAAAATGTTATCCAAGGAGATAGGAAGCTTTTACAGGATTGTAGAGAAAACCAAAGAGTATCTCACAACAAATGAAATTCCTGAACTCCTGAAGGTTCTGCCCTCTCACTTTCCTCTCACATGGATGAGGCAGTTTTCATCTAAATTAACTGTTGACTCTTTTTAATACTGTAATGAAACATAAGCAACAAGACCTTCCTTAAGGAAACCACTGGACTCCTTCCTGCTTTTTCTCCTGTAAAAGGCAAAAAAAATTGTAACTTTTTTTTTGCAGTCCAGCCCCTTGACATTATTTTCTCCTGATTGCATAGGCCCACACCCATCAGCTGAAAGTAAGGAAACAGCTCCATTTAGCCTAAAAGCAAGAAAATGCTGGTGATTGCCTTAAGGTATTCTTTTGTTGAGGCATGAGCAAAGAGACCCCTTCAATTGCCAGTGCCAGGAGCAATCTGAACAGTCACGTCATAAATTTATGGATTTTCACTTTGTAACCCGTTGTGTATCCTAGCCCAGGTTCTGCTTTGGCTGATTCAGGGCATAATTTCTGAGACAGTTAAAATGCAGAACTCTATTTTACATTAAAGGAAATATTTTGTAAATATTTATGGAAGAAAACCTTTTCATGGCAGTCTCTACAAAAGGACTCAAAAATAATGCAAGGTTTATAATCTCAAATATCAAAATTTAGAAGAACCAACTGTAACAAAGCCCCAGCCTTGTAGCAAACTAGTTTAAATAATAAAGGAAGATAAAAGTAGCTACTTTTTTCACTTCATAAAAGTATCTGGGGTTTTTTGGTGGTTTTTTTTGGTTTTTTTGTTGCTGTTGGGCTTTTTTCTTTCTGAGGGGGAAGAGGAGAGAACAGCAATTTATTAGTTTCTATAAAGTACTAAAATTGTTACCTCTGACGTTACCCTTTCAATTATTTCACATTACACCCATCTCCCATAATATCTTCTCATCTGTGTTCATAATTTTTTGATTATTTTGACAGAATTTTCTCCTTCAATGCAAATTTCAGTTTTCAGAAGAAAAATATAAAAAATATTCAAAGCAGTATTGTATTAATGTTTCCATATTTTCAGAGCTTTTCTGCATTAAAAAAAATTAAAACGTCCATATATTTCAAGTTTTGCACAAAACATTATAGAGCGAAATTAAAAAAAAAAAAAAAACAAAAAAAAACTGTATTTTACTTTAAATTTNAAAAAAAAAATAAAGAAAAGTCTGTATGTTACTGTCAATTTTTTAATGTTCTGAGACCTGATCAAATTTCAGCAATTTTTATGGCTGGGGAATTTGTATTTGTATTCCTCAGCAGAAGAGCATTAATGCAAATAAAACTCCAAACAAAATCCTCCGACTTTATCTAGCAAAATTCACTTTCTTGAAATAAAACATTTTATAAAGACAGACATTTTCTCATAGTAAATAAGCTGATTTTTTTGTCTAAATCTACAACTTTATTTTATCTTTTCCAGAAGTTTCCCTCTCAAGAATGAGAAATAGGCAATAAAACCCAAAAACAAGTTGGCAAAGGAGTAGAAGCCCATATGGCTCCAGACTGCAGCATTCATCAGGGAGTTATATTTTGGTGTCAGAGGAACAGAAAATGATCAGATCAGCCTACCCCCAAATTTCAGTGCTGTGATAGTCTTGCTTCTGTAACCACCACAATGGAATAAATTTCTTATATCACTGGGACAAGATCAGGTCTACCTACACCTCTAGGACACATTTACTTACACCTCACAGCCAGCCCATCATTCTTGGTTTATTCAGATCTATTTTCCATAGCAAACAAAAACAAAACAAAACAAAACAAAAACAAACAAAGAAACAAACAAAAAAAACAAACAAAAAAACAAAAAAAAACAAAACAAAAAAAACCCACCAAAAAACGCCCCCACAAACAAACAACCCAAAAAACAAAACCACCACCAGAGAAAGGAAGTTACTTAAGATTTATAAACATGGTCCTTCCACTGTGTTCCAACTCAGCTGCACTGAAACCAAACTTTGATTTCAGGTATTTTTATTCAGAGCAATTAAAATCCTACAGCTCTTCTGAGAACAAACACGTACATATAAAAATTCTTAAAACTGAAAAGAAAACTTTCCTCTTCCGAGTAGCAAGCGCTTTTAAATTGCTTTGCCATTTAATGCTACCTCAGTTGCACACCAAAATTAAGAAATCCGCTTTCAGACATCCTTGTTATTCATAACAATCCCAAAGATGTCTCAGTGAAACTAGAGTGAAAGCATGCTTAGTGCTTTACAGGAAATCTCTTCCCAAAAACACAGTCCAATTAAGTGCCAAATTATGCCTACAGGTCTCACCCATGCAAACCATACAAGGCCACAGAGATTCTTGCAGTTGAAATTTAATGCAAAAAAGAACATTCATTATTTGGTAAATCACGAATATCCTTTTTTTTTCTTTTTTTTTTTTTTTTCCCTAATTGAGTTGTTCTCATTTTGAAGTTTATCCCTATGCAACAGGTTGAATTACCAATGGAAAAAAAAAAAAAAGAAAATCTCTGAAAGCCAGGGATTGGTGAGGGGCATGAAGGATGAAGAGATTTTTGTTGTGGGATTAAACAGACGGAAAAATACAAAGCCATTCCAAAACAAGCTGTGGTCTAGATTCAGAATGCCTTTCCTGAGACTTCAGTATCTCTCCACCAGCTACTGTTTTGATAAATTTACTTAACACGGATAGATTTACATACAAACACAGTAAGAGTAGTATTTTGCCTCTAGTTTTTTAACTCACCAAGGAGTCTGAAATATTTGCTGCCCAAAGAACCAGCATTGAATTAGATAGAGAACATAACAGAATTTCTTCTTAAATATTGACTGATCATCAAAAAAATATTATGCACAATAAAATTTAATTTCTAAAATGCTAAAACTCAGCAAGCTATAAATTTCTAATCATCCCCTCTGTGGCATTTGTAGTCTAGACACCTCTTTTAAACTGCTTCTTAAACATGTCCTGTTGAAATTAGGGATTGCTGAAATGTTTAATCTTCCATGAAGTATCAGCTGTATCACAGCTCTCACCATCCCTGTTGCCTTTGTTCTTTTGAAAGGGATTCTTCCAAATGCCATAATGAGCACCCAGCTACTCATTAAACCCTTTGCCAAAATCTACTCTCCTTAAATAGTATCTGATCTCTCAAGCAGTGTCTATCTTGGGCCTGGACAGTGTGGAAGGGTTTCAGTGACACTTTAAGTCCTTCAGCTTAGGATTTCTAACATTTCACTTAGAATTTGTCATGGGCTCCATTACATAAAGGTTAAAAACAACTTGAAAAACTATGAGTTTAAAAGGCTACCCGACCTGTTTAAAGATCTATAAGAAAACAAAGAAAACTAATTCATATTTCACCACTATGCAGGAAGCCTATGGAAGCACCGTGTAAAGGTGTTAGAATAATTCACAGGAGGTGTTATTCTACCAAAGCAAAACCAGAAGAGTGCTCACACTGAAATCTGCCCCTTACAAAAATTCCAGCTTAATTTCCAGACCACAGAAGTGTGAGTAGTTTTAATTAGTAATGATACCCTCAAGGCACCATCTTTAAGTGGGTGCTTCTGAAAGGAAGGCTGTCTCACTGCAATTTCCAGCAATTTCCAAGTGTTAAACATATTCACTTTTATGGGCAGAGGATATATTTAGATCTCAAAAGCACCTTTTAGAATTCAGATGTTGGTCTCCTGGAGATTTTTTGTGTCCTGTTTTTTATTGTTTTGTTCTGTTTGGTTGGTATGGTTTTGGCTTGTTTTGAAGACGTTACATTTCAAAATAAGGCAAAATCTCACAGAAAAATATTTATTTTAGGCAGTGCTACAAAGCCCATGAAGAGTACTGTTGAATAGATCTACACCTTGCAGCAAGAAGGAGCAGATTTTCATAATCTTATTCAACTTCAACTGCATTCTGTGTGAGTAAAAAGAAACCAGATTGGACCCTTTAGATTGAGTTTGTTGGTTTTTTTTTAATTAAACACATCCTTAGTTATCCAGAGTAATGGAAAAATCAATTAGGTTCATAAGCCAGCAGTATGTTTTGGTACAATGACACCTTGGATTTTTGATTTTTGCAGCCTTTTATTACTATCCCTTTTTTTGTTTTGTTTTGTTTTTTTTTTTCTTTTTCAACTTATTCTTACCAAGCTTTTGTAACCCAATGAGTAAAATCCATATGATGTGCTGGAGTGCAGCTGCATTATTCACACCGCTACCTGGAAAGAACAGTCCATGTTAACCATATACTTTTGTGGACAGAAATTCACCTCTGAGTCAACTAAAATATAGAACTTTTACCAAAAAAGCAGATATATGAATGATAGATAGTGTAAACTCATTGGCCCAGAGTAAAAAAGACTTTGAAATCTTAGTACATAGGCTAGGCATACTAGAATTAAACTGCAGGAAAATTCTTCTAAAAAAAAAAGATAAAATTTTGGTCTATACTTCTGAGATTGCATAAGAAAATTGAAATCCATTTACATTAATTAAATAGACTGCATTTTGTTGTTTTAACTCAGTTCAAAGCCTGTGCAATAATGCAGAGGCTTTAGAACAAACCAAATTTCTCCATGCAGATATTATTATTTAGTTTTTTGTTCCTCTGTTTTCTTTTCCCTTTTTTATCCTATCTTTTATTAACTGCAGGACAGATGAATCATATCAGGCATTTTGCAGTTCTGTCTAAAAACAGTGACAGCTATGCCCATTCTCCCCTCCTCAGTAATCAAACCCTTGACTGGTTGGAGGAAAAATTACTCTTCCCAGTTTTCTCTTTGAGGTTAATAGCTCTAATTCCTAGGGAATACAATACCTTGATGAAGCCATAGTAATTAAAAGGGACCAGAATTATTTTAGGTCACTTCCATAGAGAGCTAAAGAATTTTAACATCCATAATATCAAACCACAAATTCATTAGCATAATCAAACAGGCTAGTTCAAGTAATTACTGTTCAAAACCCATAATAACAATCCTTTAACTAAACCTCAATGCCTCTATAACCCATACAGACACAACTATGGCTTTCTGTCCTATTGTGGCTGGACCATAAAAGTTGTTTATGGGTCTTTTGCTGCGCACAAGACATAAAATTATAAATTGAGGCTACAAAATAAAAGTTCTTTAAACAGTGAGAGTTCTACAATGCTTTCATAAACTGAAGCCATGATTTCCAGCTCACAGTCAGTGGGCACACTTAATAAGCATGGTGCCTTAGTCGAGGCAATGGAAATTAGCTGCAGTTCTCTTCATCCCTGTCAGCCAAAGTCACTTCAAATTGCAATGCAATATATGAGTTTAAAAAATTCACCTCATTATCATACATACATCTTCTCCATGCTCCAAATTTTAAGAAACACATATAAGCTGTAACTCATGCAATAGATACTAAGACTGTTAGAAGTCCAGTATTGTCCTTAGATTTGAAGGAGGCACTGGAAGAATATCCAGCGTTGCTCAGCAGAAGACAATAAATGCACACTTGAATGATGGATTCTTTTGACAACTCCTAGGTTATATTTGGTTGGATTTTCTAATTCTCAATTCATTGAAACAAAATTATACGTCCATAGAACCAAAGAAAAACCTTTTCCCACACCAATATTCCCAATACTAATAAAAAATAAAAATTAAAAAAAAACTTAGTAAAAAATAAATTAACGATACATAAAATTATATTATGATTTGTCTTATATAATCCTACTAATATTTGGTCTCCCAACAAGCTGCTCTCAATGAACACAGAAACAAAACACAAATATTTATAACTGATAATACAATCAATTATGGGAGCAATTAAAAATTCCATCTGTTTCTATTAGCAGGTTCCTATGAAAGAAGATGAAAATTCAGAGTGCTGATTTCGTTCTTACTTACAACACAAAAGCAACCACAAGTTAAAAAGTGCCGGAGAGCAAAATTATTATCTCATGTTTCTGGCTGTTTTCTTTGAGTTTCCTCATGTAAATCTGTCGGCAGCTTCCCTGTTTGGAACTCATTCCTTTGATCTTCAGTGATGGAGGTGCTGGCATTCCTGGAAAAAGACAACATTACCAGCTTCCCTGACAAGTTATGCTTTAGTGATTCAAATTATTTAACAGCTTGGGCTTGGTGTTTCTCAAGTGGTGTCCCAACTTTTTTCATGTTATTAAATGCATGTCCCGCTGCTACTTCCCTTATATTTTTTCCAGGGGGGTTTCCTCTGGTTTGAGGCAAGCACAACATCTAACTCCTGCAGTAATTAATTAGAAGTGTGTTGCCCTTTCCCCACCACGCAGGTAAGGGCTAATTCAACTTTGTCAGGTTTCTGGCATGGTACCATAAAAGGCATATTTTTTTTTTTTACAACTACAGTAGCCATCCATGAGTAGGAGGCTCTCTGAATTTTAGTTACCAGTTCCACAAAGCTTAGCTCAGCCGCATTTAAGAGAAAAGTGTTGCTATTCAATTTCCTGTAATAAACTGGCCAGATAAGAGAATTACAAGGGGTGTGTAAAAGCATCCCTCTACTGTGGAGAAGCAGTGTGTGGTAGCATCATGAATTCTAATGTTAGATTTGCAATACGTAATACTGCAGCTGTCAGTAGGTCCAAATTAGCCAGAACTTCAGAAATTCTATTTTATGTTGCAGTAAATGTCCAGCACTGTGATAGCAGCGTCTCTGGGTTTCCTTTAGGGTTAAGATTAGCAGATTTCCCTTTCTCATTTGTGAGCCATAAATATTGACCTCGGCAGTTTGTCAAATAACCACAGCTCTAGTGATTTTCACTTTTTGCTTCCTGGGAAGCACACACCGCCTTTCGACATTCCACTGCAAAATCACTCCTGACTGGGTTTTACTATCACCCAATTCATGTCCAGACTTTGCCATTTTGGTAGCTGTACACAGCACCATTTTACTAGCAGTTTGCTGACTCAGAAAATCATCTCAGGTTTCAATTTTAATTAAGAGTTGTAATGCTGCTACTTTGTCATCAGATGCCAATGTAAGTGCCAAGTCCTCACTTTTTGTTGAAACTGTCTCCCAGCTTCTCCACACTAAAGGTCTGAGTCAAAAGAACTTATTCCTAGAATGTTACTAGCCTTACATCCCACAATTTCTCCTGTACAATTCTCTTTCTTTCTTGCACAGTCCGAAGCTCTGTTTGAGGCTCCCTAAAACACAGCAGCAAGCAGCCTCTCCACCTGCAGCCTTTTTTCATTTTCTTTACTTTGCTGACACTACAATTCTTTCCCCAAAACTCTTAAAGATAGTATTATTTAATTTTCAGGTCTCTGAGTAACCAGTCTGTCATGATCTCCATTATCTTATACCAACTCCACCCTAGGGGGAGAGGGGAGACAAAAAAATTTTCAAGAAAGGAAAACAAATTATCTTCTTTACACTGGCCACCCGGGATAACAATATAAAAAAAAAAAAAGAACCTGCACAGCTTCCCTCACAAATTGCCTCAGAGGGGAGGCTGTGGCACAGTTTCCATAAGTTTCTACAGAAGGAACATTCAAGGTTTCCCTGAGAGGGAAATGAATTGTCCAAAGGCACTTCAGGTCGGAGGAGAGCATCCACCTCTGACAAAAGTGAGGCCATGTAACCATTCAATATAACATTACAAAAGCTTTAGAGAACAGTAAATATTGAGCAGAAACATAGAGAAAAAGAAACCCCAGTGATCTTAGGTAGATGATTTAGGTAGTAACTGAGGCAAGTCCTTTGGAACATAAAAACAGAACAAAAGATTAAGGCCAAGTTTTTCATATACATCAAGTCACAAAAGTTTGAACCCTTCAGGATTCTTATTCTCTGTTCATGATTGAATACTCATTACAAGGTTATACTTACCCTACATCTCAAAGAAAACAACAGAGGAGTCATGCTGTTGACATCTGCTTGGACCTCACTTGGCAGAGAGGTAAGCCTCCCCAGGGAAGACACAGCCACAATCTGAGAACTGCTGTGTGCTGAGGTTAAAAGCACTAGTAAAACAGTTCCTTAGGACAAGCAAACACATTGTGCTCTGACGATGCATTCAGTACAAAAGAACTGAATTTTTACAGATCAAAACCCTGATCTCTACCCTTAAATTAAAAAGATGAACAAAGCGCTATTACATGAGTGCAGGTTTCTTTCTAAACAGCAGGACTCAAACCACATTCCAGGCTTCATCTCGTCCCTCACCACAGCCCTGTCATTCTTCTACATTTTATCTGATTACTTACATAACCCTTGCATAAAAATCTGTCTCTCTAATGCTTTCAAACAAAACCTTACCTTACCAATCTCTCTGCAGTATAGATCATGCTGATAAATGCACGTTACAGGATCTCCCTAGTATGTCAATTTACAAAAGATACAAACCCTGACAGCTCCCGGCCACGAGGTGCTGTTGCTTAAAATGAACCTCTATTTATGCTCTTTCCTCCAGAGTTATCTTGTTTAAACTTCAGAATTTCATTGCAGAACAAGGTTGATACATGCACTGAGGAGTGCATAAATGTGTTTTGTTTGCATTCTCTTTTCCCTACGGCAGTGGCTCAGTTACAAACCAATTCTCCCCACTCATCAAATAAAAATCCTTCACCACATACAACAGACATTTTCTGTAAATAGCTCCCCCCCATCTTTATACACAACAGAAACATTTCCTCCATCTTGGAGGCAACTGCATAGCTCAACACAGTGGCTAAAATTTGAAGTCTGCGAAGCTAATAGAATTAAAATAGCAATTTATTTAAGAAGGTGTTTACAGATAAAATAAAATATCAGTTTGTTTGGTTTTTTTTAATGAACACTTTTGCAAAGCCCCTTCCTTGAACAGTTGTGGTGCTTACTGCAGACAAAAGACCTTGGGAGAGAAAAAAAAATATTCTGTATTAGTTTTGTCTTCTTAAACAAATGTAGGTATATGATATTCTAATTAGAACGGTATTAGGGGTAATTACCACCAAACTTGCTCCATTTCCAAATTCAAACCCAGGAGTACAAAAATCTCAGGAAAGTTCTAAAATTGCAAAATAAACATTTCTCACAAATTCCTGGTCAACAAGTCAACAGCCCAACTTTGTACTTCCTCCCCATCCCCCAAGTATAGGGAAATTCCAGGTAAGAGAAAGGCATTCCATCACTCTTCCACATAAAATGAGCTAAGCTGACAATCCCTCTGTACACTTTTACTTTTGACAGAAAATTTAATGCTAATAGATTTAAATAACACTAAGTATGACCTTAATAAGGCACATCTTCTTTACTAAAGCCAGGTCAGAATATACCAAGAAGAACTGCATTATCCACTACTGGAAATCAAATTACTTAGTTTTGGTTTTGCTTTTTTTTTTTTTAATGTGTAGAACACTGGGTTTGTTGGACTGCTTAAGCATCCATGTGCATGTTTGAATAATTACAGGCACAAACAAGACAGCAACTAAGATGCACTGTTGCTATTAAGGTTCACTCTGATCTCCTTACTGAGCCTGGAAGGCAGAAGATGCTGCACTCTCGTAATACCAACACCATTTGTGCCTACAGACATAATCTTTCCAGGAGTCATGCAATTACACAGAGAAATGTTTACAGGTTCCTCTGAGCTCAGTTACAGGTCTCCTGGTGTGTGCAGTTGTTTTTAAACAGAGTAAGACTTCTTCTGGGGATAATGTAGGCCTGCACCACACAGCCAAACACAGGAAATAAGCAACAGCTCATCCAGGATGATGTGAGAATGATGAAGCATAGAGCACCTAAGACTAAGATAGGAAAATGATTGTTTGAATACAGTGGAAGTTGTGTCCTGTGGATGTGCATTCAGGGAAGGAATGCCTTGAGCTCCTTAAGTGCTCCCCTTCCCAGGTTCTGGTGGAACAGGAGAAATGGATCTGAGATTTCATCCCGCTAAAATATCAGAGCCAAGATGAAAAAACAAGGATCCGAAGTTCCCAGTACATCACTTCTGACAATGAAGGTAGATGCAAACTAATGCACAAATTTCTTTTGTCAAAACATCACACACTGCCCTCACCAGAGAAGAGTGGTGTTACAGCTGCTATTGCTTTAAAAATAAGAGAATCAGGAACATAAATATTTTTTTTAGTAAGTAAATACTGGAATAATAGAGATTGGGAAAATACAAACTGTTAATCAATATCAGCAGAAACCTATTCTGTAATTTTCATTTTATTATCTCAATCTGCCCCAGTAGGAATATTTGCCTGTCCATTTAAACACTATACATGTTTTCTTTGTGATAGCAATCTGAAGAAATTGGACTGTAGCTTGCAAGGATTCATTATCACATTCAGTATTCAGATTGCATTCAGTTTGAAATTATGTTTTTCATAATAAAAGAGCAGTATGGTTAAATTTTAGTTTTGTGAATTACCACCCTGCTGCTGAAGCCAAACTGAAAACCAGTGAATGGTGTCTACAAAGTCTGTTACAGAACCAGAAACAGCACACAGCTATCCAGCAAGGAACCACCTCCAACATCGTGTGTGGAGTCTGAGCCACCCAACCAGGACTCCATGACCCCTTAAAAAAGGTTTGAAACAACATCTCCCCTATTTTTAACAAGCTTTATCTTAGAGATGATAGCTGAAATAAGTGGTCATACAAAGCAAGAATAAATAGTATTTCTAAAATATCATATGATAAAGTTTTATACAAGGCCACAATCTAGTCAGCTTTATTTCAATAAAAGTATCCTAATGCCACAATAGTTTTATGTTCAAGGTAAGAATCGATTGGGCATCACCAGCATATAACATGGACTTCAAAGAAAAATGAGAAACAAAACGTCATGAGCAACAAGTTTTCTTTATGTACATATGCACTGGGCTAGATGATCCACTCCTTGTAAATACCTAGTTTGCCATCACTTATAAATGGCAGGACTTAGTGCTCAGATGAGGTTTTGCTGTTTGCTAAGAAAGACTTTTCAGAAAAGTCAGCAGGATACAAAAAAACCATCCTGATAGGCAGGAATTTCCCCATAAATCCTACAGCGTTCTGCACCTATCAAAAGCTTACACATCCTAAAAGAAGTGCTAGCAGACCATAACATAATTTGGAGAGTACTGCACAGAAGAGTAGGGTGCTTTCTTTGATCATGAAGTACTAAGAGACAGAAGGCAGATTATTCCTTACAGATATTTTGCAGAGATATTTCCATAAATAAAGTCTACTTTTATTTCTATCCCGCTCATTACATTTTCAGTATAAACCCAATTCCACCACTGATCTGCAGAGTATTTTTATCTCTATCCTTGGCCGTTTTTTTACAGAAATACCTTTGGACACCTCTAGTTGTCTGCTGTCTGCCTATTTTTATTTGGTGAGGACAGTGTGAACTGACACTCTGGATCTGAATGTTACTTTCCCTTTGTCTAGCCAGCAACCAAATATTTATACTAGAAACATATCTTTGATAGTAAAGACCAACTATATCTGTGAATCTAAAAAGTGATTGATACTTCCCTGAGTTTTCTTCATCTTCAGCATATCTTCTTCAGAGAGGGAGAAGGTAGTGAGCCAAACAAGTCACTTTGCTTCAGATCTAGAAAAAAAACTCATTTTTCAGGGATTCAGGGACTGTAAGTTTTGCAGCAAGCATTTACTACTTCATTCCCCTTTTAAAATATATGGCATAGGGTCTATCTAATCCTTGAGTTCTATTTGAAAAGTGTAAGTTGCACCCAGCATTCTTACTTACCCTTCTTAAATCATTCATCTTTAACTCCTCCATCCATAGGATTGCAGATAAGAAATGAAGTCCTTAACCTATAAAATTAAAAATAAGAAACATGGAGCAAACAAAACCAAGTATTTTAGCAGCCTAGATACAGAAGAGAATTTATTTTCATTTTGTTTTTTTTTTAATCAAGCCACTTTATGGCTTTATATTATAATCATATATTATATTATACTCACAATAAATGGGGGTTTGCAGTCATCAATTCCTCTGCTTTCACTCTGTGTTTAATCAATTTCAAAAGCATTTTAACGTTTTTTTTCCTCCTTCTGCCATGAGCATTATAAAACTCATAGAACACAAGTGATAGTGTTCAGCTCTTTGCACTCTATGCCCTAGTTACCTGAAAGAAGCCTCATTTCAAAATGCAAAGAAAATTTTACTAGCTCTTCAAACCATTTTAAGTTGCTTAATCTGTTGTTTTCTTTGCAGTTGTGTATAAATTCCCTGTACTACTACCTAACTACACCAACACATTTGAAAGTCATGCTCTGTTTTTGGGTCGCCTTTCAGTTTCAGTCATTGAAGTTTCTTTGTGTCACCATGTCACCCACAGTCCAGAGGAACACCACTCCATGTTATATAAAATTCACCACCAGATTTGTTCCTTATATACTTAAAGGTTTTGGTGAGCATTTGCACTGCAACCAAAGTAAACTGGATAAGGTTGGTGGGGCTGATGATGCAACATGAGCTAATGCCTTCACCACAGCTCTCATTTAAGTTAAATTTTATTCCATGTAAAAAATATACAGAGCTAATGTATTTTTTTTCAAACCAGCATGAAAAGTACTTCAGGATGAGAAAGGCATTTGTGATTGGATGCACAATCTAGCAATTTTAAGACTCTGAGTCATTGTCAGACTCTAAAGAGACAATGTCTTCCCAAATAAGAATTGCTAAAACTCCAATGGGTTTCTCTTACAATGATAGTATGTGAGAGAAGAAGTAAAAATTACTCATTAATTTGCAAACTTTCATGCACATGAGGGTCTTTTTATCAAGACACTACTCTAATTTTTATTCCTGAAAGTAGAGAAAAGGCAGAACGAGGAAGTTGAGTTGAAAAGCCAATGGAGTTCCATTTCCTGAGAAGAAATTGCCTCAGCAAAGCCAGAATGCCTGCTCAAGAGACATCTGTGACATCAGACCATCCCTAGCTTAGAGCATTTTATTTTGCTCACCTCTTCCTTGCAAAGCTGGACTCAGTGAGCTAAAGCAGATGAGTTCAGTCTTTCATTCTCATTTTTAAACAAAGACTGTGTAATGTGTTGAGTTCCACTGCAAGCATTGTACATTGGCTCTACAATTTACATAAAGAAATAGATCAAGTTGAGTCACGTGTGTAGAACAATTTAAAAATAAATTTTTAAATTGGAATAAAAACATAATAAATTCAACTTCCTCCTCAACAAATCCAAATATTTAGTGAGGCATTCCTGCTGTGTGTTTTTAAGGAGCAGGCTCCCTTCAGCTATGATGAAAATCAAGTTAAAACAAGTCTTTGATAATGCCATTGTTCTCAGAGAAGGACAGGTTGTTGTCTTAAGAAATTTTGAGACTTCTTTTTTTTCACCACTAGAACTTTTATTTTTGTTTGCTTGTAATTTTCTATCCAGCTATTGTATTCCTTCAAAACAAAGCACTTATGCTGTTTTATCTCTGCAATACCACAGAGGTTTTTAGCAAGTAGAATAGAAAACAAGTCAGATGAATTTATCCCAAGAGTGCTTATTCATGACAAATAAGGCTTTCTGAAAGGTTTTTGTCACACTTTTAGAAATAGACTTATACCATTGATTTCCCTTATATAATGTACAATAAAACACCTTGCATATAAAGCTACAGCAACATATAGGAAAGATTGATAAAAGACAAATGCCTCATGATAATGAGAAAACTGAACATACTGTCTAATGGAGTACAAAATAATATAAGGAATTGTTATTTTAATATGCAAATTTCCTACCACCTACACATCTTTAATTGAAATTGCACTCGAGCTTTTATAAGTCATTATCATGTCCTTTCTGAAAAATTCTGAAACTAAATTAATCATTAAATTGATATTTCTTTATTTGAAAAAACACAGTTCTTGTGGTGATAAACTAATCACCACCAATTATCAACTGCTCTTAAGCACATCACGTTAATAATTCCGTAAGGTCATTTACCTTTCCTTTTTACCCAACAATTCAATGTGTGTCTTGCATCAGTCTGTTCTGCTTTGGTTTGATGCAGTGTATACAGCATCTGACAATTTGTGCCTTTGCATGACTGCTTTGGTTTTTGTCCTGTGTCCTGTGGCACAGGCTGGTTTTATTTTCCACACACACTGAGGAGACTGGTTCGGTTTTGTTTGTATCAGGTGTCCTGGCAGCCTGCAGTGGGCAGAATTTAAGTTCTGTTCCTCTCCTCCACTCCTGACTGGTGCATGTCTTGAGGCTCCCTCTCAACTCAGTCTGCAGCTGTCAAACCTGCAGAGCACAGCCACAACCAGCTGCTTGGCACTCTGACCTTTATTAGAAAGATTTCCATCCATTTCAGTAATCTTTTACAGTCTTCAACTGTTTATTGCTCACAAGCAAACTCCTCCTTCTTTCAAAGGCAGATTGAACATTCAGTTTGAAATGTCCAAATCTGAGTAAATCTATCTAAGGACTTCATTTTACATATATTGTTAAGCTAATTTTTGTTTTAGTAGGTTGATATCAAATCAACATCGCACATATTTTAAAGGGAAGAATAAACTAGAGAAAAAATGCCTGCTGATTTTCTCTTGCTTTACTAATTGAATACAGCTTTTGCTTCTATAATCTTCTGGAAAGATCAATAATTTTGAGTAATATCCTGCACATTGTCAAAATAATGAAAGAACTAACAGCATCTATGACTGACTTACTCCAAGATGCAAAGAAATTCTCCCTTTTCCCTCCTCTGTGGAAATTCTAAGACTACAAGTGGCTTAAAGGAAGAAAAGGTGCTCTGTCACTTCTGCAGTTCTGTGAAATTTCAGCTGGCACAAACTCTGTAAGAAGGCACTGAGAAAACAAGAGGAGGTGGGTTGGGCAATTGTCATCCCTATTTGTTCAAGGTTCATTCTCAGCCTGAAAACTGTGGGCTGCAGACTAAACCAAACTGTGCACATCAGCACCAAAAGAGAAGTGAAGCATGAGTCACTATCAGAAGCAACTATATCCCATATCAGCTCATACCCTGCCTCTAAAAGTCAACTTCATGCGCAGCAGAACCCAGAGGAAAAAAAATTAAGAAAGATAAGAGCAACAAAGCAACAGGAAAACTTCAATGGAATTGTGTGACATTGCTCCTAAGTTTTGCTCTTTTTCTGTTTTCCCTCAATAACTAATTGATCAGAAAAAAGCTTGATCAAAGCTAGCACATACTGCTCTTGCTAAAAGATCTAACCCATTTGACAGTGATCACTTCAATAATGAATAAAATTAAATGTAGCTTGCATACATTTAAATTGATAATGCAGTAAGCAAAACTAACTGATGATGTGAAACTGCAACTCCTGCCCAAAATTCACACCAGCTGTCCTGTTTTGAGACTTTCGGTGCCAAACTGTTTTGTTTTTGTTTTTTTTGGTTTTTTTTTTCAGATATGTATTTTTAAATTGGAACAGAATCCTTTTCATTAATGCCATGTCAGGATGAACAATTATTAGCACTGACTGAGTAGAACATTTCCTTTACCCACTGGAGTACAGCCCTCTACAAGACTGACAGATCAGCAAAAAATGATCTAAAGAAAGTGTGAACCTTGCAGATTTATTTAACTGATGCTAAATGGAACTAAAGAAAGCACACATTTTACACTGTAGGCTGTTTTATCAGCAGTGTAATTATTTACATTTTAGTTTTGTGTGTCAAAGAATAATTTTTCTTTACTTGCTAGTCCTTTCCAGTTTTAAACATATGTCTCAATCATAGCAGGTAATCTTACTCATATCCCTTTGAAAACAGTGAAAATCTACTTGTATCTAATAGTAATTTATAGAGGAGAACACTCACTCTTCCATCTCAGACAGCAAATATTCTTTAAACTATTTGTAAAACAAGACCAAAGACAGATCAAAAGGTTAACATTAACTATCATACTCATATTCAGACTAGTCTGTGAGGGCAAACTGATACTTTATCAGTTTTGCCTAGACTTTGTCAGATTTTTTTTTTTTTTTAAAACTCTTTCAATCCAAAACCTAAATGCTACATCTTAAATTTTTGGGTATTTACTGGCAGGTGTTACAGAAGTAAAAGGCATCTGTTTAGCTAGACAAACATAGAGACATACAAGGAAAAAGCTGTCACCCACCATTCCGACTGAAAACTCATTTACAAAGTAGATTAAGAATATAAGCAGAAGACAGGATACCGTTTATTCACTAACTTTGTAAGTTATCAAATGAATATTCTACTGAAAATAGAACAACAGATAAATGTATCTCAAAGTCAATTTTCCACTTTCCAAGAGGTTTTGGGTTTTCAGCTAAATGCAATTTTGTCATTTTTCTCTCATGTTGCAATACAAGTGAGGAAAAGCAGAATCACAGGGGACCCACCACTTCAAATGTGCACTCACTTGGCACAACTCAAGGGTAATGCTTTAAAAACCTCTCACTTATTTAAAGGCTAAATAAAACAGAATTACGAGTGTGGTGAAGAAAAGGATAGTCTTGTTTTGCCCTCATCCCAATATCTCTGGAAAGGCTTCTGCACAATGGTATCAACAATACTTTTCTCAGTCACACATTCCTTCACATTAGTATTGGAGGCCTAATTTGCTTTCACGTTGAAATAAAGCCAGAAAGATGCCAATTTGTAAATGACATGATGCAGTGTATTCATGAGGAAAAAAATAATGACTAAACATTTTGAATTTACATATTATCACATTTGACTGTTCTGTTTTCTTCCACACTCCAAGCTAGCAAATATCAGCCATTACAATCAAGTAAGGTTAACTCATGAGTCTGATCTTTAATTGTGCTGAACCAGCTGATGCTGATGAGATTTTAAACCTTGGAACTTTCTTGATTAGCTTGCAATGTTGAAGCCTGTTAGCATCACCAGAAATCTTCTGTCTAGACACAGAGCCATGTTTTGGGGGTGTGCATGTCTTTTTTTATTCTTTGTCTTCTGTGCAGTCTGACCATTTTACTGTAGCACTGAAAGCAGCATCAGGCTATTCTCCATAGATAAAAGCATCTCCTGTCAGATTTCAAGAAAATTCCAGTCACTAGCAGAGAGGGACAAAAAATTGCAGTCTGTTTAGAAGTCCTTCAGCTTGAGGGTGGTGAGTTGTAGCAATGCACCCCACACCCGAGCAGGTGTTTCCATATAGAGAAAGGTTTAAGACTCACCCCTTGCTGCTCATATAAGGTAAAGGACCCAGAAACTTCTATGTTCTTTTCCCAATAATTGGCCAGATGCCAAGCAGAGATACCAGTTGGACACCTGGATCTGTACCTCAAAACCTGTTGCCAATTTCATTGGGCAAGGTGCCAAAAAGCCCACCTGGACCATCAAATACTTAAAAGACTGCACAGAGGGTCTCAATTTCTTTTTCGGACTGCCTTGACAGTGTAAGAGTTTTCTCTACACTGTGTTCGACTTACACTTCTTCTGTTTGATACTGTTTATTATTTTTGTCAATATTAAAACATTTTCATTTACAAAGCATGTCCAGAGAAGTTGTCTTGCTATTATTAAGCCACTCTGGAAGGTTGCAGGTTAACCCTCAGACTTGGTACATCTTCACTGGGTTCATTCAACTCTGGCCACATATAAGACTCTATCAGTGGGTGACTAGAAGAGGCTGCCCAGAGAAATTGTCAATGCCCCTTCTCTGGAAGTCTCAAGGCCAGCTTGGATGGGGCTCTGCGCAACCTGCTCCAGAGAGAGGTGTCTCTGCCCATGACAAGGAAGCTGGAACTGGATTGTCTTTAAGGTCCCTTCCAGCCCAGCCCATTCTCTGATTCTGTGACTCCCATTTTGGAGTGCCATATTGCTGCTTTGGGAGGCAGAGATCTGGCTGCTGCCACAATATTACACATGTAGCTGCACTCAACCAGCCTCACTTGGGTTCTGAGCAACAACAGAATGTCATACTGCTCATCTGAGGTGCAATCAAATCATTTAAGAAACAAAACCATATTCACAGATGAGCTTAGCAAAGCTCTGTTCTCAATAGTGAGATTCTTTCACATCCCTCATTCAGCCAAAAAAAAAAAAAGTTTCTCAGTGTAATCTGTATACTGAATGTATTTTTTACATTAGCTGTAAAATTCTGTGTTTTGCCTGGATATTTTCACCATTCTTAGATCAATCTATGCATACTTTAGAAATTAGTGGTGTTACAGAGATACAAAATTAAGGCAGATGGAAGTTATTGATCACATCAACTAAAGCAGTTCTCCTGAAACACTGATATCAAACCAAGCAAGCTGATTATTTGCACACCACATACAGCCTGGTCTGTCAGTGACAACAGCTTATGAAATAAAAGGTTTATTTTATATCCTTACCTTTTTTCCATTGCCATTATATAAATCAATGCACAAAAAGTGGTATTAGAAATCACTCTTCCTA
>VXBB01003938.1:0-66200 GCA_013399915.1 Illadopsis cleaveri
TTACCTCCCTGAATGATTTTTGTTCTTTTAGAATTTTGAAAGTAATTTTGCCTCCAAATTTTTAGATTAAAATAACTTTCTGGTCAAACTTCTTCTGGTTGTCATTTTCATCAAGACAAGCCTTTCTCTAACTAGCTTTTCTGAGTTTGTTCTTCAATTCTGCTTCTCAAAAAAGCAGGCTGCTAGTAGAAGAATGCTGAAGCCTTCAAAAGCAAAGATTAATGGATAGAAAAAGACAAAGCCTTATAGGTGTGAAAGCCAGCTCAGGCCAAGAGATATAAGCAGCATAGTCAGACGTGAAAATTTTAAATGTGTTTTATGTTCTGTCTTTCAAAATTAAACAGACACAGGAAATAAATGTACATAGAGGGATGATAGAGGAAAAAGTAGGAAAAGAGGGGAAAAGTATAAAACTGAAGAGGAAGGAGTTTCATTTAAGGGTAATTGAGGAAAAAGTGCAGTGCAATGAGCAATGGACTAGAAGCAGGGTTAGTACAGAAGGGTAATAGAATTTATTAAACCAACTGACTTAGTTAGAAAAGAACAGATGAGCTTTCAGGCATGCAAGCCCCTCTTCAGATGTGAAACAGCAGGGAACACAATGAAACTTTTCAGGTACTGGATCCCACCCACAGACAATGTCAGAACCCTGACTGGCAGAGGAGGCATAGATTAATGACAGGTGACACCATCTGAATTATTCAAAATACTGACATCCAGAAAGTATTATGATACCACCAAGTTTAAGACATGCTACTAAAGCTTTTGGGCAAGGACTCAGTTGGATCAAAAAAAGGTAAATCTGGGGGCCTGTTCTCATCTCATTCTTAACTTCTCGCTTTCCTTTTGAACTTTATTTGCGAGTTAGCACCAGTCCCAGGGTTCTCCTGCAGTACTGCTAATGCAGCACAATTTGCTCTTAGACCCACAGTTGAGCCCATAGTCAGGGCAGCACTGTTTTGTTCTCTCATTTTGGTGGGAGAAAGAGAAGTGCCCTTAGGCAGACTGTGGTGAGCAACTCCAGCTCCCACATCAACCAAACATGATCAGATTCTGATCAATTCTGTAACGAACATCTGAAAAGAGGCACAGCAAGACATTCAATATGAGGTGGATCTATTCCATGAGGGGTAGAACAGAAGACTGTGTAGAGAAGCACGGCACAGCATTTAGTATGCCACAACATTATCAGTTTCACTTTGTTATTACTGTTTAGCCATTGCCCCTCTTGAGAGTGATGGTAACATCACAGTTCAGGTTTCCCACAGATTGTTTCTCACAGATGAACAGAGGTGGTTTTTTTGTGACCAATATACATTAGGGATGTGTGCATGAGTGTATTTGAATAGGGGTTGATGGTGAAGGATGCCAACCACCTGGAGCACACCTGCATTCATTAGAAATTTAGCGTTTTCAGCAACTGCCAGGGTCAAGGATTGACATAGTGTTGATGCCTTTTACTGAATTCACTGTAACAAGGACAATATCTACCTCCAAAGATCAGGACTTATAGTCCTGTCAAGATGATCCTACCATTTCACTTTAAACTACAACAGTAACAGCAATGTGTTACAAAGACCGACTCTTTCCCAGCTACTAATATTTATCAGAGCAGCCCCTGGAGGACCAGCAGGTCAAGACCCTCTTGTACTTGGTGATGTTCATGATAAACAGTAAGGCACAGTCCCTGTCCCCAAAGTTCCAAAACTAGAAAGCTGACACACACCATAATTTTTAATACACTTTCTGTACCAACATAAATCCCTCACTTATATCAAGATATTACAAGATGTAAACCAATGTCTCATACTGTAGTAATCTAAACAGTAGTCTGAATATAAATTAATACTTCTCACAGTTTTCCTTTCATTTTTAAGAGGGTTGGATATTGAGGGGCTGAGAGAAGAAACTGCCATATGTGTCTCTATTGCTAACACGAAAGGTTATAACAAATGGCAAGCACACTATTGGAGAGGCAAACAATCCTATTGATACACACAGAGAAAAATTCTCTACTTACATATATCCATTCAAAAGGTGTGTGTTGACTTCTAGGGATTTTTAGAGAATGGAAGACTGCCTGAAAGAGTCATTCCTAAAGAATTCTGTGGGAGCAAGGATGGTACATCTGGGACAATAGCTATTTCTGTCATCTAGATAAGACCGTCTTCTTTCAGAAAAGAAAAAAAAATGGGCCAACTTCACTGAGTCACACGTCTGCAAACCCATTAGCACTGTCACATTTCAGAAATGCTATTATGAGTGCCTCTCACACTGACATCATTCACTGTGTATAATAAAATCATCACCTTTTCTCTTGGTCCCACAGCTCAATAGGTTCTTTGGTTTCTTGCCTTTCCTTTTTTCCTCCCAATAAGCAGCCTGTATCCAAATTCTGCCCTTTCTTGTGTCTTCAATAGCCAGGTGGTTTTTTTCTGACTGTGTCATTTACACCAAATCCAAGGCCCTTGTTTTCCTTTACACTAATACTTTGTCCACTACAGCTCTTCCTTTCTAGCCTCCCACAAATTCATATCACCTTCTTCTCTCCACAATCCTCTACCAAAGGAACATCTGCCTTGCCTTTCAGTCTGACCTGATGTATCTATCCCACACCCTGAATCCATCAGTTCTCTGATTATGACATTTAAGCTCCTTCCCCCTATTTCAGACGTTTGCTCTGCTTATGTACTCAAGTTAGCCCTTATTGAACCTCCTCCCCACCAGTCTGGCACCGATTCCAGGTTTGACAGCTGACTCCCTATTTCTCTGTCAGACTAATAATGGTCTCTTCTTTGCTACCCTTTTTTTAGCCAAATAGCAAGACCAATGCCCTATTTTTCTTTTAAATTCTTTGTCAGTACATTCTCCTCATGAAGTGCCCACATGAAAAAGTGCAGTGAAGGCTGGTAAAAATGCTGGGGTGAGGAATTGAGATTGAGAGACTATTTTTGCCTAAAGCGTTCAGAGTCAAAGCTTCAGGTGCTTCCTCTCCTTCCTGCTCACTGAGGATTTGCACAGCAAGGTCTGTGCTTGACCACTGCCCCATTCTGACCAAGCTCATTGCCTGTAGCTTTATATAATCCATCAGCCAGGACAAATGCCAGCTCAGACTCCATCTCCACATTGCCCACCAAATTTGAAGTTGAATGGGTTTTAAGTGAGGGCAGAATTTGGCCTGTTTCCTTAATTAAATATGGTCCTGTCAAAAAGCTCTTACATTAGCTGGGGACAAAAAGAAACGGAGAAGAAAAATTAAATTGTGTAGAAAGGGTTTAAATCAGAAAAAAGTCATTAAAAAAGACATCATTAAATATATGGGAATTTAAGCAGCTTTTAACAAAGAATGCGGCTGGAAAGAAAGCCCAACTGTATTTTAAAATCTGACAATTTTGTTCTGCTTTATAAATCCTAATCATTAAAAGACAACACCACTGTATGTTGAGGAAAGCTAGGGAGAATTTTTCATGCAAAGTCAATGACAATTCTAAAATTCAAGGACAGATCAGAGGTATAGTTCAGTCTTATGTTTATAAAGTGCTATCCATGCACACTTGCACAATATATAATTGCAGAATCCTAAATCATCTAATGGTGTCAAAAAACGCATGTTGGCTCAAAAGCCAGCATCAGAATGCTGCAATAAATTAAGCTCTAATACAGAAGCATAGCTGTACTTATCTATGCACAAATACACATTTGCACACATACAGGAAACATGTGACCAAAATCACAAAGCAAAAACCCTGATTCTATATGTCTGTAGGATGACAAAACTTCCAGCCATGTAAATGCAAAGTGAACCACATGGTGCAAAACCTGCACACATAACTTCATATGACATTCTGCAATATTCCTCATGAGTTCAGTTAGAACTCTAAGACGAAGTGAATATCACATAAAAATAGATTAATATCCAGATTCAGAAATTGACTATCAGTGGTTTTACCTAAATATTGGCATGATAAAGTTGAAGTTACATGGACCTTATATACATCTCATCAGATTTTCTAACCATTGTTAGAGAGGTCACCATTAAAAACTTTAGAGCTTAATTTTTCCAAATAGCTAGCATTACTCTGCTTTTATGGTATTTTCTATAGTTAGTGTATAGAATATCTACAGAATATTAAGATAAAGTTACTGACTTGCAATGTTATTTAAAAGAGTTTTAATGGAAGTTTCTGGATTCTGTCTGTTGTAAAATCTGCAGTGTAGTGACTTGTTTTCTCTGTATTAAACAGACTGCTCCAAGAGTTTCCACATACCACCAGTGCTTGTAAAGAGTCTATTACTGTGAAAAGTGAATAGCATCTCACTGTACTCTAGATCTAACAGCAATGTATGCTTTTATAACAAAAAATAGCTGGCTAAGGCCAGCACTTCTTCCTCATTTACTTTATATTGATATATGACAATCCTGATAAGAAAGAGATAGACCTGCCATATTTGTAATGAATCATTTTATAATCAAATACTGTATATTAACCTGGTCTCTGGCCAATCTAGCACCTGGCTGCCAAGTTCATAATTACACTGTTCTACAGTGAAGGGTATGAAATAAATTAATTTCATGCTATTTTTGGTCTCACGCTAAAATACATTTATTAGCTGGCTAGTGTCGACAACAATTAAAATTTGCTAATTCAGGTCTTGATTTTCCCTATTTAAATTCTTTTTGATGTTCCTTTGCTCCATATTCTCAGGTCTGATCCATTTTTTATACTTATTTTACATGTTCTTTCTTTGCTTCATGGTTTTGTGTTTTTCAGGCTTGTTCCAACTTGTTCTCTACTGAAAACTTCAAAATATATAAAAATATATATATATTTACACCAAATCCAACAAGTCTAAAGCTAAAATCAAGAACATGCTTAATATAAAATTACATTTGGATTGCTGATTTCTATGGCACATCCAGCTGTAATGATACTTTACTTATCAATCCCTCATTTTTAATGTCAGACATGTTATGTTAAGCTAGCTTGTTCACGTAATGGATTTACTGATTAGTTCCTGTTTTGGTCTATAATTGTTCAATGATTTCCTCAATATTAGCTTAACCAAAAAGCTTATATATAATTCTTTGCAATATGCTTGACAAAAATACAGAAACATTCATGAGAAAATCACAGTTTAAGTTAATCAATAAAGGTTTTATCAAGAGTTTTTATTTATAGATAATGCAAATGTTAAAAAAATGTTACAGCCATTAATTATTAGCAGGTTTTTTAAAGCACAAAGTAAGAGTTAAATAAATGTACTTTAAGACACTTAAAGCCCAGGCATTCTTTTTAAAATGACTAGCTAAAGAGCCCCTTGGGCTGTCTTTTTACTGCTTTTCAAAGCTCTAATAGCACTTTTTCACCAAAGACACACCCCTTGAATCCTCCGAGAGATACAATAGCATAATTGTTCTTTTAGGTTTTAAGGCCTTGACATATCTGTCACTGAAAGAACAGTGAATAATAATACCAGAACTATTTTATGCAAATTCCACTTAGAGGTTTCAAGATTTTTGTGAGACGCATCTTGCCTCCTTGTTGACAGTTTTATTGTCACATTAGCTTTACATGAGAAAGTGGTAAAGTTTTCCTCTTTGTTAAATAATACCCCATTTTAAAATCTTTTAGATAAAGTTAAAAACAAATACAAAAACAATGAGATGGAAACATCAATTTGGAAAGGTATCAAAGGAGAACATAGTAGTCACTTTTAAGATTTTTTTTCCCACTAGCTTTCATTTTTCAAATTATAAATCACACTCATTATAATGTGTAATATGTACAAAATGAATATTTACTTGCATATATGTGTATATTTACACACACATATAGGGTTATGAATAAAACATACCGGGGTGTGTATTCTTAGGCTAGTCAATGAGGAATGGCTCATATCTCAAGGTCACAAAGATACCAAATACTTTCTGTGTATATATGTCCACAGGCAGCTGACTGTATACAAAGCAAATGCATACTAATATATTGCAACTCCTACATTCAGCTGGCAGAGAGGAGATGAGAAATATATGCATACATCATAGAAGATGCTTTTAGTTCTGCAAAAAGTTCTGCAAAATTTCCTGAGATGCAGAGATGTGCTGAAGGTGCTACCCAAGGTAAGAGTGACAAGTTTAACCCTACTCTGCAACTAAGCACCTCACAGCTGCTCACTCACTCCCTCCAGGTGGAATGGGAGGGGATCAGAAGGGTAAAGGAGGAAAACGTGTTGAGGTAAGAGCAGCACTGCTCAGTAGTGACTGAAATGTGTGATTGACATTATTTTCACCCCAAATCCAAAACACAGTACTGTACCCACCACTAGGAAGAAAATTAACTCTTTCCCAGCTAAAACCATGACAATATCTAAGACACATTCACAAATACTCATAAATTCCGTATTTGTGAATGTATCTTAGATGGATTCTGCAGCCTGCCTACTCCAGTAGTGAATGGTATAGTATAGGTCTCTACAGAATTTACAAAGAAATCATTCTGCAAAAAGGTTTTCTTTTCCTGCAACACTGAAAACGATTCTGCATTTTTCCCAACTCTCCTGTTCATTGAGAAATAACTTTAATCTGAACCAGAAGCATCTTTTTTTATTTTCATGTAAAAGTATCCTCAGAATACTTCAAACCATGGCTCTAGAACCAGTCCAGTCTAGACCCAATCTTTGTGACTCATGTTTCTCTCCTTAAATTGCACTATAACAAGAACAGCAAAAATGACTACAGAAACAAAAGTTTAAGGAAGAGATGAAGCATGAGCCACACCCCTCTTTTTTGTGAATACCTGTAGAATAGAGGAAAGGAAACCCATTTTCCTTTCCTACAGTGTGATCTCAGGCATATTTGCTTATACAGTCAGAAGTTTAGGCAGCTGAAAGAATGGGGTTCCCTATTAGCCTGGCTTCTAAGGAAAACAACCCCAAAATGAAATCAAAAGGAATGGGAGAATATGCCAATACAATCCCAGTATATTTAACCCTCAGATTCACTAAAATGGAAACACAGAGGCACAGATAATCCTTCCTGGGAATGTGAGAGGAGGAGAAGGAATTGTGTGATGTAGTTCCATAACCTGTTCATGAGCAGGGATGTGTCCAAGGATACAGAACTCTTCTGCATAAAAATAGTAGGGAGAGAGGACTCAAAATCCGAGAGATTTATGCTGTGCAACTGATGTACTCCTGTACAAACATTATGCCTCTAATTTGACTGTTTTCAAAGCTTTTTCTCAACTTATAGACACTCATTTGATTGCACACACTTGAGGATCTACCCAGTCCTTATGGAAAGATAGCACTGCTCAAGGGCATGCTATGAATCTGTATGATTATGAAAATAATCCTGGGATATTTAATATTCATGGGGAGCAAACATGACCTCCAATTTTAGGGTCTTACCTCTGAAAACACTATTACTGAGTGAACTGCATAGAACTGTAGTATAATAAAAAGTTATTTTGCATAAAGTTGTGCAAAAACTTCTATATGCAATGTAAAATGGATTCATACTATTTTTATACTGAATCCAGCTGCATACATTCTTATTTCAAGCACCAGGTTCAAGTACACTTAGTTTTCCCTTGAGTTAAACTCATTAGACACAAATCAGATTGAAATTTATCAACTTACAGCTCATTTGCAAAAAATGTGGACATTCACAGGACTCTTCACTCTCAGTACTGAGTTAATAAATACCTCTGATGTGCAAAAATCCACATTTTCATTTCTAAAGCAAAGGTTTGTTATTGACCACACTGAGTACCACTCAGTCCTGGTGGTCAACAGTACCTTTACCGAGTACCTGTATATAACCAAGAGAATTATGGTGTAAGAGTCACTGAACAGCACTGTGTGAGGAATTCAACAGATTCCTCAGTGGATCAAAAACATGCAATGCCAGTGAGAGAGCTTCCACTAAGTCACAGAATTACAATCAAACAAAAGGACAAAGTTGACAATGTCTAGGTAACCTGGACAAATACAAATAAGGCTGAAAATTTCTTTTTCTGCCCTCATTAACTTGTTCTTTAAGCAGTTCATATAATTCAGATGACTAGTACTTAACCAAATTCCACACTGGCACAATCCAGCCCAGCCTGGACTACTGGATGCTGCATGGCAGAGAGCTTTTTTCATAGGAGCTGTGGGGAAAGAAAACACCTTAGAGAAGAAATCTGCCCAAAGCTAATTTAGGAAGTGGTATTCCAAGGCATAGAACCACTACAACACAAGGTATTTGCTGATGTGTATCAAATTATGGGCATTTTTTACTTACATTGGTTATGTAACTACAAATTATAGGTTACTGTAAACTTTCTTGAGCTATTTCTTTACAAAGTCACTGGGCAAGAAGTGGTTGGATGCCAAAACACTGGAGAGGAAATATGCAGTAAGGCAGAATGTCTTTTTCAAAGTGAGAAGTAGAAGCAGTGAGAGAACACATATTTTCTGGATTCAGTGGCACCAGAGGGCAGGATAGAAGGTGCCAGGTTGGTGATTTCTGTCTGATACTAGAATCAAGAGACAAATTTTTAAATGAAATGGGAAAAAAACTGGTGATAAGACCCAATTTCAAGTCTTAAAATGCCATCTTTCCCACCCTGCTTTTGACCATGTTGGCACTTCACCCACTGAATCCACAGCCTATTGATGTGGGAAAGAGGAAATTGGTTTCTGAATGACATCCATGTGAGCCATGGCAATCCTGAAATGAGGAATATCCCCATCACAAGGAGACAGATGAAACAAAGCCCTCACAAGGATCCTACCATTAGACAAAGTACTGGTTGTGTATTTTATCACTTTTCTCAAAACAGAAAGTGCCCCAAAAGTGGTGGGTATGGGAGGTAGAACAAAAGTCCACTGATCCCTCAGATCATGGAGCCTGGAGCTGAGGGACCCATCCCACTGCCTCAGGCAGGAGCAGGGCAGCTGAGGGGGCACAGATGGTCAGGCCAGCACCCAGAACTTGGCATCTCCCCAGGGACAGACTAAATCTGGATTGGAATGTAGCACACAAGTGGCTTGGTAGGCCTGGGACAGGACGTGGCTGTTGGGACCTGGGGATCAGCACTGCTGTGGCAGGGCTAGTAAGGGACTGCTGGCCCCAGGGGGCTTAAATAGGATCCTGGGCCATGGAAAGAGTGGGGTAGTCCTGGGAGAAGAGTTCTTCAGTCCCTGATGGGAGGAAAATATTTGGTTTGAGCTGCTTGGAGGTATTCAGTGGAAACAACCCATTGCTGAGCAAAGGGCATGGTCTGGATCTTAGATCCCAGCAGGGATGCAGACAAGAATGCACTAGGTGACGTTCATTTTGAGTGTTACATCTGCATGATTCATAAAGGAGTTCTATTGAACTGCTACAAATTCTGCATTCAGACAAGCAGTAATAACAAAACCCATACTTCAGGGCTTTGGTTGGTCAGGAAAGATTTATTTCTTCTAAATGCACAAGTGCTCAGCAGCAGGAGAAAACGGCCTTGCTCTGAATCAGCACAGACTGGCTATGACAGGAGACAAGCATATTAGATAATATATACCTAAGGTGGATTTTCATTTACAGATGCCTGATTGATATAGCTTTCTTGAATAACTCAAGCTGGTAAGGATACCCAGAATTTTCTTCCTTTTCTTTCAGCTTGAGTAGTTGCAATCTCCTCCATTTTTTTTCCCTTTCCAGGAGCTTAGATTCTGGTGGACAGTGGTCTTTCAGTTTCTGTGCCTGTTGACTACACTAGGTCCTATGGGCTGAGGTGCTTGCTTTTAAAGTAAATTTCTGAGATAATCAGGATCATTCCAAATAATAATGATCTAACACTGTATGACACACCATCAAAAGTAGATCTTATTCTGAACCCTTTGGCTGTTTGAGCTGTATTTGAACACAAATCTAAATCATAATGCATTAATATCAAACTTATATCTAATTAACTCAAAAATTAACTGATATTCTAATTAATTATAAATTCATAGCTGATCTAATATCAATTGTAGTCAGGCATCATAAGTATATTATGTATAAATATTATAAATAATTTCATCTTGATCATATGTTCTCTGAACTAAAAATGGTATCTTAGACATGCAGACAGTTCAGAAATTTGTTCATGACGAGGCTGTACTGCAACTTAAAAATTCCAAATATAAGTGAGAATACATGTCTTTAGTGTAACTTGAGAAATTAAAGGAACATTTCCTTTTTTCTTTAAGTCAGCACGACACATGAAGGAGAAAATACAAGCAAAGCTGTTCGGTTTTTTATTCCTTGCCTCTTAGTCTAGTCATGTCTTCATTTTGTGGATTCTGTCTTTAATTTCCTATATACTCTCAAGCATCAGCCCTAAAGTGAGACAATTCCTTCTTTACATCTTCATGTATTCAGATGAAACTTGCCTGCACTAGTTTATTTTCCTGTTGGTTTAGGATGTACAATTAGATGCCTACATTCAAAACACACCTTTAAACCCAGCCCACTGAATAAAAGTCATTATCTTAAGATATTTCTATGGACAAAAGTTATGCTTTTCTGATCCATATTAATCTCTTTGTGTAAACATCAGTAGCTTAATTGGTTTAGATCAGAGCTACGCTGTTTTGAGTAAAAGGCTGTGATTAATGTGAACTAAATACGACTGGATCAGCTCAGCATCACCCTATAGTATACACAAACCTATTATCATTGGAACTGTGAGAGTGCTCGGTAAAAGCCCAGTCTTGGAAAGCAAATTTCTTGTAAAAACCACCAGAGAAGGTGAGGAGATGAAAAGTACCTTAACTGTGCTGGGAACTTTCTTTCAAAGAAGGTGCATTGTGAGCCAAGATCATGCTCACCAGTCAGGATGGCAAACATGAACATTTATGTTTCACATTTAGCATTAAATAAATAAAATAAATAAATAAATAAAATCAAGATCTGAGAGCTGCAGGAGCAGTCCTTTCACTGCCAAACACATTTGAACTACTGCTATGAAAATAAGGAATGAGGGATAGCAGAGGGTGGGGGAGCTCAGAAGAGTGAAGGATGGGAGAAGTCCTGCCCTGCAGAAGGGTTTCCTTGTATATGTCAACTGCCTCAAAGGGCAAAAGTCAGTTGACAAAAAGGCAGAAAAGGCTCTGCTGTGGTAGAACCTGATAGTTTATTCAATTGCTGAGAGAGCAATAGCAACAGCCATTGAGGCAAATGAGGAACCAAGGAAGAGGGAAGTTGAACAATCTCAGACAGAAAACAGCACAAAAATACTACAGTAGACTTGAACTTAGGGTAATAAATAGAAAGCAGAAATAGTAACAGAAAGTAACAATCCATAGAAGTGTAGGGAATGGGGAAAAGAGCACCAAACAGAGAATGTGAGTCATAAGCATAATTGTGCAGATCTGCTTCACAGCTGCTCCACATGAGAAGGCAGGGGCACCTCAGCATGCCTGAAAGTAAGCTCCCTCCCACAAGACTGCCAAGCATGGCTCTCTCAGCCCCCTCCCTTTTCACAATTAGAGAGGAAATGTCATAAACATTAATCTCCACTCCACATGAGAGGCACATAGCAAGTTAGGCCTCACACAAAAAGATTTCCCTGCTCTACAAACCACCCTTGAAGTGGCATTCCTCCAACACAATGAAGTTTCATTCTTGAACTGCTAATACTACAATTCCCATAGCAATCCACTCATCTTTTCCTTATTTTAGCTGGCTCAAATGGTAAAAGTCGTCTTTATCATGGTCATAGAAAATAAAAACAACTCAGTTTCTGCATTTATAGCACTGGATTTTTTTGCAGCCCCTCAACAACATCCCTTCATAGCTGAGCTGCAAGATCTTAGGTGTCTTCTGCATCCTACTGTTACAAGTCTATCTATGTTTAATGTAAAATCTAAGCCTTTCTCTCCACACCTTTCTTTGCAGATATAAAAGCACTAGAGCTTAATGTGGAGAGAAAGAGCTGCTTTCCCCCATTCTCCCCAATCACTGAGAATCTGAACAATATCCACAGCCTGTCCACCACACAAGCCCATAAATTCAGAACTCTCCTCTATACAGGGCGCTCTGTCTATGAGCTTTAAGTGAATTTTGCAAGCGTATCCAGAATCCCATTTCTCATTTTGATTGCTGCAACATGCTTTTCTCAAATCTTGACAAAAACAGCCAGGCCATGCTCAAATCCATTCACAACTGTGCTTAAAAGATCATTATCTCAGGCTTTTCTTTTGACCATGTCATTCAGCTTTCTGCATCCCCTTGTTAGGCTCCATGTTGTTTTTATTTTAAGCATAAACACCTCCATCTTTCCATGGACCAGCAGAATCAATGCTCAGTCTGTTTGTCATTTCTCAATCATCAGCTCTCACCTGTGATTGATTCATGGTGTTGGCTTCCTTCTCAAGCTTATCAGGTGTCTTAGCATGAACAATTAGTATTAGCATGTTATTAGTATTCTCAGAGAGGTTTTGTTTAGGGTTCTTTTTGGTTGGTTGATTGGTAGTTTGGGAGTTTGGGTTTTTTGGGTTGTTTGTTTGTTTGTTTGTTAGATATTTACAAAAGCCAATTACTTAGCTGCTGTTCTAGTCCTGATTCTCTTCTGCTCAAAGATCCTCTTGGGACAGGATAAAGATTTATTTCTCAGGGAATAGGTTACATCTCCCAGATTATCCTGAGTTACCTGTACTTATTTCAGCAATTGATTTTGAGACAGGCTCCTTCAGGGATGCATTTACTCACAACAGTTAAGAGCAGATACTTTCAAGGCAAATATCAATCAAGAATTAATAGAAAAAATATTCACTTATCTAGCCTTTTTCTCAGTCTCCCAAATCAAGAAGGCTCTTCTAGAAGGTAGAGCTGAGCACAAGATGCAAGAACTCCCTCAACTTTCCCGTATTAGTAGAGTCTAAGCTTCATTTGATCTTGGTGAGACTGCTGGTCAGTTTGGTGCTTTATGTTTCTCAAGCGCTTAGTGTAAATGCAGAAGAGAGAGAAGGGAAGNGTCTTTGCTGCCTTTTTTCTGCTTCTTCCAACAAATACTACAGGTGTTGCATTCCATCTCCTGCTGTTATTCTCCCTTTTCATCCTTTAGCTTTCGTCATTTTTGGAAGACTTCCAGACAGCACCTTTTCTTCTAAATTCCATGTGACTATCCTATATGCACTTCTAGAGCTCAACCTAAATTTCCACTACTTTTCTTTGGACCTATCCTAACATATTGATAATTTGGGTAGTGCTATTTCCTTCCCTTTCCTATTAGATATTCTCTTCCATTAGACTTTCAACAGATTCTGTTCAATGCCTGGAGTGTGCCAGGAGCTATAATTCTAGTCTCCATTTCACCAGGGCTATGTAATGCAAAGTAAAGTTTTCTCTGGGTAATTCAGATTTTTAGCAGCTAAAAAATAACAAAGTATAGCAGTCTAATATGACATGAAATCCAAATAAAATTAATTTGGCGGACATTTTCTAGTAATATGAGTTAGTGGTCCTAAAGTGGGGTAGTGGTCAAAAATGAAAGCTCCCACTAATTGGGTTGTGGGAAAAGTGTTAACATTTAGATTTCCAGAATGTCTAGTGTTCTATGCCTACTCTCCTCATGTTGATCTCTTCACTGCTTGAGGGCCAAAATGCAACTTTAAGAAAAATAATCTAAGAAAATAATAACACAGATGTATAGAAAAGTACATAAAAGCATCCTTGACACAAAAAATGTAAATCACAACACTTACAACTTATTTCATTTTCTTTTTCCTCCCTTTCTTTTTGTAAGGCATAAAAAGAATAATAATAATAATAATAATAAGTAAAACAAACAACAAAAAAAAAGGAAGCCTGGCATAGTTATCATTCATGTTGATGTCAACAGCCCTGCATAGACAGGTTACAGGAAAATACCACCCCAGGGATCCTATTCATGGTACACAGCAGGGCCCTGTCTGTAATTACCGTGGCCTAGTTATTTCTCAGGGAAAGAAGTCCACCACCAGATCTTTTTTTTTTTTCCTAATAGGTGAAGTTGAACCTAAAGCACTGTAATTTTAATCAAATCTTTCCCATCTGCGTGTAGTGTCTCTAAGAAGTTGAAGATTTAAGTGTATGTTGTAGGGTTTGCTGAATAGTCCCAGAGGGGGGAGAAAGGGCAGAGAGATTGCAATTATGTTACACTTAAAGGTATTTCTGTTGCCAAGAAAGGGATGGGAGCGGGGGGAGGTGGAGGGTGAGTCTTGTGAGGGCTCTTTCCCTTTCTCTCTGTCTGTTTTCCCCTTTCCCCTAGTGAGAGATAAGATGATGTCATGGATAGAAAGGAAATACTGCAATGGAATAGAAGACAAAGCCAGAGTGAGAAGGGGGAGTAATAAAGCAGCAGTTTATAATATGTCCATGAATTGTTTTAAGAATAAAAGGTTTCAAGAAGGATGATTAAATAGTTTGACATAGCATTTTCTGCATTGCTTCTTTTCCCCAGGGATGTCTCATACTCAGAAACCATAAGTAAGACTTTATATTGAATGTTACCTTTAACATTTTGATTTCTAATCTCTCATCCCTCTTTATGAGACTCCACAGTTTACATGAAAAATCTGCTGTTTGTGTCTTTTGTATTGGAAAACACAGTTTCATAATTATGGTAAAATTTATTCTGGAGAATGATCAGTTTCCTGTATCAGATGTTTCAGTCTAGTAACTCCTTGGCCATAAAAGATTATTAAGGATGCATGTCCATTAGTACTTTTTGGAAATGAACAGAAGTCACAGAACTGACAGGTAATACAAAAATCTTGTCCAGAGAGAGCCTCATTCAGCTGTTATAGTATTAAAACAGCAACACACTGAAAAATCAAGCTGCTATGTTCTTGCATTCTTAAAAGAAGAGCTATCAAAATAACATGTTGTTTCTTCAAGTTACGATTTTCTGTTTTGATCGGTTGCCACTCTGGTTTCTAGACAATACCAGCATAAGAAGGATGATGCTTAGTGTTCAACTGTTGCTTACAAATGAATTGTTTCTTCCCACTAGTTAAGTCATGTGTGGTTTTGGGCAGCCAGCCTGCAGGTCTAAAGCCAGTCAAATGCCATTTCCCATTCCTAAAGCACGTCCTGTGAGCAGGAGGGTAATGCATTCATGTAGGTGTTAATAATAATGCAGGTAACTGGACATCTCAAAAATGCAGCCTAGACCACAGAAAGTGCAGCTGAGGCACCTGCCTGAACAAACTCACTACCAAGGAAAGTGTGATAGGATTCTTTATTTACTGAAAGTGAATTAACCCCCAAATTATTGACTGATTTACTCCAATACTACAGATTCACTCATGTGGGTTTATGTTCTATCTCTCTGAGAGGGTGCAGTGTGAAATACTGGTACCAGTTTGTGTCCACAACTTTTGAATTTCCTTACATGCCTGCCTGAGCATGTTTTTATTAATGTTAGACCAAAAATAAAATGTTGGACAGAAACAGTAACATGAAGAAGTTATACATCCTGAAGCAATTGTTTGTTCCAGTCTATAATTTTCCAGGATATTCAGGAAGGTCTCCTAGATTCGACCTTGCTCATGTGTCACTGAATTGAGAGGAAGTTTCAAAGTTCAGAAGCACAGACCAAATATGCGGTCAATACTTCTCAGCTTCAGAAAGGATAGGAGAAATAAAAGAAATAATTTATTTGGAAAAAATCATAAAATTATGAAGTGTTGGAACATTTAGAGACCTTTTACACAAAAAAAAAACAGTCTTCCTTTTGCTGAAGTCATATTATTTGAACTTCATTGTATTCTCAAAATAAAATCAAGTATCATTAACAACTTAGCTATTAGAAAAAAAATAAGGAAAGAAGGAACACAAAAAAGCTTTTATTTTTCAGTGAGAATTTCAGATCATTTAAACAGTTTTCTGTTGTGACTCAAAATTACCTCATGATACATTTCACTTCACACTGACATCTCTGTTCTTTGTATAGTTATACTCTTAACTGTCATTAGTTTAAATATTTTTTAATTCAAACACATTTAATAACACAGCAAAGTTACATATATGTGCATTTGTATATAAAAAGCATACAAGCAAATTATTGTCAACGTTCTTGACAAATTCTTCTAAAACAGTTACTTATTGTCCAAGACAACTTCAGATAGAGAAATACATAATAATATAATATTAGGATTGTCAATATCAAAGTGAAAGAATGCAGATGTTGAAAATAGTGCATGTTCAGTGTCAATATTTTCTCATTTTATGTTATCCATAAATAGTAATTATGATAAGTAACATGTCCAATAAAAACAGTTAAGAGAAAATTTTTGCAGAAAGAAAAATTAGCAGGATTATGTTGGAAGGTTTTTGGTTTAAGTTCAGGTTAGACTTGTGTTTGGCTTAGTTTACTTGGTTGCTCTTCATATCTAAATCTCTGCTGGGCTAGTTACTACAATTTAAGAGCCAGAGGAAAGAACAATTGATCTGCCGCTGGCATTGGTAACAAAACATGGATTTTTCTGGATTTATCTTGTTGGTGATAAGTTGTTTTCTTTCTAGAAATACCGGGATGATAAGGGCTGAAATGTTTAATTTAATGCTGTGTAAGCAAAAAATAGCCTTTTCTTCTGGTATATTAGTTAAAGGTTGATTTTATTTTCCCAAAGACCCTCATATTAGGACTCCCATCCTGCTGAATGAATTTACAATTAATACAGTGGCAACCTGCTGCTTAGTTTAATGTGTATCTCACTCTTCTGAACAAATATGAATGAACATATCCCAGTCCACAGTCTGGAACAAAATTTCCAGACTGCATTTTAATGCAATGGATTTCTTTATGGTAAACTTGCAGACAACCTGGAAGAAAGTTCTAGGATGAATAGAAATATGCATCAAATATAATATTCACTATGCCCTAAGTTGTATTTCCTGCCCTGTGAGTACCAGGAGTCATATCTCCCGTCCTCTGAGTTCCTGTCAGCAATCAACACCATTTACAACACATGCTGCATAAAGTAAAATTGCATTACAATGATAGTTGATCTCTGTTATGACATGCATCTTCATGGCTGCAGACAGGAAAAATAACTCATCAGTGAAATAGCCATGAATGATAAATCTGTCTTTCCTGGTAAGAAGTGTCATAATAGATATTGGCCCTCATGTGCTACCTATTTACAAAATCATTGTTCTTCAGGAAAGAAAGTTATTTATAAAGACTAAGAAAGTTAAAGCTCAGAAATATAGGTAGAAAAGGAATTTTTTCAATTCTATGCGACTTGAAGAAGTCTGAGTTCTGTCATTACATAACATACCTAAACCCAACTTACATATAGACATTAATAGCTGACAGAATATTGTTACATTCATATTTAGAAGTGCACATGCTATGTGTACTATACACCAAAATGATATACCAAAATGTTGTCCTTGAAGAAATTTAATTACAGCCTGTTAATGAGTGAGGCAAGAATATGTTGTCTGCAAAGATTGCACACAAGCCCCAGTTAAGCCTTTATAACTTTGTGATCTACTACAAAATTACTGTCTTCAAAATGGCTGGAAAGGATTGCTTCTGGCTGCTTCCTTATGGAATAAGAGAAATCCCTCCCACATACCAGTCAATCTCTCTCTGTACCTTTTCAAACCACTGGCCAACTGCAGTTATATTTGAAAGACTTCTAAAGGTTATTAAACTCCTAGATGTTTTGTGAAATCCAGTAGCTGAAGGAAGAATGTTTTTCATGACTTTCTGTCTAGGAATAGTGGGGGAACTCTGCTATTACATGTGCAGGGGGTCTGCCACAGAGGTGATCTGAAGTCTGCAGCAGTGTTACAAGAGAGAACCTGGGGCATCACTAGGGTCTGGTAACATCCAACAAGTGCCTCAAGAAACCTGGCCTTACATGTTCTACTTCTCACAGACACTTCAACTTTTAAAAAATGAAAACATCTTCTCTGTCACTCCAGTTGTACAGTCAGGGCTTCTGTAAAACCCACCCTTGTCTTGGACAAATTTCTTTTTAAGAACTTCAATTCATGGGTTGTGTGGTCAGAAGGGAATTTCCAAAAACCTTGAGCTCCTAGCTTGACTTGTATAACATAAGCCACATAATTTTATCTCCTAGTTCCTGCAGGATTATTCTCCTTTCCCAGGTAAGTGAACTGTATTGAATTTAATAAATCTACAGAGCAAAAAGATTTAGAGATTAAAGATTATTTTCTTCTCCTGGATAAGGCCCCTTCCAGAGAAGAACTCAGGAACTGGAAAAGTCATGTGCAGTGGGTAATAGTATGTGTCAAATCAAACATGTATTTATGTTTTTCAGTGGATCTGAACTAAGCTTATGGATTCCTATGAGATTAGGCAACTGAATTCCTTTCTGATCTATAAAGCTGCAGCCTTCTAAAATGCAATGCCTTTAGTCATCAGTCTGAAAAAGTCAACTCATGACATGGCTGTAAACTCTCCAGAAAGTTATTGATAGACCAAGCAACTGCTATGTAAGACTATGAAACACTGTGTAAAGAGACAGATAAGATTGTAATTCTCAAAATACTCTTCTTATATATGCTGGGTTTGATTTTGATTAAGAATACTAGCATGGTATGCTATTTTATTTCACTTCTCCCTGAAATATTGTTTTCATCATAAGATATAAATCACAATAAACTGAAATACACACTTTCCAAGCTGTAAACCTATAGAAACTGCTACAAGTAAATTAAAAACAAATTCATATGTTTAGATTTTATTACCTAGTAATTCCTCTGATTTGTTAAGTAAAAACATTGTTCCCTGATAAAATATCCATAAACCTTAAGTGTGATCTACTCTATTTTCCCTCCAATATACATAAGATTTATAATTTAATATCACATATACAGGTGCAAGTATTTAGACTTTACCATGTAGTTTAATATATAAGTAACTAGCCACTTTTGAGTGTACATATGTGTTTGATTTTTCCTAGACAAAAGATATATTAAAGAGAACACAACATAAAAGTAACTTTTAGCAATGTATGGATGCTTCATTCTGCACAAGAAAAAAATTATGAAGTGTTAACCACACATAGAGTGAAAATAATATGTCTTAATTTGTCATCTGCAAAACCCAATCCAAGTCACTGACTTTTTCAGAATTTTCGAGAGTTTTGCTTCTTATCTCAGCAGGAATTTAAGAAAACCATGCCATACTGAACCCACAGAGACACTTTTTTCCCTAATCTCTTTTTTGGCATGTTGATTACACCTGGCCTTGTCTGTGCATTTTTATATATACCTTTGCATTAACATGCCATAAAAAGTCACTGTATATGGAGATAATGAAATGTTTGGGTTAGGAGGCTGCAGAATACACCTGTGATATTACATTATGTCAGTATGATTCTTAGGCTCTGATGTGTATTATGAGTTAATTAAGGCGTGGGAAACAATGTATATGAAAAGATATATCTTCTTTACTTCCAATGAAATAAAAATTCCAAATCAAAAACATCTGTCTTTTTTTCGTTTATATGTCAAAATGTAATTGGCTATGGTTGGGTTTTGTTGCTTTTATTACTTTTAATAGCTGTACAGCCACTGATTGCCCAAGCTGATGGTTAATTTAATTTCTGTCAATACAATATTGGGGCTGTCTGCATATTCAGGCCATGATTAACTGCAGCAGAGTCCATAACAGTAGTGTTATTATTACTGCATTTAACTACCTCTCAGGAGAAGACAAATTAAATTATGTTGAAAATGCTGTTGATTATCATTACGGACTTATTTGTAGAGCACAATTACTGATCTGTTGTAAAATAAATCAAATTTTTTATCATCGTGGTATAAATTAAATGTAATGTAGGCGAAAGGAGAGTGGTTACCGAAAGAGTTCAGGAAGCTTTGTATAAGTCAACTGAGCACTGAATTAAAATAATAATCCCAGATGAACATGATATTATATTTTAATAACAAGCTACTTCATGACCAAGTGTTCATAGATTATGGAACTTCAACAATAAAAAAGCAAACTTAAAATGCTTTATGTGCTGTTGACTTAAACAAAAGACTGAGGCCTTCATTTATAAATTATTTTCTACTGCTGCCTCTACACAAACTGGAAACTCACTTCAAGTAACCAATTTAAGGCACCACTTTAAAAATATAATTACACTAATAGCTTACATATGATAATACTTTAGCTCTCCTCCTCCCTCTATGATATACTAATCTCTGCCATACTGTATTAGTACCTTATGAAATGTGGGCCTTTACTGATAACTCCAGTGAAAACAAAATATATGCAACATACTAGGAGATATTTAATTACACTGAATGCTCACTATTAAATGCCCCTTAACCCTACATCTTCAGAAAGGCCAGGCAGTTACTCACTGATTCATGAAGACAAATGAGAGCAGGTGTAAACAGTTCTTATCCTGTCCTCTCCACAGATAAGTGATCCAGCTTCAGTACATTTCTTTTGACCATCAACCATGTCAGGAATCCAAGGTGTAACGCAAGGGAGACGTAAGTAGAAGCTGCTCCCATTTTCTTTCCACCCCCAATAGCAGAGTTCAGACTGAATATTTCCCATGGGAGTAGTTCCTCAGCTGGCACCTACATTGTATCTCCATCAGATTCGCCAAAATTCTGACGATTCATATCATTAAGGGACCTGTTTAACAGGGACTTGTACCACTTATGAGGGTCCTTAGAAATTGTACTTGCCCGTCAAAACCATTCCTCAACAATTTCTGGTGCAAAAGTCTTCTTATTCACTACAATGCATTCCAGCATTCTTTACACAGAAAAAAATTCCCATTGACATTCATGGACATTTTGCCTACAAAGAAATCACATAAAATGCCTCAGAATAAGTTGTTTCAGTGGATGTCCATCAACTCATAGAATTCAAGATTTCTTTTTTTCATTTTGCCAGACATTATTACTTTGGTCTACAAGCCTCCTATAATTGTCTCAGAGTAACTCCTCTATCCTTACTGCATTTTCAGCAGGAGTCAGTCATTCCCATGAATGAACTAAATCTGCACAAAGGGTACTTGAGCCCCACAGTTCCTGGCACGACAACTGAGTTTTTGTTCCTGGCACACTGAGCTCCTAACTGCATTAGGCATGCCTGGAGCTCCATGGCACTCCTTATATGTTAATCATATCCATTATACTCCATGCCTTGCAAAAATTTATATAGAGATCCAGAGTATACAAGCAAATTACATCTGTAAAGCACCCTTTGGCCTAGCAGAAATGTGATGGGCAGTGAGCCACGAGTTCTAGTTGCAGCTCTTCATCTGACATTAATAATTCTGTGCACTACATAACCCTTATTATGCAGCAAGGCCTCATTAAGAAAAAGAGAAGTATCATTTGCCATATTTTGCAGAAGGATTAACTCAGGAGTTGTCATTTGTTGTGCGGCAGGACTCAAACCCCAGGTTTTTAAGAGAGCAGACCCATGTTGTACACACATAGCCAAGATGGATTTCAAATCCATGTGTTTGTCTAGGCTTTCCAGAGTTACCAAGCCACATTTCCATATGTAGCCAGATGAATCAAGGATTTTTACACTGCTGATAAATCTATGAACACTAGCATTATTTTACATGATAGCAGTTTTCTTTTTTTTGTTTTCTCTTGTTTAAAGATATGAAAAATATCATACAAATTTCTGTCTTTTGGTAAAGGAATGACTGAAACCATTTGTAGAAGTATCTTAAAAGATCAGAGGATTCAAAGAGTGAAACCATTGTACAAAGCAGGAGAGCAGATAATGAGGAGCAAAGAATTAAAGTTTTTATCTTAGTTGAAATCTAGTGGAATTGAGATCTACTCCTCATTCTGCTACAAACTTGCTTTAATCATGATGTGCTCCTGCCTCCCAGCTTAAGCCATAACCACCAGTGGGTGTTGTGATTGCTGCATCCATCTTACTCTGGACATGGCAGCCACGATCTGTCTGGAACGGTGACCCAGATGTCTTGCTGGAATGCAAATATGACCATAAGTCACTCATCTTTCTCTATAAATAGCAGCCAGCCCAGGCCCGTGGGGCTCCTGCACGGCCGTGGGCTGCACGCCAGGATCTCTCCCTGGGCAGGGACACCTCTCAAGGTTACTCCTCCAGGCTGAGAGATCACTTCCCACAACAGATCCTCGCTAAGTGGTTATAGCATGATAAACTTTGACTTCTTAGCTAAGTGGTCTAAAGGATTCACTGTGCGTGTATTATCCTTTAGCCATAGACTGCTGACCAAATCTGAGTCTAGAATTGGATTCAGATGCACCTAGACTCCTCTCTGAGGGAAGCAGGAGCATCTGTTCCGAAACTCACCACTCAACAAGAGACAAAATGTCTCCCTGACAGTTTTCTCTGACCCTACCCTCTATGCAGTAAAAAATCAAGAGTACCTTGCCAACAAATCTTGTTAAACCTCTATCACATTTACCATCAAAGTTTGTTAAATTGTTTGTTTATATCAATAAACACGTTGTTGCTTCTTTCGTATGAGTGAAGCATGTCGCTCCATTAGCAAGATAACACTATCATAATTCAAACTTGTCTTGTTATTACTTATATTAGAAATATATAATTTCATTCCCACTTTCTTTTGGTTTGCTATATTGGCCTGAAAAAGCTCACTTCTAGGATTATTTATAATGTATATGTGTCCCACAGCCTGTTCATTTAAACCGTGCATTTCAGCATCAAAGCCATCCACTGGATTACATATAACCAAAAGATTTTTTTTAAAGTCTTTAACCATTTATCACCTCTATGCAACATGAAATTCTTCTTGGCACTTTAGACTACCATAAGAAGGAATAGGCCCTGTCACATGGAATTTATAATACAATTTCAAGTGTGAGACAAAATAAGGGTTAGCAAAACCAGAAGGGCAAGATTTAGCTGTACTTTGAGAAAGAAAAGATGCACCACAGAAGGAAATAGAAAATGTGCAGATATAATCTATTCTTAAAATATTCCGAGAATCCATTATGAAAAAGGGTGATAGACTCTGAATGAAAGGAAGTTGCTAGCGAGCTTTCCCTACTATGTGGGGAACATTTTTGTTCAGTTTGTGTTACCAGCCAAATGATTTTCAGTTTTCAGTGTAGGACTCACTACTTAGCGTTCCTGCTTTAAAAATAAGGACTTGTAGAAAACTGGTTCTGGAAAATCTTAACAGATCATGTGGCTAGAAACAGCATATATAGTCCTAGGTTTCCCATGTGCACATTTAGCAGAAGAGGAAAATTACTCAGAAAAAGTGTTTAACCATTGTTTCTATTCACACACTACTTCCCTCATCCTAAAAAGGTGTTCTATATTACAAACAAGGTCAACTGAGCTACACCAAAGTCAAGGAGTTTAAAAAAAAGCAGTAAAGGTTTCAGTGTGTGTAGATATGTTCCCCCCAGCTCCCACTGTGTAAACTTCCTAAAGTTCACTCCCAATACAGCAAATTAACACTAATTTGATCCAAATCTACTCATGTGACATTGACAAAAAAATGTGCGAAGTCATACATGCAAAACAAAATTAACTCAATACAGCCTTTTCTATTTTTTGAAAAGGTAAACGGTGTAAGCTTTGCAAACACAGGACCATAAAAGAATGTAATTTTTTTAATATTCCCCTTGATTAAGGCTTACAAACACCCATAAAAAGCACACCAGCCTGCAGTAAATGATACCAATATGCTCTCCTAACGAGTGTTTGACTGAAACAGCACAACTACTTCAATATCTGCTCAACGCAGGTGAAATGCACTCCACAAAGGCAGAACTCTGGAAGGATCCCAATACAGTAGTGGAGGGCACAGAGCTTATTTGATGTGACACACTCCATTCATCTTCATGAAAGTTTCAAACTCACGAGATAGATACAAACTGATGTCTATTGTCATTTACTGGGAAACTATGAGGTGTAAACACTTCACACAACTCCCTCACAAACATGAAGCAGGATGATAGCTTTGATGGCATTGATGGATGGTGTCCTTATGGCCAGGGGAAGGAGACTCACATCAGCACTGACACTGTGGGATCTATCAGCTGTCTTTAAAACAAAGTGGATCACAGGAGAGTACCAGAGCACAAACACATAACAGTGCTAGGACTTTGTTCCCTCCTCAGGAACAAAGTACATATAATTTGATGACTGTTCACAAGATTCCAGCTGTAAGGTTCAGAGATAAACTGTTCTTCATTATATCATTATGCCTTATAATTATGTCTTCCCTCTTTGATAAATATAATCCATACAAGATAAATCACACTATAGAATGATTAGGTACTGACCATATACAACCATGATACAGTAGGCAGACCAGTCCCTGTCCACACATGGGGGAAAAACTACTGTCCCTGAAAAAATGGTTGCACACAGCTTGCTACATGCTTCCACAGAAAACATACCTGATATGCACATCTTTAGGCATCAGAAATACTTATGGATGAGAAATAGGAGGCTTCAGCTTAACTTGGGCAAGAGAGATAATGCAGCTGGGTAGGATAAAACTACTTCAGTAACCAGCCAAGTTATTACTCTCATTAATTGTCAAAGCCATCTCCCTGCTCTTGTCAAAGCAAAGCCATCTAAGAATCTTCCCCGAGCTTGTTCAGCCCCAGGACAGACTTATAGTTTGAACTCTAGAAATCTTTAGACAATACTTTTAGCTTTCTGCATAAGTCTTCACTTGGACCTCTGCATACTCAGACACCACTTAATTATAGCCTAATAACTTGCTTAATAATTCCAAGTTCTAACAAATAACATCACAAAATAGAAGTGGATGATAATATAATATGTGGCACACTGACAAAACTCAAAGCAACTGTTCAGGGAGAGTGTAATTATCCATACTTCTCAGATCTTTAAAGTGAGGTTCAGAGGGGTAAAATCTTTCCCTGGACACAGGGAAACTGTGATAGAGACAGAGGCAGTCATGTAGCCTTTATTCCTACACTATCCTACTGTGTTTTGAAATGTGGAGTAAATGAGACATTATCATAAAATACACTGTAATCATGATTTTGATTAAACCCCAGATCATGTTAAAATACTGGATTAAGTTCAGTATTTAAAAAAAATTACATCCAGTACAGTAATAGAGGGACACGTTGAGCAGTTTGTTTTATTGACTCTTAATTAGAAATATATGCTTCGTTTATCACAGTACTCTCTGTAGGAGATCAAGGTGCAAGAGGTTTCAGTCTGATGTCACCATATGAGCAGGCTGGGAACAAGTACTTTTCTATAAATTAAAATTAGTGCTTTAATAGGGCCTAAAAGAATTTTAAAAATTGTCTATGGGGATGAGTAAATAATTGTTTTGTCAATACACTTCTTTCTTGGTCTGTGAGTTTTTAGAATTTTATTTTACTTTGGAAGAAATATTTACATTTGGCTCTTAGACAATATTTTTCATTTCTTTCAGACAGTTACAGACCCCATGTTAGAATGAAAACGCTGCTTTTCCAGGAAAATCCTGTACAAGTCACTCAAATATCTTCATTTGTTAAGTCAATAATAAGACTGCTGTAATTCTCTGTCACACCAACAGCTCTAGATTCAGTTATATGTGACAGATAAGTTACTAATGCCTGTAAAACTTCTTGTTCAAACAGTATTCTATGCTACTTTTAGAAACCAAATATTTTACCACTTAGGCAGTGAAAACATATCTGATCTATCTTGTAAAATAATCAGATATATTTATAGCATATTTTGTGCACTGTGCAGCTAATTAAGAAGACTGTCTTTCTGTAAAACAAATTATTGGACCCTTGCATCTGCAATATTTCAGGCAAACAAAACAAACCACCAACAAATCAAGGAACAGCCTTTTCTCATTGCATTCTGACAAATGAAAAAGTCCTACATTATTTTTAAACCTATGGATTCATCATATTTCACATGAGACTACAACATCAAGAACAAAAGCATTTATAATGTCAATAAGATCACTGCCCAGAATAATTTTTTGTTCTCAAGAATAAAAAACAAACAACAGCAACAACAATTTCAAAAAAAACCCAAAAAAACCCACAGAACAAAACAAAACAAAAACAAACAAACAAACAAAAAATCCCAACACTAAATTATGTGTAGTAATTACAATTTATTGTAACATTTTGTGGTCATTCATTCCAGGCTCAATGTGAAATAGAACTCCAGAGCAGGAACACTGTTTGCAACCACTACATACAAAACAACTCATATTACCTCTTTTCAGCTTTTAAAAGGTACAGTTAGACAATGTTAGTCTAGTGCTTCATCTGAAACCTGGGCCAGTTCTGTCTGAATTTTTTACTCGTCTGCAACAGCATGTTTTTGACTCACATTACACTTTTTCTATAAACATGACTGAAATTTCCCTCAGAAACATATCCCATTCTCTCTCACAAAGAAAGCACACGTGATGCATGTGTTCAAAAAGCACTAAATAGCATTGCAAAGATATTTGCTACCAGATTTATTTGATAGCTTGTCTATCTATTAGCATTAAAAAAAAATAAAAAAGGAAAAAACCTTGAGACATAAGAAAAAATAATTGTGGAAGCCAGATTAAGAGAACAATTTAAGAAGTTCATGTCCCTGTGAATGTGTTTTACTATTCTTGTTAATGATATTACTGGTTTTATTCTTTACTTGTCCACTGATATTTTGAATTAAATTGTGATCCGGTCTATGAGTAACTCTCGTGTATATGAAAATTTATCCACAGAATCATTTCAGTCCTTTAAGGACTAAAGACTCTGTTGAAAACAATGTATGTTCACTAAAACATACACCGAAGTTTGATTCCCTTGTACTTAATACATAAGCAGCAGACCTGGGAGCAAAATATTGACAACTCTGATTCAGAGTATCATGCCCTATATCTGGTTTCCTCTATCAAGGATCTCAGAGAATCAGTACTCAAAATATTTCTATGTTTTGTTTATTCTTATTTACAATTACAACTATTTGGAATGTTTTCTCCCATGTTACTCAGACTAGCAAAACCCAGGGGAATATATCTCTTTCTCTAACACAGAAAAATAACTGTATTTTCTGACTAAAACTGAATGGTGATTTTCTGGGCAGTTCCACTGCAAGGGGCATCTTTATTGCTTTCAGTTTTTCTAAAAGTGATTCACCTGAAAGACACAAACCCACAAAAATCTGAGCAGGGCTAAAAAGCATCACAAGGGGCAAACAAAGAGGAAAGCATTACAAAGGCAGAACGCAAGAGCAGCTTGTTTCATGTGTAGGTGAAGGAGTTGACTTTCTTGGCAGCAAGTTCATGGGCTTGACTTGTGATATCATCTGAGGATCCCCTTGATATGAACTTCAGAACTATTCACCATACTCCGTGTTACAGGGATTTTAATATTTTGAAACTCATTTTCTTAGTACACTTTTGAACACGAAACCCTAAATGATAGAGTACACTGAAATCAGTTGATGAAAAATGCTAAAGATAGAAATTTTATTATCAAGGGCACTCAAAATGAGGTTGAGCTGTTTTAAATGCAGGTATGTGCTCCCAGCTAGTCTAATCGATCCCATATAATACATGTAATTGCAACTTTGTATCTTATTATTGTCTCCACAGGGGTTTTGTGGAAACAAGATGCTACAGATTACACATTTCCTATGATAACACACAAACATTAAACTATGCTTCTAAAGAATACAAACATGGAAGCCTTAGTGAAAAGTGGGCAGCATTCCGTTTTATGGGAAATTTTATTTGTAGAGATGAAGTCCAAGGACTCTTTTCCCCCAAAATAGCACAGAAAAATGTCCAACTGCCTTTGATTAAAAAAAAAAAGAAAAAAAAAAAATCCACCTTGTAGTCATCCCTGTTAAGCAGAAAATATGGAAGTTAGTGAATGGACTAAATTAGAAGGACTAATTAGAAGGACTAAATTAGAGAACCAAGCTGAGAAAAGGTTCAAACCCAAGAATGCATTTTGGCAAAATTAATCCTTAGTTTAAAATGACACATTAGAAAAGAAAACCTTCCAAAATCTGTTAGGCTTTTTTAAGCATCTTGCACTAATTCATCAAGGAACTCAAGGAATGAATAACTGTAAGACATTCAGGAAATTCAGCAGGATTCAGGAAAAGAATTTGAAGATGTTTGGGTGCTGCAACACCTAACTGTGGAAGCTAGGTGCAAATGATTTCAAGAAAAAGCTGGTTTTTAGTTAAAATCCAGGAACTTTTTCCCAGATACAAAACAAATCTAAGAACTTTGTTGCTCATCATATCTGTGTCTCTTTAAATCATTAAAATTATTATTCACTATACATTTTAGCTCATTTGTTTATCCAGATTTTCTGGCACCAATATAGCAAACATTAAACACACAAGATAAGCGTAGATTTTACTGGTTTGATAAATCAGTGAAAGGCCTACAATAACAGAAACTGCACTGTGTTCATTAACATAGGTTTCAATATTTCACTGATGTTATGTGACTTGCTTTGGCATTATAGGCAGTAGTTTAATATTTTCAAGAAAAGAAAATAATCACCTTCAAAGGCTACTCCATGATATCGGTTCTGGTTATCATCTTTGCGTCAGAATTTTTCCGATTTAAAAAAATTATTTTTATAGTAATACAATTTTGATATTCAATTCTACTTTAGCTACACAGCTGCTGATCTAGATTCACAGATTATCTTTAGACAAAAAATATTCCTCCTTGGTTTATTGTCTTCCATAATGAAAATTATTATGTGATTGAGTACCTTTGCTGCTGAAGAGCATGCAATTCCTTGTCATCTTCTGTCCAGCTTCACCTATTAACAGTTATAGGGCTTTTTCCTAGTTGTACTCGATAGATAAAAAATTCCTGTCATATTCCCCAAACATGTATCTAAACCAATCTGAAATATTTCAAGTATTTCAGTACTACTTTTCAGTACTACTTTTTCTAGGTGTCTTCCATTATGTCAACCAATCCTGAAGTGGTTTTAATCTCAAGCTCTCCATATATCAGTATTCTTTCTAATCATGAATATCTGGAGTGGACACATTATCTCAGGAGCTACTGCTTCTGTATCAAATATAAAATGAATGTACTCTCTCATTCTAAAAACATCTATATTGGCCCCTGAAGGTTCCATTAACATGTTGAACCATGGCACTCCACTAAGAGTAGAGCACATAGGAATATTCACAAATAAATCCTTGCTGAAGTTGTTTCTCACATGACTTTGCCCTGCACTTTTTCGTTCTTGGGTGCACAAAACTACCTTTGGCCATTGTAAAGGATCCTTCACTTAACTTTTACACCTGTTTATTTTACCAACTGAAGCATATTTCATCAGTAATCTATCACTCTGCAAATTTCACCAATTCAAATGCTCACTTCCATGTCAACAACCATGCTAAAAATGGTATTATATATGCAGCCATGTTCCACAGGGCCTCCTTCATTCTCGCTCAAATTACAAAACTGAAATATACAATTAAAAAATTTTATACTTTCCTTCTTCAGCATAGGTAGTTGGCTACCATCTTACAATAGTAGGAGCAAGATAGTTTTCTTTTTCTTCTGGGTGCAAAATCATATTCAAACTTATCTAACAGCCTGAATGTAGCTGTATGTGTTTCTTCCTCCTGAATTCATTTGCTGTTACATCATACATGAAACTACTTTATTAGCTTTTTAAAGAGCAGGACTATAATTCAACTCTGTCATGTCTGGGTACACCGCTTTTCTGGAAAATATCATGCAGGTTGTGATGCTATTGTTTCAAGAGTCAAAAAGGGGAAAAAAGGTATATATTTCCAGGAAATAATGACAACAGTTGTGTAGCAACTGTGCTTTATTTTCAACAGTTTGATACAACGTGACTTATACATTCTTGCATACAAAGAATGCCTTCTCTCCTCTCTCTCAGATTTTTGGACAACAGGGATTCATTGGTCAGAATGTTACAGAACTCAGCAGAGGTCATGTGACAAAAACTTTTCAAGGAAAAAGATCAGGTCAGTGCTACATATAGGAGATAGAAATTCTAGTCAAATAATGTTCCTCTTTCCACCACAAAGCACACACTGTAAACAAGCATAAAAAGGTGACTGCCAGACTCATTGGTCCCAAAGGATGCAATTGTCTTCTCAGACCTTCTGATGTCACATCACCACTGACTGCAATGGCTACCATATGAACAGCAATAGCTCTCACGAGCTGAAATCTAATTGTGGAGGGTCTGTCACAAATTTTTAATTTTTTTTTTACATATTTAGTACATCACTGTGAGGCTTCTGGCAAAAGGCAAGGTCTGAAAAGATTTGGTCTGAAAACATCTCCCATAAGCCACTCTTTTTTTCAGAAAAAAATCTGTTTCTTAGACAGCAGTTTTGTTTTTCTACCACTGCAAACTCTTCATAAGAGCATGTATTTTGTAAAGAGTTCAGTGGTATCATTATGTTTCAGGATTAGTTTTAATTATCATGGTTACAAGTTGTCTCTTGGGTCATCCCTTAGAGAATACCCTTTTGCGTGCCTTCTTCACAGGTAGACTTTTGTGAACTGAAGGGTTGTAAAGCACATTGCTGGAAATAAAAGAATTTGAAAACAGTCAGAAGCCAGAGAGACTATTTTTCTTGTCTTTGGAATATTTCCTTCAATTTGCCAGCCACTGCAGAGAGCATCTGTGTTAGTCCAGCGACAAAAATTTCCAAAAACTTACTTATTATCAGTTATGTTTCATGAAGAGAAAACTGTGCTTCTCTAAGTCTGGACACATAAAAACAGAGATGGTAGCATGGTATATCATGTAAAGAATAATACATAGGTGGCTAAAATGGCATCTCATTGCTGAAGTTATTAAAAAATTTTACATCAGTATAGCTATTGTCACTGAGCAACTGGTAAGGATGTAATTTTAAGTAGTGTTATCCATGTAACAACCAACCAGAGCTTAAAATAAATTCTTGACTATCTGTATTTCCAGCACAAAATGTGAAATGTGTGCTATGACATAATGCATTTTCTTCATTTTAGAAGTGGTCAGAAGAACAAGAAAGAAGGCTAAAACTTATTCTTTAATGTTTAAATGGGGATCACTTCTTTTTATTTGCAATTAGAAAGACGAAAAATTACAAAGTTTTAAATGTTAAGAAGTCAAAAGTAAGCTACTGAGGAAATATGGTTAAAGCTGCAGGATCAACTTACACTTCAGAACACAGCATTCATCTAAATTCAGCTAGTAATAGCCACAAGAAAGAAATTACTCTATTTAATGCAATGTTTATCAGGAAATTGTAAATGTTAAACAGGGATTAGCTGTGAAACAGAAATAAACAAGTAAGAAACTATTCTATAGAGGATAAAGAACAAAAATTCTTCAGGAAGGACCTTTCCAGCATGACAGCTCATGGAAGATTAAAGGTGCTCTCAAAAGGCAGCTATAGGTCATAGCTATAACATGTACCCCAAGATTTTCCTTTTATATTTATCAAGCGAAGGAAAATAAAGCAAGTGTAGAGCAGCACACAAGAGATCATTAAGCAGATGATGAAGACAGACTTTAACTTACCATAGTAGATCTTTTCTTGGACAAAATTATTTTGGTTGACTCTGTTGCCAGGAGATGTTTGGGAGAGAGCCAAGAGACTTATGGCAATAAATCAATGAGAAATAAAATAAACACAAATTAGAGATATTCTCAGAAAGTTAATGTCTTGCTATCTTCCTTTTCATAATACAAGCTAATTCCTTATAAATGTTCCAGCTTTTTTTGCAGAGGAATATTTAAAAAAAAAAAAAAAAAGGCACTGATCCTAAGGACATTTCAGAAGACTTCAGTCAGAAGAAGCAGAAAAAGACAATTAAATCTAAAAAGACAATTAAATCTTCTTTCCACTCAATGCAGTGTTTTAAGAAAAATCAAATCAAACCAGACAAAATCAATCAATCGATCAAATAAACAAACAAACCAACAAAAGACAAGCAGCAAACTACCAAAAACCTGAATTGAGTGATAATGGGAAGGCTGCCAGGTATAGTTCTCTCCATGGCCAAGTGATACTTATACAGTGTTGAGCACTATCAGAAAGTGACCTGGACTGATGTGAGTCAGTTATCAGAAGAAAGGAGTTCAGAAAAACACAGGAACTACAAAGTGTAATCATTAATGTTATCAGTACAATTTGCATCCTCCTTGAAAAATCATAATATTGGGAGGCAGAAAGACCATTAAATTCAGGTTTCAGATCAAATTTGGAAAAGTACTCCAGTAGATGCAGACATCAACAAGTCATGACACTTCACTGTATAATAAGCATGTATTCAGGAATGCAATTACATTCTGTCTTCTCTAAAATAGTGTCCCTTTTGTTTCATGCTGAGAAATCATTCTTTCCTAGAATACACTCTGGTGGAGAAGTACATAGAATTTACATTGTGTTATACCACAGGAAAAAGGAGCATTTTTAAAGGAAAGGGGTGGCTCCTATATATGTCCAGATTTTGAAAGATACTAACATCATATGATAAAATTGCCATATAAGATATAAATTAGTATTATTAGAATCAGCAAATACTTCTTTATTTGAGAAGATTTTCTTTCTCTGAAACAAACAGAAATATTGAAGAAGCAAACTGCCTGTTATTCCATGTTAAAGAAGGTGCATATAAGCAAATGAAATGGATAATTTAAAGTAAAAAGCAGTACAGAAATCTCACTTTCCCCTTCTCCTCCCTCTTCTACTCACATATACACCACAGAAGAGAGGTGAGATGCTTAACAGCATGATAAAATGATACTCCAATGGCAAACACTTTAGGGAACTGACTTTCAGCATCCTGTCTGTCTTTAGGTTGGTCTTATTGCTTAGGTTGTAGAGTCAGAAAGTTATTTAGCTGTACACATTATGTTCTGAGTGAGCTGAGTGCATGTAATTTATGACTGTTGCACTTTAATGCATATTTAATAAAGCTGCAGACATTTATACACCAAATCAACTGTGTCAATTTTGTTTGCTTTGGGAAGATGGAGATGTCCCATGGCAATGCTGACACTCCTAGTGAGATTTAAATTGTAAGACATTTCATTTGAGAGGAGAACACTTTTAATGTACTATACCTTGATACAGCAAAAATAATCAGCAAGGGCTGACTAACAGATACAGGGAATAAGAACTAGGATAAGTCTTGTAAAGAGTCTCACCTTTTGCTTGCAGACAAAAAAAAAGGAAATTAGATACTAGCTGGCTCAGAGAACCCCCAGCAAACAAATAAAGCTGATAGTTAAATTTCACCTCAGGTTTTAAGGGGAGAAAGGGAATCCATGTAAAACAGGGAAAGAAGGATAATCTTTCTAAATTAGCACTGTCTACAGAAGTTCAAAGTATCATTTCATTTTTTCCATACTAGGACCACTACATAAATAGGATGACTTTTCTTCTCTGCCACTAAGTTCCACAGCAGAAGCAGACTCCCTCCTCTTGTCTTGCAATATAAACTGTAGTTTTAATCTGAGTTATTTGTACCCATTACAAGGAAGATAAATTTGTCTTTCATCTCTTCATATGCGTTTCAATCAAATCAATCAAAATGTTAGGGCAAGAGCATCAACTGATTCAATAGTTTATAAGCCCTTTAAATAACTGTACATGGAGGACGTCTCTGATCCAGTAAAAAGCCTGGACTAAAGCTAGCTGCTATTTGAAGCACAGACCTGGACTGCAGTCCTTGTTCTGACAGTCTTTCAGATGGATCTGGTTTACCTAGCCAAGCCTCAGTGCTGCTAATAGCCTGGAGGTCTGCAAGGCAGATTTGAGGAGACCATGCCAAGTTGCACACTGCTGCAGCTATAGAGCAGCAGCAGCCAAAGCAGCCAGCTTCAAGCTGAGTGGATATGTCAGAGCAGTGATTTCAGGGTAGATATGTCCACAAATGTCCAAGTTTTGCCTATATTTGATGGCATGAATATTGCTGCTGAGTCAGGTTTTGTATCTGAACTTGAGGATTTGTGTAGAGAATTGCTTCTTTTTTTTAATAGTAAATAGGAACTTCTCTGATGGGTAACAAGGCAGGTAGTGACATATATGAATATGCATACATGGTATTTGACTGAGGAGCCTAAAATCTGAACTAACCAACTCAACTGAGAGTTTGTTAAAACCAAAAAATCCTACTTGGAAAAGAGTGCACTGAGACATATTCAATATATATTCTGAAATGATTTATGACAAAAATATGTAGTCCTAATAGAAGTGATGAACAGCAAACCTCAACAAAAATGTATCAGGAAATCTGTATTTTGTTTGGCAAATATATAAAAAACTCAACCATTTGAATCAGAATACTTTATTCTTTAAACACTAAGAATAAGAACTTAGGGGACAAAAGAGACTGACTAGAAAAATCAATGGGGGCTTCACTGTTGTGAGCTGACCAGGATTCCACCTGGTAAGAATATTTTTCCCCTACATATCTGATTTTTATTATTTTTTGTATGTATACTAATGGTCAGATTTCTCAGCGTTCATGTATACACAGCATGTATTTATTGTTCTCAAAACTTAGGACAGTGGCAGGAAATCTTTATTCCTTAGGCTCAGTTTACAGGAAGTTTACCACTGTCTGTCAACCAGGCCTCTCTGAAGCCCCATAGTTCATAATGGGACACAAAACTCCCAAGCAGATAAGTGTGAGAATGAATATATGTCACACAGAGTAAAATATCCAGATTTTCTAGAATTTCATGTTTTATCTCTGGTTTTATTTCAACCAATTTTCAGACTTCTTTCTTGTCCACCTTATAAATGCTTCTTAAAATATTCAGTGATTTTGATTGGACTTTTTGAACTTGTTCTTTTAATCTAATTTCTACCCCTCCCTTGCTAGTGCTAAGGTTTTCCACCATTACACAGAAAGAAAACATAATAATGTAAACTATATAAACACTAAAAATATATTTACCCTGCATGTATGGAGTGTTTCCAGCCTGAGAAGCAAAACGATGTGACCAAAAAGCCACATCTGGAATAAGGGTTTTTGGGAGACAGGTTATTTTTGCTATAGCATCAAAGTACAAGGCAGCAGGCTGTGGGCTGCCTGTTCTGATAGCATGATTTATTGCTGCTCATCTGGTGTCACCAACTCTACCCTTACTGCAGATGATTACAGTACAAAATCATTTTAGGTTAAAAAACCCTGCTCAATCAACACTATTCAGTCCAGCAGCTCAAGGGTGTAAAAAAATACACTGTATCAACTGTTCTCTCTTCTACTGTATATATTTAAATTGGACCTTGGGATGACCATTTATTACAGTGCATGTTATGGGCTCCCAAAAATAAATTACTTTTTGACACAAACTTTCAGGCTTTCTAAATCCAGCTTCCATGCTGCTTGAGGCTAGAAATTTCATCTAAATATTATTGAATTCCAGCACAACATTAGCATGAAGAGATATTTACAATAACACAGCCATTACAACTCAATCAAAAGCTGATTTCAGCCAGAATTATGCAGAATTAAATCTTGCAGGATTCAAATTATTAAAAATCTGAGACTCAATAAAGTGTGGTCTGGAAGTCCCATTTATCAAGGGAGCAGAAATACTTCTACAGTTATAGTGACTTTTTCATATATATTTTGCAAGAATTTGCATGCATTTTAAAACATTTGAGTTTAATTCTTATAGAAATCAAGTAACTATACCTTATTTATATGGCAGTAGGAGCCAACTGAGAATCATTTCATGTTTTCCTTTCTACATATCACATTTTAAATACATTAGGATTTTTTTTTCTGGTTCCCACTAGGTAGAAAAACGTTAATCCGAAATTCAAGAAATGAATGTATGCTTAGTTCCAATAAAAACTGAACTAACACGCCATTTAAAGTAGCTAGAATGAATTCAAAGCAACAATTAAAAGAACATTGCTAGGCAGATAATGTATTGAAAATAATCTCTCATTTATTATAATTGACCAGAGCAATTGTTTTCAAAATTCAGTATATTCATTTTGGCCTTTTTCCAACTCATCAACTACAAGCAGGGTCAGAGTCCAGTTCTCAATAGCAAGGCACATCTCATTCCATATGCTCTACTTAGCCCCCTCCTCTTTACCACCTCCCATCCAAATCCTTCAAACAAAACATCCCATGATTAATTTCAGTATTTTTCATTGACTTGTTTAACGTGTGATGGATAAAGTCCTGGCACCTGTCTCACTGTGAATCCTTTTCATCACTTGCTTCTTTCCAAACCACAGCACTAAGATCCTTATCCATGTGTCCTGTGTTCACAGGAAAACCCAAAACCTGTCCTGGTCCTTATAAGGATAAGAAGTAAAGGAATGGATCTTTAATCAGTGACTTCAGCACTCATAATGCACCAGCTGAACACAGTTACAGAACAGCAATACTGATCTGAAAACAGAAGGTTTCAATTCCCTTGGTTTTACCCCTCCTCTAGAAATGATGTTGACTGTATTTCTGAGTAAGTTCCAATTGGTTTTGTATTAAACAGATGCAGAAGAAATGTCATATACAGAAGCTAACTACTCAGTCTGAACACTTCTCTAATTTGAGAGGTTGCTGGCAGTGTTGAAATACCAGCTTTCATTCCTTTGTCATGGCTCATTTTACAATACCAAAATAGTCTAAATAACCAAAAACTACATTATATGCTGATACCAAAAGAAAATGTCCCGTGCATCTTCATAAAACTAATTACTCTCGATCACAGAGAAATTTCCTAGGAAATTAAAGAACTGAGTTACCTTCTTCCTAACCCAAGGTCCCGATGAGATCAGGTCATACTAAAAGCTACAGTCTAAAGTAAAACCCATAAGCAGCATCCATAGCTCTCTAGGCAGGACAAGATCAATCATGGACCCCCCTTCCCAAACCCTCTCATCCAGTCCCTGTCTTTTGTCCCACAGCAGACACTGCTAACACAGCATCTCCAAGCAGTGTCTTTGCAAACCCAGCTGTCAGCAGCTGTGCTGCTTTCATGGAACCAGTCTCTCCAGTTCTGTCCTCCTACAATAGCTTTTTCACATGCAGTGCCACTACCCTGCAATTTACACTTCATGAAGATCTGATCTCAGAATTTCTACTCTCACGACTAGAGAGGGAGTGTTTGGATCCAATTTGCCGTATTCTAGCTTTGATTTCATTCTTATTTAAAATTAATTTCAAATTGACCAATAATTCTTTAAGTAAACTGCTCAAAATTAAAAGGAAATAAGCTCAGTCAGCAGTAAGAACAATCCAACAGCTAAACCACCACTAAGAAGAGGTGTTAAAACACCATCTGTAGACATATTTAAACAGGGATTATAGGGCACACTGAAGATTAGATGATCTAACATCCCTTCTACTTGTAATCCCTGATTCCATTGCTCAGCTGGCTTAACAAAGCATACCTATATTAAAGGCAGACCTATAACATCCAATAGCGAAGTATTTTTAAGGCAAAATTGTCATTAACTGAACAAAAACCAGTCCTATACCACTCACCAGGCATTTGAGCTTTTGATTTTGACCCACCAGCCTGAAATTATGTATGCTTCACTCAGGTGAAATGAAACTACTTTTATTTTTAAATTAAAACTGCATTTTGGTGAACACATAGGAGGAAAAATGCTACATAGTATCAGCCAAAATTTGACTTTGATTTGAGACACATAACACCATTCAAGTTAATGGAAGCTACGGGGGCACATCTAAAGGCGGAATTTTCCCCTACATGATGATATAAAATTATACAGCAGAAGAAGGTGAAAAACTAAAATAAAGAATTAAGTAATTTAAAAGTACAGGTTGCAATTTCTATCAGAATTTGAATGTCTTTGACTGCAAATACGTTATGTTCTTTGACATGTCCAAAGAAAAGTGATTATTTTCAACTCTGGGAATGTATTTTAATGTCACTTAAAATTTTTTGCTATAACAAGCTTCACAAATGAGCCTTTCCTCAAAGAAGAGATTGTTTCTTTATATTGATTTTTTTTTTTTTTTATTTCCCAGAAGATCTCTTAAATAAAATGTAACATTACTACATGGGAAGTTTGTGTGCATGTAGGTGCATGTGTGTATGTGTCAGGGAGAGGAAATTTTTTTCTTGAGTAAATAAAAAATACTCTAAAATCTTTAAATCCCATTTATGAAAACTAATACTTTTAATAGCTTTTACTATGGATAGGAAGAAAGTTTCATTCACAAATGGACAGACTAATTAATACATACTTAAACATAATTATCTTTAATTGGAAGTATACAAAGAGATCTAATTCAGATATTCCTTATGCAAGTGCATAAAAACAATGCATCAAGGAATCACCTCTATTATTTTTGGTCCATGATATTTCTACAGTTTTCAAATGAATCCTTGAAATAGAAAAAAAATATGTACACTTTATTGTTATATCTTTCTCATCCAGTGTTCCCCAAAGTGTTTTATAAACCAGTACTGTAGGCATATGTGGACACTGGAAATTATTATCACCAGAATTTTGCTTTGAAAATAATAGCTTGGTTTATCATAAGGGGAAAACACTGCCAAGAGGAAAGAAGCTTCAAATTTCCCTCTCAACACTAAAGAAAAAGGAGGGGTTTTCTTTATTTGAGGCAGTCAGTGCTGATGGACTGAATCGGGTATAACTTAATGTCTGGAAGGCATTATTAACCTTTTTATTCCTGTAATGCAGCTTGCAACACCCCATACTTCAAATGGTGGAAGACTGAAAACTGTAGTAAACTTGAGATGAGCCCAGTCTCTTTTGATGATGGATGTGACAACCCTTCCATCCTGGTTTGAATATGCTGAATCCAGTGAAAACAGGGAGAGAACATGACATTTTCATATTTCCACAGCATCTACCACAGAAGTTTTTGAAGATGATTAATGTAAACAAGGTAAAATTCTCATTTAGCTTGATGGGGAAGAGCTAGGTAGGATCAGCCATAATAATTATATTATTATCAAAGTTTGTGCTGGTCCATTTCAACTGAGTTGCTTTTTGATAGATTTAAAAAAAAAAAAAAGTTAAAGATTGTTCCATAGAATTTTTATTAAACAATTCACAACAAAAAGAGAGACAAAAGGTCTGTTAATAAAAAGCTAGATGTGTTTTAGTTATATTTTTACTGAAATGAATAAAAAAATTAAAATCCTGTTAAGTAAATGCATTAGCACCATTTTAATGCAATAAGAATATTCTTTGCTAAATACAGAATTGTTAGAAAAATGAATTTATTTCTTAATTTTCAATTTTCCAATATTCCCTTTTGTACCCTTCTGAAGACCAATTTCCTTTCCATTCAGATAAAAAGAGAGCTAGAGAGCTTTAGAATCCATTGTCAATACTCATCCTGACTTCAGCTACTTTTAAGGACTGTCAATTCACCAAACTTCATTTACATCCAGATCATTTTCCTGGACTTTAACCCAGGCCATTCCTAAATGTTACGAAAATTACTCTGTATGATATATTACTTATTTTAATCAAATACAATTTTTTCTAATTGTCATTGCTGTGGCAAACTCACAGGGGATGGTCTGACTTGTGTACATTTCTGACAGTGAAATCGGTAACAACAGCTGCTTTGTGCCAGCCAGCGCATGTACCGTACCTCTCAAGCCTTGTCATTCACATCTCCCCTAATTACCAAACATCTGCTTTCCATTTCCATTAACACTGCACTACCAGCTTGTCTAGTTTAATACCAATGACTCTTGACCTCCCTCAAGGAAGACACTTTCTGTCAAAATTCCCCCAAAAGAAACCAGCTCGGCACACTAAATTTGTATTTAAAAAAAAAAAAATAAAAAATCCACAAAACATTTCCCCAAGGAAAAGCCTCCTGCAATCAGATAAATAAGATTAAAAGCAATCTTGAACAAAGCAAACATCCTTTTCAAATTGTGCTTTATGTCCCCAAGAAGCTTAAAATCTTTAAGGCCAGAAACATGAATATTCAAGTGCAATATACAAAGCAACGGGTTACATGACAGGCTACAGTAGCAGCCTATAGGTTAGGGTGACTGCATTTCTGGCAAATATAAAACTATTATCTGTAATGATATCTGTCTGCTTAAATAGAGACCATAATGGAAGGTCCCAACTGCCTCTATTATTTTTTTAATTATAGGTTATTATAATGGTGTTAATGTTCACTGGTTAATCCAGGATCCTAAAATTCAAAAGAATTATGACTCTATAACTTAGAGCAATTCTTTTTCTTTATTCCAGGTTGTGATCTCATAAAAATTTATTCCTATTTGGAAATCAGATGGTACTTAAAATATTTAATAGCTTCATTTTGTTTTCAAGTTACAGTACACTATAAAAGTACAAGAATTTTAAAAAAATTAAAGCTGGGGAAATAGTTTAAAATTTCTGTAGAATATGATCATTATCCTCAAAATCACAGAGAAGTCTACATTTCTCTTAGCTTCGAAATTTTTACCCTGGACAATGACACAATTTAAGACAATGTGTTTCTCAAATTTGGGGGTTATATAGTAGAAATTTTGATAGCCCCTGTGAAAAAAATCAAAGTGAGTCTCTCCCAATTTCACAATCGGGATCTAAATCTTTTTATTCTACTCCAAAGTTTTCCCTATGGTTACCTCATTAATTGTGAGGCAAATACCCACAATATAACCAGGCACTTCTTTTCCCTCACAATCCAGTATTGCAATTCCTTAAAATCTTGACAGTAGGTTCATTGTCTTTTACAGTACAGATAGTTCCCACTAGGGGAATGGACACTGAGAGATTTGTACTGCTGAAAACACAGTTCTAGAACACAGTCTTCAAATCTCTCAAGTATTAAATGTTCGAGTTTATTAATGAATAGGAAAAATAAATTGTGGATGAAAGGGGAATGAAAACTAAAATGTAAAATCATTAAGAAATGGTAATACAACATCTTGTAATTTCTACCAGTAAGTACAAAAGGATTCAAAGTACTCTACTGCAGGAAATCTGCATTGGTATCAGCTTAGTGGCAGAGGATACCACCATGGACACTGAAACAAAAGAGATTTAAAGAAAGGAATTTGTTTGGGGGAGGTTGTGTTCAGTGTATTTTGGTTGCTTTTCTGATAAGAAAAGAGGGTGACAAGATAAAATGCCAGAAAAATTATATTAAAACTGTGAGGTTTCAATGTATAGTATCTTCTTAACTGTCAGCCTGCCTGAAGAACCTATCACAGAAAAACAGTTTAACGGAAAGAGAAAAAAATGATCTTTTAATCTCAACAATAAAAGCATTCCAGCCTTTGTATCTGCTGACTTACAAAAAAGTGCTTTCTAACAACAAAAGATGGAGCAGTAATTACATAAATCTCTTCATTCTTGATGAAGACACAATGGAGTATAAGGAAATCAATAGTGTTTCTGCTGTAATTCTGGTTTTTATTATGAGCTGAAAGCAAACTTGTTAAAATTGGATTCTGCTGCTTGTGTGTGTATGCCTGTGTGTATGGAAAAAAAAAATTAAGATCCAACAACACCAAACCAAGAACATGCAGCTTTTAAAAGCATATAATTTTTTTCCCATAATACTTATAAGACTTATGATGCTGTGAAATCTTACATTAGGAAATAGGTATTATAAGAGCAATTTAGCATTTTACATATATCTTGAAAAATTGAAAGGAACATAAAAATACAGTTTTAGTGGTTGTTCTGCAGACAGCCAAAATGCCTAAAGGTTACCAACAAAATTGAAATCCATGTATTAAGTAAACTAAATGCACCCTGAAGTCAAATGTTTCCACCTTATTTTCAATAAATTGGCTGTAATGATTTTATCCCACAACATACATTTATAATACATGCCGCTCAAGAATGAGTAATGCTGTTGATTTTGCAAAGAAAAGGTGGAAATTATTGCATTTAAAAATAATTAATAGATGGGTCTGCATACCTTTGAATTAAATTAAAAGAAAAATATTTCTTTTTTGTGGAGATGATTGCATTCATATCCTGTTTGGTGTGAAAAGTAGATTCCAAAAAGCTTTTAACTAATTTGTTCAATTTGTTTCAAAGCCAACATGAATAGGCTTGGTGCAAATTCAGATTCATTAAAACTTAATTAATATGCATCATTATGCAAATGAGGTTGCAGTTAATGAGTTCTTAAAAGAAGCTTTCTTTAATTAGTTCAGTTTTAATGGCATCATCATTTATCTGACTTGTTTTTAAAGCCACATGACATACAAAAAGTGACCATCCTCTACAATGTTGCAGTTTTCTGTTTCCTAATTGTGTTTCATCTTAATTCTTTAATGCTGAAAACTTTGAAAAAGTTAAATGTTTTGATGTTCAGTTCTACTGAATGTTATTTCAATTAAAAATACACTGTTTTGTTTAGACTAGAGATATGTCTCTCTTTCTTTTAGTTATTTTTGCCTCCTATTATCTAGACACTTGCTTTTCAATATACATACAGAAAAGGCAAGATATGTAACTAGCAGTCTTTAAACTCTGAGATGATTTAGTCTATGCATTATTAGTGAAGTTCACAAGGTTGTATCTATACTGCAAAGACTTTACTAAAAGATGAGAGTTTATTGAGAAGTAATACTACAAGGAGAATCAGAGGATTAGTACAGGTGTGAAACAAAACAGGTTAAACAACTGTCGTGAGAGCTAAAAAGACAAAAGCAATGTAGTTACACATTCCTGTAGTTTCCAATCTGGAAGCTTCAGAAATATAATAAGTTTTAAAACATCTTTAAATCTACAAAATATTGTGCTACATAATTACAAATGTGTTTTGACAAGCCTTCTTCAGAATGTAAGTTCTGTGCAGGGAAAAATTATACATCTTTTACAAAGGTGTCATTTGCAATACAGCAGAGTGATTCTTACAGTATGAGATTTGCAGCATCTCTGCAATGAGCTTGTCTGGCCATCTGCCTTTGGGGAACACATGCAATCATACAATTTCTTGTTTGAACCTCAAAACCTTTACAGCCTGGGCTCTAGGTAACAGAAATTTTGCTTGCAGTGAGACTAAACGCTGTGGGACATACTCTTGAAACAGACATAATTCAGTTCTAGCCTGCAAAAAATGTTTCAGTTTGTAAGCAGGAGCATTTTAGGTTGAGTCAAACATTATGCAGCTATGGTTTGCATTTGTTTACAACTCAGGTTCAGGTAGGCAATCAGATTGGTTGTATCAACAAGAATTACCAAATAAGACCTTTGAATGCCCTTTATATTTTGTTTATTCATGTTCATCAAAACCAGAAATAATTTATATCCATAGAAAGACTTCTAATGTTTGCAGTGACTTCTGGATCAGGCTGTTGGAATATCACATGTTAAAGGAAAATGGGGTTTCACATAGCTGTGCTTTCTGTTCAAATCTGTAGAGCTGCTTCCATGAGCAAAGACATTTTATCTCACTGCATATGTGAGGATCAGTGAGGAGTATGAGGAGTGTGATAGAGAATTCATTTTACCTTCATCATTAGTTACTGATTGCTGGGATTAAATGGTACCTGTGAGAAAATGCTTACTTTTCTAATCCTGTCAGCAGTTCTAATTCTGTCACTGAGCACTGTCAGTGGTCTTCTTTTCTCATTGCTCCTCATTCAACAGCAGGCCACTGCAGAAGCTGAAGAGACGGAACAACAATAGGCAATTGATGCTTTTGGTTGTTTGGCTCCAGTGTACGTAGCACAGAACTCCACATCTTTAAGGCAGGCTGTAATGTGCAAGGATTAATCTGGTGAGATTGTACCATGCAGAGACCATCTGGGGAAAGGGGCAGAGGTGATTGTGGCACTCTGGTAGAAAATGCAGTAAAGGAAGTGGGAGACTATAAGATCTAGGCAGAGGAAGAGTTCACATCTAGAGGCAGGTAAAACATGAATGGTACAGAGGAAACTAGAATATCACTAACTTTCACTTGCAAAATATTTGGAATTCAAGTAGTTTAAGGGACAAAAGGGAACGGAGATGCTGTTGTAACACTGGGCAGAAATTCCAGTCTTTTACCATTTCACCAGGTTTTCCAAATACAGCGAATGGAAATCAGTGCAGCAGCTCCAGCTTTCCGTCACATCTGGACTTGTCTTGGAGAGCAGCAGTTATATTTTGGGTGTAATTCTCAGACAGCAGTGTCAAAAGTGTCCAACACAGATCTACTCTATCTTCTAAGAGAAGCCTACTACGACTTTTTCTTGTCAGCCATGCTTCATCTCTTTCTACCTTCACACTGGGCAAACATTGAAACCAAACAGGAAAACTGCACCATTTACCTTCAGACATTTTAAATGCAAAATTCCTAATCAAACATTTTTGTAGATAAATTGGTACAGATTATGATGATTTATAGATGTTTAGCTTCCTGGACAGCAAGGTTCAGCTACTCAAATTGTGGCACACTACACATCCATGAGCACTTTGCATGGAAGTAGATAATGAAATCCCTTCTGCAGATATGTGAGGACGTGTTCTGTTTTACCTGTCATATCCTCCTGCACCTGAGAAGGCAACAGGGGTTAAAAGTTGCTAATTTTGTCACTTGAAAGAACAGAGGATTCGACGAATACAGGATTAGTGGACAACAGCCAACAATTTCCAGGTACCAACTGCTACACTGATCATATTTCCACTGTTGCAAACTTTTCTGTGTCTGTGCCTTTTTAATAATTGCCAAACACTGATATTAAATTGCAAACATTTTGACAGGGCAAGTTCCCCTTCTCTCTTTTATTCCTCTTCTCATATAAATATTGCAGCTAATTAACATCATTTCTATAAGAGGAATAGAGTTCCTCCGCCCACAAGTTGTTCTATCATTTAAAGCTTGGGTCAAATATCTAAAATGTTACACTACTATCATTAAATTGATGTTTTAATCCTCCTTAATATACGACAGAAATGAGCTGTCAATTATGAGAGAAATATTGGCATTTTATTCCTCGCATAATTTTCAATGCAAGGAATAAAACACCAATTAAACAACAATTATACACCAAGGTATGACATGTTATATATTTGACATACAGTAAAATAATTTTAAAAATAATTTCTCACTAATAGTAAGAAGACTAGGAGTTTATTAAGAACATCAATTACCTCTTGTCTTGATTCTTTATCTCTGTACATCTTAATACTCCAGTGGGAGCCATGGCCCAAAACTACAACACCAGCGTCAAGTTAGGAATGGAGGAAAAATATTCAGGAAATGTTAGAGGAGGCAGTGACTGATTTCTGAACTTAGCTCTGGGGAATTCCAAGAAGGATGGAAGTCTTACTGCGGAGACAAAGACTGGATAAAAAAAATACAAGCAGAGACTAAAATGAGTTGACTAGTTTTAGGAAAGTTACTTCCATGTGCCAGTGCTTCCTCTTTGATCATGACTTCTTTTAAATTAAAGCACCAGTCAATCTGTCCTTGCACATTTAGGAAGTGTTTCCTTAGATGCAAGGAAAATGCTGTACCAGAAAATCACATAATTCCAGGGGATTCATCTATGCTGGATTCCCAGCAGAGCACTGAGAGAGGAATCTGCCATTAGTACCAGCTGTGTGTATACCACACAATCACTCTCTAGTGATTGCAGGGAAAAGACAAGTATTGGTTGAACTCAGTTGTATCTTTCATTTTAGAGACAGCAAATGGCTATTATGTGTCAGGTCCTTCACCACTTCCAATGCCAGCTCTTTGTGAGAAAGCTTCCTCGGATTAGCTTGAATGAAACCTTTCTTCTTGGGGGACTGACTTGCAGAATGAGAAAATCTGTCCGTGAACCAAGGATAGCTAGGATTGCTGCATCCTCCCCAAATCTTACAAATCAGCTTTAGAAGATGGGGTTTTTGCTGATGTCAAGACAAGAGGGATTTCAGAGGATGGTTTCCTATTTTAAGATGGTAAAATTTTAGAATCCATGTTAATTTGCCTTTATAAGCTCATCACTGACTTTCACTGAGACCAGAACTAGGCCTAATTTTTAAACATCACATTAAGGTATTTCCTAAAAGCTGTTATTCTTTAATTATAATTTATTTTTTATTATTTTAAGCAGTAAACAATAACAGGAAAAATTACAACGTCCATGTATTGCATAATAGGTCTTAGTTAGAAGTCTGAGAATGTCTTGCAAAATTTATTCACTGGGTTATAGCCAACAGACAAAGTCCTGTATTCAGATAACCATATTCCACATTGGATGAGTTATATTTATATTCAGCTGAGAGCTTCATTATCTTTCTGAAGGTGGTAGAAAATCTTAATCTGAACTGTAATCAGTCCCTAGACTATCATTAGTGTCTTTCAAGTATGGATAAGAAAGCTTAATTCTGATTTTATGCTCAAGTAAAGAAGCAATAAATCTAGTGGAAACTTGTGTGAAAGAATACAGGCTGAGTTATCATGGTTCCAAACATTGCCATCCACCAGCTGAGCCCTGGTAACCCATCAGTTGTGTACCCCAAACTATCCCAACTGCAAAAGAAAAGGTGTTTTGGTGTTTCGTTGTTTTGGTTTGGGTTTTTCTTTGATATGCTACTCTGTGAGCAATCAATTACTCGTTAATGCAGTAACTAATCAACTCCTTTGGAGATAGTGACAAGTTCACCACGCTTCCATTTCTCGTTTTGTATTTTTCAGTAAATCAGACCTCTTCATCTACATTAAAGCAAGAGAGAGTTCGTGTCCCTTGATTGTACCCTCAATTTTGTCATTATTTTCCTCTGGTGAAACTGACACATTTGGCAAACATCCTCAGATACCCTCTCCATTAGAAACCTCCACAATCCTTTTCCATTTAAATGGTTTTCTCTCATGCTCAAAAAAAATCTTGAAGAGCGATACCCTTTCTTAGCCTGGATGCTCTCAGGTGATTTCTCTTAGCAAATACTTTTCCCTTTTTTGCCCATAAGCATCCTATTTGTAGGTGTTATTTTCCTCACAACTGACCTGGCAGGCTAGCCAAAAAAACTCAAAAATACATTTTTATTTATGAAGCACCCAAGAAAACTTTGTGTATCTAGTTGTAAAACACTGTAAGGGGTAAGCAGTAAATAGGAAAGAGAACATAAAACTGATGAGCACTTACCCTCTATTCCCTACTGATGCTTCTACTTAGCCCTGCTTAGCATTTCAATCTATATAAAGTCAATGGGCCATATAACCTTCTTCTATATACGCCAACCAATTAACATTATTCTTTAATAGGAAGAAGTTTAGTGAATTCTTTTTTCCAGTTTGCTTCAAAGTAACATTGTTACTAAACAACAGTGGTGATGAGTGCAAGAAGATACACTTGCTCTATGAAGACAACTGATGTCTAAACTACTACAAAACTTGCATTTATTTTTAATAAGAGAGCCTCTTAAGCAATAGTTTCTTAATGGTAGGTAAATGTTCCATATACCTGTTAAAAAAAGTTGTTATACTGCAAAATATTGCACTTCCAGACTATTTATGGAACCATCAATATAAAGATTTTTAAAAGATACAGGAAGGTATGGTAATGCAAAAGAGATTCAGTCAGGTTTTACCATGCTTATCTCTTTTTTTCTTTTTTATTCTCTTGTTTGAGCAATAAAAATTTTTTTGAGTCCTCTTTTGTTCAGAGGGTGCTTAACACTCTTTGCTTGCAGTTATTCAAGCACAAAAATATTGCTTGTTTGCTTGCAAACCCTTCAAAGGAAACAGATTGAATAGTTCTGGAGGTGAGGTTGCATTTGGGGATTTGGTGTGGTTTTCATTTTTTTTTTTTTGATCCCAAGTGTCTAAGGTTGGATTACTTTCAGGGAAATTTATCTTTTGAAGCAGAGATTCAGCAATTTTAGTTGGTACAATCTTTTCAATATTCTTTTCATCTTACTACTTCAATATGATACTACAACAATTTTAAAATGTGCATTTAATATCACCCAAAACCAGGGCCCAATCTACATAATCTTTGCTCATTCTAATCTCTAATTATGCTTTTTAAGACTTCATTGTGGAGCCTTTCAGCTATATCATCCTAAAGAAGAACAGTACCTCAACAGTCAGAAAGTGACCCAGCATCTTGCAGGTCTCAAGCCACCCTGTATGTTTAGTAAGTATTTCTGGAACATTATCTCATACCAGGGAGATGTTTGCATGCACCTGCCCTTCAGAAGCAAACACATATGCTTCTCAAGATTCTTCTCTAGGGTTCTTCCCACCTGTCTTTACTTTTAAAGCACTAAATGGCAAACATAGCAACAGGGAATAGGTGAGATTTTTCCATCATGTGGGAAGGACAGCATGTTAAAAAGGAACAAATTACTCTGGCTGTCTTCCCATTGGCTTCTTGTATACAACAGGGGCAGCTAGACCAATCATTTTGAAATGCAGTGGGAGAAATTACAAAGATAATTTAGGTTTGGTGAGGGTTGATAAACTTATAATGCAGAAAACTGATGAATCAATTTAATAATACAGAGGAATTAATTTTGTTAATTCTGACCATTAAGACTTGAATAGGAAAATCTAACATTTATTGAACATTTAGTAAAGAGGAAGCCCCAGGAAAAGTGGCAATAAGGATATAATTTATTGGATTAACAATGCTACAGGACATAAACTGTGTAACATTTCCAGGCAATACAGCACCAGAACCTTTAGGTTTAGATGGAGGTGGTAACTAAGGAAAAGGTTAGTTCAGATTTAATTCTGATTAGTTCTGAATGTGCAAAATAATTTGAAAGTTACTATGAAACTACTGTCTTTTGAGAAACAAGTGGAAACCAGAATGGAATTCACAAAAGAAGAATCCAGAAACTTGGGTCATTAGTGACTGATCCAATGTAAATATGATAAAAAATAATGACTACAGAGAAGAAAAGAACTGATTGATTCAATACTTGGGATATTGTCCCTAAGAAACCTTTTCCAAATCTAACAATACTTATAGTTTTAAGAGAGGCTTGGATGATACAATAAAGAATAAATTTATAAAATCTGTGAGGAATAGAATGAAGAAGACTAAAATTCAAACCCACCTCAGTAAATTAGAATAATGATCCAAAATCAAAGAGTACTGCTTCATATAGAGATAGAAAAAATAATGTTCAGAAATCTACAGTGAGCAATAATTGGCCATGCTTGTGTTGCATGCAGTGGTTAGGGGATTATAGTAGATCTCAGACTGAGAATGAACCAATGCTGGAACTGCAACAAATGTCAGTGTCATCCTGGAATTTTTAACAGGAATATCTGAACAGGAAGAGACAGTTTTCTCCTCAACTAGAAATGGAATATCCTCAACATAAATTGTGTCTATCGAGGAAACATGATTTAACTAAGACATAGACCAAATCTGAAGAAGTGTCAGAACCAGCAAGAAGCTTAGAAAACATGTGCTGTAAAGAAATTCTGAAAGGACTGAATACATCTAGAATAGAGAAAAAAATGAAGAAGGATCATGATGAAAGCCTTCTAGTGTATTAAAAATTATTTTGAAGACAGTAAGCAAGACTGCTTTGTCAAAACATACATCAAAACCAATTTGTTAATTTGCAAGGAAAAACAAAAAGTTTTTTAGACATTAAAAATCTTTCTAGACACAGGACTTCAGAAAATGAACCATGTTAACTAAGGAATGCACTATCTTGGAGCTTAGGTAAACAGCTCTCAAGGTGATTATGTATACATTTTAAGAGAAGAGATAGACTGTGTTAAGTAAAAATGTAACTTTAAGTCAGCCTAAAGTGTAAGTTTCCCTATACAGCCCCTATAAATAATTTTCTCTTAGAAATTAAATTTCTCTGGGTTTTTTCCCCCACTTTTTTTGGCCCTTTTGGAGACAATTCTATATAATCTCATCATTTTAATGTGCAGAACTACTTTATATTTCCCCATTTGGCCTCTTGCCACTGCTTCCTCCTAGTTGCTTACTTTCCTTCTATATTTCTCACTGTTCTTGCACTTTAGATACAAAATACAGAAGAATGATAATGGTATTAGAATCTTTGACCATCAGTGAAAAAATTTAAATTCAGAAATTCTTAATTTAAACAATTAAGAGTTTCAGATAAGACCTTAAAATGGATCAAGTTTTGTGATTTGACTACCAAATTATTGAGTGCCAATTTTGAAACTCCAGATGGTTTCTGAGCTTTCTCTGTTTTTATGATTTCTGTCAGAGTCACCTCAATCACTGTTCTTCGACTATTGACATGCCATTCAGGTTTTTATTTACAATTTTATTTGTGCTTCTTATCATATGGACAAGAGACTGCTTGTTGTTAATTATTTAAATTCTCTGGTCGCTAAAGTCACATGCAGTAATTTCAGTAGTCTACTGAAATAAGAAGAGTCTGTTTCATTTTCCTTCACATGTTCTTAATGGACCCCATAAGCACACTCAGTCATAAGAAAACTCTACAAGCACACTCAAAATAAAGTCTTCCTTTGTGGTTAAAGCCCTGTCTCTGCTTGTGGCACAACATTGTCATGAAAGCATATACCTGAGTTTTTTGCCATAAGTTTCTCTCTCTTCTACTAACACCTTAGTATGTGACCTTGGCAATATGCCTTAACCTCTCTCAGCTGTTACCAGCTGAGATTGGCCTAGTTAATTAATGACTGTAGCTTTGTTGGTATACTTTTTGATTAATTTTTAGACCTGATAAATTAATATATTTCAATTAATAATATTTGGATAATATTATATGTTCACCCTTTATATTACATGGTATAGAGATTGAGAAACTGTCTAAAATACTGTTTCTCTGAACACGGACTAGTGCGTATAGTAAAAAATGCAAATACCTTGGGCTTGGACATAGTGAGTAACTACTACACAGGCATGCATATGGCAGAATGCAAAGTCTCTTCCATCCTTTACAGATTCAAATTCCTTTCTCAAAGCACAAAAGCAAAAGAAAGATCAAAGCAATTAAACAAAAAAAAATTAAACTGATAATGGCAAATACGTGGCAGAAAAAACTCCAACTGGTTACCCTGAAAACAGGAGTTTGACAGGACTAAATAAAGTAAGTTAATTATAAATGTACATGTATAGAAATGTACTTAATATCAGATAAAATATTCACAATCCAATTGAAACAATCAGTATACTTCATCAGACTGCTGGACATAAATCAACAGGAAGGCCTTGTCCAAAGCACAATGTTAGGATGCCTCAGTTAACATGGGCCAATTAGCAGACTGTACATGTTGGCAGAGACAAGCATAGGACTAGTTTAGCTTGTCCTGAAGGCAAAGTTCAAGTTAGGTTTCCTGCTCTCTAAGCACAAAATTGATGTCACTGTCTACCTAAGGTCTGATAAATTTTGGATTACATTTCAGTCCTGGAGTTCCTCATAACTTCCACTGATGCAGCTGCTGCCAGATAGAGAGAGGATATTGGACCGGAGAGACTTATAAATACTCAAACTGGCATCCTGGGTAACAAATCTACAAGAGAGCTGCTTATGAAGTCGAGGATTTGAGCCATACTCATTCAACTTGACTAATTTTTTCCAGGAGAGCAGTGAGTTCTGTCACAAATAGCACATCACTCTCTTTCTGTTACCAGCTAAGTTTGTGATGCTCATCTGAACCTTCACAATTCTTCTGCAAAAACATTTTTATTTCCTGAGATATATCAGTTTTGAGGGTCATCACTTAATGGATCAATTTTCTCCCTGAATCACATGGAAATACACAGTGTCAGAATCACTTTTACTCAACACTAACCATTGGTTAAGCCACATGGTATTCCCATAGTAAAAGAAATTGTACATATTTTCCCTTGTAAGCTTTTTCTGTGAATAAGATTTATTTTTAAAAGAAAGAGAGTGCATATGAGTCAAAAGGTTCATTACAAGGCTGTCATGGAGACAGCATTTTTAAATAACTACAGCTACATCAAATGATAGTCTTCAAACCAAACAAACTAAATGCCAAAATACTCTGAAACCTAAAAATAAGAGCTAGGTCAAAATTACTCTAATTTCTAAGGCTTTACAACATTTCAAAAGGTAAATCATGTTCTGAGTGTATACTCTTTGTTTTTCGTACTTGAAGAGCAGTGAAGTGGTTTGTGAATCAGGCTTTTAAGACACTTGGCTGTAGCAAAATTGTAATAAAAAATGCATAATACGTACTTAAGAAGGAAAGTAACACCTCTGCCATAAATTGGTTCTTTGAAATATTTAAATTAAAAAGTCTAAAGCATGCTATGCTTGCATAAAATAGAATTAAACACCATGTAACTTAGATATGTGAGTTTCCTCACAGAGATAAATTTAAAATTGTGAATGCTCAAGGAAAGGAAACTTTATTCAAGACAATATCAACATTGTTAGTGGAATTTTCTCAAATTCAGGGTTTGGGCATTTTTTCATTCTCTGAGAGATATTTCTTTCCATTGTAATTCATGGAAATGATCATTAACAATGAAAAAGTTCATCATTTATTTTCATTCTGTTTAGTATAGTGGAGAAATTTCAGTGAAGAAAATAAAAAAGCCTTCTTTGATGAACAGTAAAGTATATCTCTATGGTTTAATACCTTGTTCTACTCTCTAAACACAAAACCTGAAAGTCCTTAGATGCTGTCTCCACTCAGGCATAATTCCCACTCAAGTAAACTGGCATTTTGCCACAATAAAACAAGTAACACGATAAGAATTCAACCATGAGACTGTATCAGTTTATTGCAATATTTCCCTACAGACCACAAGCAAAACTGTACTCTGGATGACAGAGGAGGGCTGCCCAGCACATATGTAGTTACTGGAATTCTGCCAGTCAGGCAATACCCATTGTATTTCTTCAGAGCAGAGCAAGAAACATATTGTGATAGGCAATCAAAGCAGGGCAGAATCAGTTCTGTAAGCAGGGGCATTTGTCCTTCTGAGTTCCATTTTAATATATTTGGTGAAACCATCAAACTTAAAACAGGATGTAAAAAAATGACATCTTCTAAGTTCAAGAGATTTCACCTAACTTCCAGCAACCAACTGATTCCAAAACTGAAATCTGTTCCTTTGCCAAGAAGAATTATGTTTGTTTACAGTTTCTCTGTCTCACCTAAAGTTCAGGACTGTGGATGGGGATCTAATAACATATAATATATATATTAATTCAAATTCAGAATGGCCAGAATACAGTCATGTGAAGTTGAAAAGGATAAAGAAAAGTAAATTTAGCTAAAAGCAGCAAACCTCCCCACCTTCTACGTGTGTCCCTCTCTTCTATCTTGAGAAGTTTGTCTGTTCCATTCAGTGAGTTTTATGTAGAACCCCTGCATGTTTTGATTTGAATTCTTCTTTATTTCTCTCAGTTTAGCCTCTTGCAACCTGTGGTTCTTACTAAATTGCCAAGGCAAGTCCTGATCTAAAATAAGAACCACCTATATGGGCTATAAATACAATACAATTAACTTCAACCATGAACTTATTACAAAATGCACCAACCCTCTTTTTTCGTATTGACTATGACTTCAGAGGGAAGAATGTGCATCTGTAAATATATATTTATTATTGTATTCATTCTGTATATCATGTTATATATCACATACACAAACAGAATTATTAATGGCCTTCTGTCTTCCTTCTCTGTATTTTCAGTGGATAATATTCACCCTATTCATCCTCTACATCTTTTCTTGTTCAAAGCCACTGCACTATATGTATGACACTCAGAATTTCTTGGGAAAAAAGCAATATTTATTAACTGTTCAATTAAATGCATGTATTATGTGGTTTCTGTTAGTGACATGATAGTAAGGAGTCTATCAGCCTTTCCCTTACAAACCCTGCTTTCAGAGGTTTCAAATTACAGTGTAATTTAGCCTCTCCCACTACAAAGTTTCAGTTTGAGCAGAACTGTTGTTCTATAAGGATTTACTTTCAGCTATCCAACACATAACATTTAAATACAGAACCAAAATTTTCATAAATTTTAATTATATCCATAGTATATCACACTTCTTTTAATTTTTGTGACTTAAACACAGAATTTGTGTTAACAACTAAAAGAATATGGTTCAAGTTATTTAGAATTGTTCCTTTTCCTAAACAGCTCTTTAAAAGAGGCTCCTATTCAAAGGCACCACTTTTAAATATTACAATGTATATGGTCATTACAAGCTTAATGATAACTTGGTAGGTCTTAGCAGAGCAGCAGGTATTCTCTCTTGGCTAAGTTCATTTTTATTTGTCTGCACTGGAAATGTGCGTGGTCATTACTGTTCCACCTTGGCTTGGTCTCTCTCACTACCAAACCTACCAGCCAAAGTAAAAAAAGGAATAACCTGCCTACGTAAGAAATGAAAAGGAAGTCTGAATTGAGACACTGGTCATTGGTTTCAGGAGCATCCATTGCTGGGATATATCCCTCTCACAACTGTAACACCAATTTTTCTGTATTTTCCAGGCACAAATGTAGATCTAACCTGTAACTCTTACTTTTGTATTCATGCAGCTTATGTTCCAAGGTAAGAATTTAAATGTGGTTGTTATAAACTGCACTACATAGAAACAAAATAATTCAGCCATACTTAGACATGTGCACCTTTCTGTTCAATGTTTACATTCAGATAAAAATTTTGCCAAATGGAATTTATATAATTATACAGAAAAATATTTCCTACATGTATTCCCAGTAACACAAGAATACTTAAAACTCTCAAAAATGCCAAAGTTGTGATATTTTTTCCTAGCTTAATTTTTTTCTGAGACATACACATTTGAACTTCAGGTACCTTCATGAATAAAATTTCTTTTAAAATTTGACCCAAGTTTGTTTAGGTCCTCACTTCATACTAAACCAAAAGTGTGGCTATGCAGCTGCAAGTTACTGGCAAAGGATCCAAGTAGGTGATCTGCAGTCAGATCTACACTGGCTTGCAGTTACACTTGTTCTTTTCCAAATAGATCAAAATTAAATGGGTTCTCATTCCTAAACCAGTACTGTCTCACAAAAGTTACTCTGATCTTTGAAACAAGGTATTAAACAGTTCCAGGTTAGGAAGACTTCCCTTAGTTTTGACTGGCATCCCCAAATGAAAATGCTCTTAGTGTATCAGAACAGGACAGTGAAGAAACAAAGCCAAACATATTTCTGTGAGATGCAGTTTGGCTGCATTACATGATCTGAGAATGGATTTCGATGAAGCTCTGAGAAGAATCACAATTTTAGCACAATGTGTTTCACTGTTGCCTTTAACTACCTATTTCCGGCCTGCATCCATGCTTTTTTTTCTTTCTCTGAAGGAGTGAAACTTCCAAAGAGGAAAATACCTCCTTCAAGGTGGCCTGTGTCATACATATCTCTCAGAAGAACATGAGTATAATTATATCTACATATATAAAGGCATATTGGCCTCAAAAAAAAAAAAAAAAAAACCACACACCCCAAAAAAACCACCAACAAACAAACAAAAAAAAACCAACAACAACAAACCCTGAACAATCAAGAGCTTAACTACTCCAAGACATCTTCTCTAATAGTTTTAGGGGTTTTTTTATTCTGATTGATAAAGTAATACACAAAATCTCTGCTGCGTTAACACAGAGACTGGGAAAATCAAAGGCCAGAAGGACTCTGGGTAATTTAAAGTGTGTTGCTTCTGTACCACAGTCTAACCTAGATCACCTTCGATTCACCACTTTAGCAGCTTGAGACTGTACTATAATCTGCTAAACTGTCTTCACACCATACACTCCAACATTTCCCTCCCTGGGCTCTTTCTGTCCTTGGTACCATCTGGCTTGCAAAGGCATCCTCAGAAGTCCTCATTCTATGATGACTCCTATGGAAAGTCCTTCTTCCCAATGAAATGGTAATTTTAAGACCTCATAAGATCATTCTAGATCTTTTAACAGGACAGAGCAACATCCAAATTTCATGTTGAATCCTTTACCCCTCTATGCTGCACACCTGGCTCATTAAATATCAGCTATCAGACTTCAGTGATGTTTTTGTTTGACTCACAACAGCTGGAATCAAATAATTAATTATTGTACCTCATCTTATTTTAAAAGAGAACTAATTCCTAGCATTCATAATTGTTAAAGAACGTTTAGAAACTGGTATTCTGCCATTTCAAAAAAAAAATAAGTCAAATAAAAGGAATTTCAACTGTATTGCTTTTTTAAACGTCATGAATTTTCAGTCAAACTCCTGAATTCTGCCAGGGCTCAGACTTGGCAATACTATTTAGCCCAGCAGTTTTACAGTGCATCTGAGATAAGGAGAGATTAGCACTCCCTCAGATTTGCCAGCAGAACCGCACATGTAGCTGCCCTCTAAACCCTCCCATGTCGAAATGATAGGGAGCATGGCTTTTTAAACACGGCTGATTTTGACTAATGTAAGTTAGGGAGAAATACGCAAAAGAAAAAATGATGCAATGGACAGTAGTAGTGGTAACTTCTGTTGTGACAACTATGGCAAAGGTATGGAGCATCTCTTCAGCCTGCTCAGTCATGTTCATGTGCTGAAGACCATCAGATTCATTTAGGACAAGGCACTTTGGGAGTATAAAAACAGTTATTTGAATATCAGACCAGGTAGTTGTATTATTGACAGTGTCTTAAAAAAAAAACCCATAACTTTGGACATGAATTTAAAAATTGTATGTAATTATTTTTATTTTTAATCATGAATGTCATATTATAGCATCAGGAACTGCTACTGCAGTTAACATATTTTAAAGTACTTTTATGCCTTCACAAACAATATGTCACAAATAATACCTAGATTTTATAGAAGTTATGCTTACTCATATTTTTTCCTAGACATTAAATATAGTTAATGTTAATTCAAAATTAATGATAGATTTCACAATGGCATTCTCTATTGTAACTTTACAAGAATTTTTTAAGCATATATATGAGCAAATCTGATCTTCTAACTGAAAAAATTTTCACTCAAATTTTCAGGCTATTGACCTTTGGCACAGCTCCACACATCACCTAAGAGCAAGAGCATAGCCAAAAGTCATGGATATATCTGATATTTTTAAATACACCTGGTTTCTCCCTTATTTTCCTTATTATTATGTGACTAACAAGTCCGTTGAGAGTTCAAGCACACAACTGATGGTCCAGGAGAGCTTTTCTGTCATTTAAGAAATTTCACACAAGCATGACCATGGTCAGAATCCCAGCTTTCTGTTATAGAGAAGAACACTGTCCTTTGGGATTGTGAAGACAAAGAATAGGGAAGGAAAATAAAACCAGGAAAAAGTAATTCCATATTAAAAATTCATTTAAAATACTTCTATGAAAGTCTATAACTGTAAATGTAGATAGAATAAATCGATTTACTGTATTAACTTCCTTACTACTGAAAGATGTTTTCACCATGGAATTTTATACAGAGCAAGAGCAGGATGGCCTGCAGCTGCTTGCTCAACCTTCTGGAAAACGTTTTCCATGGAATTTGCCACCTTGAACTACTTTATTCAAAAAAATTCGAAGGATTTGTTATATCGGGGCTTTCCAAGCACTTTTTGCCAAAAGTCTTAATGTGTGTCATTAGAGCTGCCAAGCTGTACATAGCATACAGAATGTCTTGCTGGAGTTTATAGAATCTGACATAAGAATGTTGAAGAAAACAGAGAACATATATGGAAAGTGACAGCTGATTATTTATTTTTACATATTTTTCAAAGTATCAATAAATCCATCTGAAATTTCATGGGCTTGAGATGTTGTGAGGGCAGCAAACCACAAATTATAATTTAGTTTAATTTGCCTTCTACAGAGTTTCCTATCAACCCCAAAAGAAATTTATACAGAACATATGCCCAAAATGAACTTTTAATAATCAAAAAAATTTCAGCTTTCTGGAAGGCCTAGAAAGGTGTTTTTATGAAGTAATATAAAGTAATATTCACTTCACCAAACATGCAGCACTATTGAAATGTCATGTCTATCTTAATAGTTCAGCAGGATAATGTAAAGAATAGTGTGTTTGATCCACTACAGAACTTAGGCATCCACAGTTTGCTGCTGAGGATGCAAATCATGCCCTGGTTAACAGCCACTGACATGCATAAAGTACCAAGTTCAGAGACCAGCTTTAGCCACAATTAAAGGTGAAACTTATGAACTAAGGTAAGACGTCATACAAAGGTGGTCATAAATCTTGCCAAATTTTAGTCATTTGGGTTGAAATTTTCTCTATTTGCCATCTGCTTCACACAGTGACTCATTCAGGGCTGGGACTTTCTTTGGTCACTGTTGAATCTTATGGTTCCACTGTGGAATTTTTTCCACACTTGGTCACTTTAGTGCAACTGCATTTTGCACATGCTCAACAAAAATCTCTCCAGAGTTCAGCTACTCCCTAAATAGTTTAATAAGAAAATGTCTAAAGACCATTTCAACCCCAGGCACAAGCTTGTCGCTACAAATGACTGCCAGAAACTGTTATAACCACAAAGGATACTGATGGGGACTTGTGACTGGGGTTTGTTTTTTGGATTTTTTNTTGGGAGAGTTTTTTGTTTTTTATTTGCTTTAGCCAGATCCCTGGAATCCATGCCAGTTAGCTCTGAGGACTGGCTCAGAACGTGTAAAATTCAGGTTCCGTAGTGCAGGGGGAGAGAAAAGTCTGCTGGTGGTCAGCTGCCCCCTCCGTGTCCTTCCCTCCTTCAAGAAGCAGCAAGCATGGTTGTCCAGACTTCTCCTCCCTGCCTTACTGTTACTTCTGCCGACAGAAGAAAAAATCCAACTGGGACTACAGTTCCTCATCCCTTTAAATTTTGCCTACAGAATTGAAAAGCTTTGAAGCGGCTCTGAACACAAAGCTGGCTCCAGGACTCTCCCTCCTGTGTTCTCAATGGACCATATGTCTCACAGCCTGCAGGACAATGCAAATACAGGCAGTTCAAACACAGATTGAACAAATGCTAAGCCTACTGGAAGAGCAAGAGAGAGTCTATGGAATAACCCGGCATTAGATACAAATTTAGGCTGGAGAATTCTAAGGAGGAAGAAGAACACAAGGAATGACTTCAAAGTAAATAAGGCCTAGGGTCTTTCCCTGAGACATTTTGAAGCCATTCCTCACCTCCCAGTAATAACTTTGTGCTTGGAATGCCGAGGGAAGCTTGGAGGTGCATTTCTACTGCAAGGTTGCTCTGGAGATCCCAGGATCCAGCTGAAACTGCCTTAGCCAAGTCCTATGCTCTGTGCAGGCAGGAATGGCTAGAGGATTTGGACACACAAAACGGGCTAAATTTCTTTTAAAAATCTCTACCAATATTTCCAGTGCCATTAAACTGGTACTTAAGCATGTTATCCCAAAATTGAAATGTAAAATCTATTTGTTCATCTAGTACTTGACTTCATCAGACACCATTCCAATCATCTTAGTTTCCCCCAGTGCATTGACTTCAGTTTCCAAATGCCAAAATTACTTCAATCTGTATGGCACAGTGCCCACCTTCAACCAGAATCCACAAGAAAAGTACACCTTGCAGAAATCTTCTAATAAGTTTAACCTACCAAGTTAGCTGGACAATGTAAGGTTATCTTTTACAATATCTTTTACACACTATTTAAGCAGAGAATATAATCTCCAGGGCCTCCAGTATATTGTAGTATAGCTCATCACAAAACATAAAATTCCATTAAAAATAAATATATCAAAAAGAAAATCTGTATTAATTAGTGACATGCTAGAAAGAAAATATTTTGTCTTCCTTATTAAAAATTTTCTATATATTATATTCCCTTGGAGCCTGGCATTTAAATATAGTTGTTTTCTTTGTTTCCAATAACATCTCACCCACAATTACTTAATAAATTATAAATCACAATGTAGTTTTTATGTAAATGCATTTTTGTGTTCAAGCATGGGATTAATGTTTGTCTATGCAAATGAACAAAGGATATTTTCAAAGAGGTTATGGTTCAAATCACGGCAAACTTTAAAATGTTTTACTGTATTAATGGTTGAATAAGACACTGCTGTCTCTCTTTTTTTTTCCTTAACAATTAATAACTTGTTTTAAATGCACCTGTTGCTAATATCTAATTTCAGTTTAGTGCAACTTCAGAGCAAATAGGGTCCTTTGTCAGTGTATAGTTCCTGCTTGATGTTGCATATAATTCTTCTAATATTCTGAATGGCATGTGCTAATTATTTAGCACAATAGCTCATCTTATGAAGCTGTAAGACTGTAAAAGAAGGGTGGCAATTACTTAGGGTGGGAATATCTATTTTTCTTGTAAAAACCAAAGTGTTGAAAGAAAAAATTTTTTTTAAAAAAAAAGGGAGGAAAAATTAACCAATAGCCTAGGAGCAGTGGAAGGGTTAATGTTGTAAGACTAGATGTGAAGCTTGCAATCCAGACAGTAAGAGCTCCAAATTTCTGTGTGTTGTACTGAGGCCAGATTCTGCTCTTCCCAGATGGCTGACCAAACATAAGTTCTTAACCCACCACTCTTAAAACTTGATTATAAAAGCACATCTATACACTTTATGCAGAGGAGATGTATCTTTGACAGGCATTTAAAGTAGTTTCAAAATCCACTCACACAGAAGATAGCTTAAACTCACAGAGAAGAGAAACAAAACAAAACAAAATCAAAGGTGCAAACTAAGGAGTTCACAGAATATATCACAGAATCATAGAATTATTTAAGTTGGTAGGAAGCTTAGAGTTCTAGTTCCAAATCCCCTGCCATGGGCAGGGACACCTTTCACTAGACCAGGTTGCTCAGAGCCCCATCCAGCCCAGCCTCAAACTCTTCCAGCGATGGGAGCATCCACAGCTTCTCTGGGAAACCTTTCCCAGTGCACCACCATGCTCACAATAATTTTTTTTCTGACCTCTAACCTAAATCTAGAGTCAGTTCAAAGCCATTACCTGTTGTCCTATCATTAGATGGCCTTGTAAAAAATCCCTTTTCACCATTTTTGTAGACCTCCTTTGGGTGCTGGAAAGTGCACAAGGTCTCCCCAGAGGCTTTTCCTCTCCTAGCCAAGCAGCTCCAGCTCTCTCAGCCTGTCTTCACAGGAGAGATGCTTTAGGTTTCATGGCTCTCCTCTGGACTCACTCCAACAGGATCACCTTCTTCTTGTGCTGCAGGCCACAGAGCAGAACACAGCACTCAGTATATACACTTATATGCTTATGCTAGGCCTAAATTAACAAAAACCCAACAACCTGTACATGGAATAAAAGAAATTTGTGAAAAGGATGAAGATTTTTATTTTTAAAAAAAGTTATCCCTTAGGGTTCTGAGTTAGCTTCAGGTTAAAACAAAGGACAAAATACTCAAAACCTCATTCAGGCAAAGATGGAATCATAATTTGGGGGACTAATCTGGAGATTAGGAATAATTTGATGGAATTTGTACAATTTATGGGTCTAAGCCTGTATATGATGATTGGTCCTACGACTTTTAGTCCCATGATCTTGTCAGAAAGGTCACAGAGAGAAGTTGGATGTTTGAACTAAATCAAGGTAGACTAAAATAATATACATGTAATACAAAAATAGACATAAAAAAACAGAATGGCACAAATAACACACAGAAGGGAAAGACTCTCAGATAGTACTCTGAAAATCTACTGTTGTGTGGAGAGAATAATGAAAAAAAATCCTATGAATACTCATTTAAGTCTAGATATAAAGACTTTCCAGACCTCTCTTCAGAGTAGTCATGCAATCAAGACTTATTAGCTCAGATTTTCAGGGACAGTGAATCTTCAGCCTCTATGTTCTACAATTCACTGAGACACAAATTTAAAAAAACATTTTCCAAAATCCTTGCAACAGAAAGCAGATTAAAAGGTCTTCATTTATCCATCTGAGGTACAAACAAGGCCATGAAAATCACATCACCAGTCACAACTAAGCTGCATATATTACATTTCTGTATATTAGGATTAGTTGTAAGTTTCAGGTTAAAAGAAAAGGATGGGGAGGACTCCTCAGGAAAAGCTGCTTTCATTAATTTCCAAGAATGTAAGAAGTGGTGATAAAATTGCAATTTACTTCTGAATATTTTTTTTCTAGAAGAACTGATAAAGTCCACCAAATAAATTAAAATCCAAGTCATAGTGACAGACCTTAGATGATATTTTAAATACAGCCCACAGAGAGGTCAGATAGTCAATACATAAACTGAAAAAGGATAAACCAACATTACCTTAAACTGCTCTAGATCATCTTTGAGACAGGACTCAACAAAAAGATCCAACTTAAGCTGAAATTTTACAGGACATTTGAATAGCTGAGACAGACTTCACAACTAACCATATACTGAGCATTTATCTACATCAGGCTTCCTGCTTCCACTGATGATGTGAACGTTAAATTGCCACTGACTTCTAACAGAACCAAATCAAATACTATAATTATACATTTTGGACTATCTGTGCTGCACTGTATTATTATCTATAATTGATTATTCAACTCAGTAGCTATTGTTCTTTAACATGCTTTTGACATGGTGTAGGAAAAGTGCTATATTAAACAAAGTTGACGAGCAGAGAGATTTCGGACATTCTGCCACATGTAATGATGAAGCTGGTGTAAACCAGACTAGTTCCCCTTCCAGAAAGTCATATCCAAATTTTTGAAGACTGTGTTCCACACAGATAACCTTCAGCTGAGAAACAGACCTTGCTATGCTGAATATTGTGCAAACGTATTAACAGGAAAAAAAAAGCCCAACTGCTAAAAACTTCCACATAGACAAGAAAAATATTTAGCTTGGGGGAAGAAAGGTGAAAAAACTACAGAGCAGTGAGTTATTTGCCAGAGATGTACATCAACCCAAGTTACAAAAGCACAGCCTAGATCAAGTTTCTGGATTTAACATCTTAAGTCATAGTTACAGAATCTTTTCAGGCAAGTGTGAATCAGCAGAATCACAGACAGGGAAGGTCTGGCTATTCTTGTCTGCCTGCTCCTGCCTCCCATTCTGGGACAACCTGCTTGTGGTCATGTGTCTATGTAGTGGACTGGACCAAATAAGAGATCTGGAAGAAAACTAATAATTTTCCTTTTCCAGGTTAGTATCCAGTTTCTGTCCTCAGCACTTAAAATATTCAAATACAAGAATTTCAGTCTCTCTTTGAAAATCTAGTAGTCTTTAAATATCTGATAAATAAGTAGTCAGATTCTATTCTCAAAACATGAAAAAACTGTGGCCTATCCCCTTAGGTTCCCATATATCAACTTATTTTGCTAAGCACAGAAAGCTGTTTTTGTATTCCTCTTTTTTATGTACGAGTAAAATGAATAAGGGTTGCAGTTTTAAGCTATCTAAAACTAATAGGCTTAATTCCAAGTAGCCTCAGTATTTACAAGAATGCCAAAGTAATGTCTACATTATTTTCAGATGAAGAAAAGAACCCTGAGAAAAAAATTATTGTTGGAGTGTAACAAGTTTCCTAATCACAAAAATATTTATTTTCATGTCTTCAGAACACATACTATTGCTTCCCATAATTACAAATTAGATTAAATGTTAACCAATTTAAATCTGTCAAAATATTTTAATAAGTGGGGCAGATGTTCTGTTTTGTTAAGTATCACTATTTACTTTATGAGGTAATAATAACCTTACCTTTCCTCTGCAATAGTTAATAGTAAATGGTTAGAGCTTGCCAAAGAGCAAATAAATCATTACACTAAATACAGGTTGTCAGGCTAGTTTAGTACCTTGTACACTCCATTTTACTTAGATAAATGGCTTAGAATGAGATTTACTCTCTGTGCAATTTTATAGAAAGATTCTGGCTTTCCTATTGTGTGTAGTTTTATACCCGATTTAAGAAAGGTACTATATCAGTATGCAGATTTTACATACACTTACTTGTTTGGATTGACTTCACATATGTACAAATGTGAGACAAGCTGCAGACCTCCCAAGAATATCATTACAGAGAGTACTCTTGTAGAAAGACTCTGGCTTTGGTAAATAAGTGAATATACCAATGCAAAACTCAAGAGAGTTGAATAGTGTAAAATCAAGACTCTGAAACACTCCTCAGAGTTGTCTGTGATTTAACAATATTAGTACCATCTATGGTCACTCTTCATCGAATTTGCAATTGTTCAGCTCCAATAAAATGCACAGACAGGTTTTTAAATTATTGCTGAACACGTTAAGTATAGATGCCATGTTTTTCTGGATAGCCAAGATATTGTCAGGGCTAAGCACAAGGGGTTCCAACCACTCAGTTCTGAGAAGGTTCCTGTTGGGGCTATTACACAATTCAAACCCCAATACAATCCACCTGTCAGTTAGAAGCTTATTTACTCTGATAATTATATAGATAATATCTGCATTTTGCACAACTAGACATATTTGAAATTTTGTATGGAATTATATTTGTACAGTTATATATTTAGTTTAGATTCACTATTTCATTTTTTCCCCCACTTCAAAATTCCTACCATCCAAATACTGAAAAGGAATCATTTGGAAAATTATACAAAGCTAACAGCTAATAATGGTTGAAGGAAAGAGATCACAAGTTCCATTGGCTGACATTTGTATAAACTATTTGCAGAAAACTTGAGAAAAGCAACTCTGGCCATGGAAAGAAAGATGAGGTTATGAGTGATCTGTGAACAAGGAAAAGGTCCAATAAATTGGCTCACTTATTCACACTGAATAATTCAAACAGCTTGACTCAACACTAGACATACTCCTTACTCCTTGTAAAGGATTAAAATATTCATGGTTTCCTCTGTCAAATGCCATTATCACTGTGCAGTGTCAGGAGCAATGGTTATCTTCCCAGGGCTGTACAAGGCTTGGATGTGGGTCATCAGCTCCAGCTGTGGAAGCTGCCTGGCAAACACTGCTTCTACCTGTGGTCTCAGACTTCCATCTGTGTGCCCTGCTGGTCCTAGCAAAGGCAAGTTCAAACACCATCTCCATCTTTATGCCCATGTTCTAGTGCCACCTAAGCATTTTCCTGCTGCCTTACAGCATTGTGTAGTGATAGCTCAGAAAGAAGGACATCTACCTCCTATCATAGTTGTGCCAAGACCACGTTGGACAGTATCCTTACCTTAGTAAAAAAAAAGGAAATTCCATTTTCCAGCTCAAGAGCAAATCTGTCTTTGCCTCTTTCCACAGTCAGGCAGACAAAGCTAAATGGGAGCAATGATGGCAAGGAAGAGGGGTGCTGAATCATAAGTATATTATGTCAGAGAAGGCCACTACAAAGCGTTATACAGAAGCCATCATCTTCCTTAAAACAGCATTTGGCATCTCTCCTCAAAATAAAAATACAGGGGACAAGGAGCTAATGTGCTGGAGCACATTCCCAATCACAAGCTTTCAAAGATACCCAGAAGACAGTTTTTCTTTTACTGTATCAACATTCCAGTTTACTTCAATTTATGTTTTGCAAGATGGACACACTTTATAAATTCTTTAAGGATTCTCTGTGCATTTGGTAAATTCCTCTTTAATACAATCCAACCTGTTCAGTTTTTCAGTAGATTTTTTTTCTCCTTTCTTTTAAAGATATCTTAATTAGTCTAATCCTGACTGGTCTCTTTCCAATGTTCCTGTTGGCACAGTAGGATTTCAATTAACATTCTGCTTTAGCACTGCAAATGCCCTTGCTCAGATTTTTTTTTTTTTAATGTGCTATTTTGGATGCCATCTCTGTTCTCTTTTCTTTCTCAAAAATTGTTCAGCTTCTAAAAGGTTTTGGAAGCAGAGGTTGTTCTGTCAATTTGTGCTTTCTGAGCTTATCAAGAAATAGCCCAACATTATTTTTGGTTTTTTTCTGCTTGAGGGTTATAGTTCTTGTATTTTCTGACCACATCACTCATCCCCCTTTCAATCCCGTCTGGTTTCAGAACAGCAAGTTCATGCTTCTTGTCCTCAGCTTCAAGGCTCTTCAAAACTCCACCTTTATTTATTTGTCTGTTCTTGTCTCTAATTGCATTTCTTTTTCTCTTTTTCACACACACATACACACACACTCACACTCTTCCTTCAAATTCACCAACAATAACAATCTTTGCTGTTTGTCAGCTTCTTTCACACATAGCTCCTCCCTGCCCCTCACACATAGAGTGCCCTTCCTGAACTGAGCTGTCAGGCAATTGTCCTTGCTTCTTTGAAATCTATCCTTAAAAATCCACCTCTGCTCCAAAGTCTAAAATAAATCAGCTAATTAATGATGGTTATTTTGAGGGGCAGATGGAATAGCTGACATTTACTTTACAATAATAATATAAAACAAAATAATTAAAAAAAAAAAAAAAAAAAAAAAAAAAAAAAAACCTTTTAA
>VXBB01003938.1:73677-105918 GCA_013399915.1 Illadopsis cleaveri
AAAAAGAAAAAAAAAAGCTACTTTCACTTTAAACAGCACAAAGAATAGGAAAACTACTGTTTTACTGCAAATTATTTGCAGCTTCAGTGTTGCCAACATACAACAGCTGTAAATCAAGGATATATTTTGAAATGTCCTAAATCAGTTTTTACAAATCAACACTTGTAGTAACAGCTTTCAAAGAATAAAAGAATACAGCCATGGGAATTCATATTTATGGCTGAGGGTAAGTATGAATTAAATGTATCTATTTCACTTATATTGCAAAGTACTATTATTCAATGGTCCAAAATATTATCAATTTATCCGTATTCATTTTTTATTAGGAAAGAGGTGCAAAACCATGCAGGTTTTAATGATGTAGATAATAATAATCAGGAAAATAAATACTCCCCAGTGAGGATGAAAGGAATGCATGCTCCCTTCTCAGAGGCTCAGCACTGTATCTTTAGGAAAAGAAGTATACACACAAGAACATTGCTCTGGAACACAGTAAAGGAGTTCACTGTCTTTGTTGACTGCAAACTAAAAGGCTTTGCTCTACTCTCCTCTCGTATCTAATCATTTTTGCCTTGCACACACCACCTACACACCTAACACTTCACTGACAATGGTTTGCCTTTCCCTGCTACCCCGCAAACACAATGGAAAGTTAATTGAATGTTTTATGCTTTAGCAATATCAAAGAAATGAAAAGAACGCAGGTTTCAACTGTATTTCAATAATAAGTGCATTAATTTTTACCTTTTAACTGACACTTGTACTAATTTCCTTAAATGCTCTTTTTTACTCTTTTTTGATCTGTCTGGCTTTGTCGAGTCTGATGATGAGGGCTTACTTCAAATGCAAAAAGATTAGCTCTCTTTCCTTTAATAGCACAATTACAGCTTGTGTGATGTCTAAATCATGAAAGATATCAGGGACAGACTTCTAAAGTCGCATCAGTTTATTAAAAAAATGGTAGTAATCATTTTAATATCAAAATTACTCTCATTTCCTAGTGGCATTTAGGAATTGTTGGGCACGCATACACATACAGACAAAGATTAGTAGCCATTTACTTCTAATTTGATTTAGATAATTGTTATAAATAACACAATGAAATTAAAAGGCTCTGTGTTATATTTTCACCTCTACCAAAGATGTTGTTCAGGCACTAAAAGAATATTGCCACATCAAAGCAAGAACCAAGAGATCTGGTTCGACATTTTAAGATATACCAGAATCTACATCTCATTTTTGGATTTAGTTCAACACGGGACTTAGCACTGAACACGAAAGAATAAATGTGTCTTCCATAAAGATATGTAATACATTTAATCCCATCAATGCTTAGTCTACTTTTTAAATCCTGGATTTAATATACTTTACCAGGAGAGGGCAAGATTAAGATACCCTTTCTCATACTGGATCGCACCTACCTCCTCAAGATTACCATTAGTTATATTACGACAGCAAGAAAAGTCCTTATTCAAGATGTGGGTCTGCAAATGATGAAGTAGAATACAAATCTAAAGGAAGAAGGAAGATTTAGCTTACACTCCAAACTGGCTTTGAATCATGCACATTTGTGGAGTGGTCATGGCTGGCTAAGATAAAGAGGGATAGCAAAACTTGGACAAGGTAACAGCCATCTTCTTCAAGAATATTCCCTAAAAATATTATATATTTCTGCATTAAAGACATAAACAATACTAATGCCCTAAAACATCTACATAACATGTTAGGTGAGGCAGGTGAAAGAGTAAGGCTGTTGCAGTGATCTTTTTCAAATATTTTAGGATGTTGTGGCTATTAAACACTAGCTGCAAAGGAGAATTTGATAGTTAAATTCAGCAGTGAAAATACAAATTGCTTTGGAAAGAGCAAGTACTAGCTTTGATAAATTTTAAGTTCATAACAGATAAAGTGGAACAGTTTGACCCATTGTCAGTCTATTTTAAGATGAACATTTGTTAAATTCTAATGAAAAAATGTAGCACTTAAACTTTGGCAGAAGGACAATTAGTTTTTTTTCCCTGAATTGATTAAAATCACATGGCACTGATTTTTACTTTAACTACAAGCAATAAATATGAGCTGCAACAGACTCTAACAGCTACTGGCCATATCTACATGGATACAAGCAAAGCTCACTTCAATTTCAAGCACACAAAATTTATGTCTACACCATATAGCTTATCATGCATTAAGCCTGTACATGCAAGAGCCGATTTTCTAGTGTTAAGAACAACTTGCACCTTTTTGACGTGCAGGGCTATAATCAGCCCAGCCAATCAATGCTATCTCCACCGAGAAGCAAGAAAAAGGCTGAGCAGCTATTATACACCATCAGCTAACTCCTGAACACTTTAGGCAGTTGAGCCTGAGAACTTTTAGTTTAATTTACATTAAAACATACACCTTCTGCCACTTATGTGCCACATGCATTAGGATTATGTTTTTTGTTTTGCATTTTCAGAGATTGCTAGTGAGGCGTGGTGGTTTGGGGAGACACTGAGCCTCCAGAAGACACTTGAGAAAGTTTATAGGGGAAACAAGCTCCCAATTTCCCTACTCACAGTCAATAGATTTACACTTTACTATAATTAGAATGAACAGCAAGCTGTCATCCATCAGTAGATGTTATGTGGGTTTCTCCATGGAGAGAAGAATTGGAAGTGGATAATCTTTGCGTTCTTAGGCTCTGCTTTGAATATGTCAATTAGAGAAAAAAAAACAAAGACTGGCAGATCAAAAAGAAACACCAGAGTTCTGGAAAACCTCTGGAAGTAAAGCTGAAAGTGTCACATATAAGACTGAGCAAAGTGGGGAGGGGGTCGTCTGCACAAGTTTCACTCCCGTGACTGACTTTTGCACAAACACAAACTATTAGAGGATGCACCAGCTCAGGACTATTAGCACTGACACAGCACACTGTGGCATGCACAATGTGAATTCTTATCTTGAATGCTGCCTCACTATCTTATAAGCACAGGGCATAAGCTCCCAGATTCTAGTTTTAAGCTGGCTGGACATAGAAAACAATATGGCACTTTGTCAGGTTTGAAAGTGAATACATTGTCCAGGTGGAGCTAGCTGGACTGTCACTGGCCAAAAATATATTCTTTCTCCCCTGTAAGGTTCTCAAAATCCTCCACTGATAACCATCATATATATTCCCATTCCAACACATCAGGACCAGGTTAGGCTATGCATGGTTAAAAGTATATTAATAGAAATGGCCTCTTTTTAATAACTGAGATGTGTATGCTTGAGAATAACAAGACAAATATTTTATGCTGTTGTTTATTTGAATTTCATTTTATCTTTTAAATACATTAAGTTCTTACTTACTGCTTTAAAATGATGACTGGGGGAAAAGTTTTGCCTTTATAGATTTAGTAAAAAAATAATAAAAATTTACAAAATATTTTCCTATCATTTTAAGAATTAATTACCATAGATGGAAAAAAATATTTTACCCAGCAATAAGAACAAACATTTTGTCTTCATTAATAAACTTACTAGAAAATGAAGATAATTTTTTTTTCAGAATTTCCAGAAGACAAATTTTAAGGAAGAGGCCAGGGCATAAATGAGTCCTATAATGAAAAATTTGAGAGGAGTGTAATCAGTTCTTACTAGAATCTATTGCACTGTTTTATGGTAATTGTGATGAAATATATGGGCAGAAGTCTCTTTTACCCTTAGTATGTCCATGCTTCTTCACACATACTTCTGCCATTAGGATCCAGCCTGCTTTTCCCTCTCTTGCCAAGCTTATTGAATTTCTATCTGTCTACATCATCTACAATTTCCTGCTGAATTAATCTCTTGTAGCCTACTTCTTGAACCTATTAAATCATATTTTCAGTCTGCACTCCACTGAAACTTAACTGAAACTTCTCTTAAAGGTAGTTCTTTTCTTCTTGTAGTCAAATTCCAGGGTCTGAATCTTCTTACATTTCCCTGTGACATCTCAACAAGTTTTCACATAAGCTGCCATCCTTTCTCTATGAAATCTTGTCCTCATAAGTTGGTCTTTTTTTTTATTTTAAATTGTCTTTCTCCTAGCTCTCTAAACAATGCCTTCAATGTCTCAGTGCACACTCCTCATCTCTATCCATTACCCCCCACTTCCATCTAATACAGAAGGTAACATAAGGGCCTTTTGTAACTATCTTTTCTACAATGTAATCTATATGAATAAACAAGTATTTACAGTGTAGTAACTATGAAGATAAGAAGAAATCAAAGGTATGGTAGATTGAATAACTGCTTTTTAAAAAAAAAATTAAATTGTTAACTATTTCAATGACAAAGTGAAAAAAGGTAAACATAAGGCAAATTTATCCTCTTTCTAAGCTCCAGGGAGGGAAATAATGCAACTTTAATTATGTCTTGTTGAAATTGTCCAGTTGGATGGCTAACCTTTTTCTGACATGGTTGGGTTTTATGTTAATAATTGTTCCAAATGATGTCTCTTCCTATTACGCTGACATTCTGTCAGCAGTTTGTGTCTGATGAAAAAAGTGAGGCACTGGAACAAAGTAGTTTTGGCAAAGGGGAGAATGTGATATTTGGCATCATCCATTGTTAGTGTCTCATAAACATCTTCAAAGAATATTTTTTCTTTGAAGTTTTTTAATTCTTAGAATTCACATTCTAAAGTCACTGTTTTCTTTCAGGGTATATTAGCTAAAGGTCGGAAGATGACAGAAGTGTAATCTACTCTAAAATGGCATTACTTTTCCAAATATTTGGTGCATATGATCTGGCATTCTAGATATTTCTGATGGCTTCATAGTGGGTTGACCTTGGCTGGATGCCAGTTGCCCACCAAGCTGCTGTATCACTCCCCTTCTTGGTGGGCCAGGCAGGGAAAAATAAGAATTAAAATATGCTGGTCAAGATAAACACAGTTTAACCAAGCAAGAGAAAAGGTTGAAAATGCAGAAGTAAAGAAAACAAACAAATTTCTCGACTTCCAGAGAGCAAGGTATGTCCAACAACTTCCTGGAAAGCAGGGCTTCAGTATGTGTAGTGCTTGCTCCAGAACGCAAATTTAATAAATAACAAATTCTCCCCTCTTCTCCTCCTCCTTATTAGCCTTTATTGCTGAGCAGACACCATACTGTATGGAGTATCCCTTTGATCATTCTGGTTCAGCTGTCCAAACTGTCACCTCCCAAGATCTTTCCCACTCTCAGACTACTGGCAGAGGGGGTCAGGGGTTGGAATTTTGGAGAGACAGCACTGATGCTGCTGGAGCACTTCTCAGCAGTAGCCAAAACACTGCTGTGTTGCAACTTTTTGAACTACCAAAGTGAGGGTTGCTATCGGGAAAAATAACTGCATCACAGCCAGACCCAACACACAGGACCAAAAGTCTGCTCTTCTTTTGGATGGCTTGCATTGTATTTCTGCGTGGAGTAAAAGGTCATGTATATATATGTATGTATATATGGATTACTGTTTTTTGAGATTTCGAGGGCAGTTTTGTCAATTTTGGATCAAAACAGCTGCTACAACAGATAAAAATAGATGAGATCCAATCACGCAGCAATGACACTGACTTTACTCAGATTAAATGCAAGAAGAGGAGGTCAATTTTTTTTTAATTGCAAGTGGCTAATTCACTGATTACTAAAAACTGTTCATGAATAATTTATACCTCAAATATTAAAGTATCTATGGGATGAGTTACTGGGGAGACTACAAAACCACAAACCTGCAACTCTTCCTTCCTATAAAGCCTATCCTAAGACTTGACCTGTGTAACTTGCACTATTTATTTGTTTTAATGATTGATCCTAAAGTATAGAAATATCTGAGTCATTTTCATAACTTTATTGGGTAAAAGTATTCTGCAGTTTTAAGAAGAAATGCTGATTTACAAAACTAAACAATTAAAAAAAATAAATTCTCATGGGCCAAATTTATCGTTACTGCCTTTTATCATTATTTCACCTACACTCTGTGATGTGTGGGAGGGTTCATGCCGGTTTGAAACAAACCATAACAACAGAAAAAGAGAGAGAAGACAGAGGTTCAGGAGATGAATTTTACAATTAGATTTTTCATCATAAACAACATATATAAGCACAATGCTTAATTCAATTTTCTCCCTTTTTTTTCCTAGCACATTACAAACATTTTCATCCCTTACTACACATCTGTAAGCCACAATATGCAAGTATTAGCAGTTCCATTTTACAGCCAAGAAATTAATGCACATTGAAGACTAGGATTTTATTAAAAAAGGCCTCTAGTTTGGGGCACCTGGGACCTGGCTGGTGAAGGTTTGAGTATTACAAAGTTATGATAAATGGAACTGCAGATCATCGGCTTCTGAAGAACTAGCAGACAAGTTCTCGTCAAATTTACCTAGTGAGTTTTTTTTTTAAATGCCATCCTAAACAACTCAGTGGACCTCAGAGCTGCATCTTTCTGATCTCTAAGCCTTGTTTCCATTCCCTATATAGGTTTTTGGGGAGAACTGTATACTGAGGCAAAATGTTGTCAAGGTGCTAAAGATGGTCCCTGCTTCTCTCCTCTGCACAGGACAGTTACGGAGGTTTCTGCTGCAGCAGAGCGCAGGATGGCCCACAAACCACCCAGACTGACCCAGTGTAGGATGTATTCCAACCTGGACATCGGCAGAGGCTAGTCCCTGACACCCTGGCAGGGCAAGACGAGGCTCTGTCGTGTAACTTCCTGCAGAACTCCTGCTTCCACTGCGTGCGGCACCTGGACCAAGGCTCGGGCTGATCTAAAGGGAAGAGTGCCACCTACTGAACCACCAGCTCCCGCCTCCTGGCGCTCCAGGGAATGCTGCTCCATGGGGAGAGAGAGCCTGGACACGGCTGAACCCGAGCGCTGGACACAAATTTGAGCTAGAAAGCAAACACACACCATCACACTGGAATGAAGTAAAAAGATAGGGCTGGATCATTGAGCAGATGTTGCGAAGTGTTAGTAGGCATTGTCATGCATACAGCAGTGCACAGGAGAGTAATGGCTTTTAAATATGTATTAATGTCTATTTTTATATATACATTTTTATATATAATATAATCGTATATTTAAATGTCTATTTAAATATCTTTTAAAATGTTAACTAAATACACTGAATTTTGATAGTCACTCAACTAGAGAAAGGCTAGAGTGATCTTTCCTCTCAACCACTTACCAATAGGGTTGCTGAAGCCCATGAGAATAGAGGACACAGTGGTTAATCCTGTGAAAGTAAAATGCAGATCTTAAGGACCTCCTGTTTAAAAATACTTTTCTTTCCAGTACTTTTATGGATGCTTTTGTTCTAATCTTGGGACCCATCTGTCTGTCTACACAATTTGAAATCTATTATGCAGCTGCTTGCACTGCTGAAATACTTCCTCAGTTCACTCAGTATGTCCTGTTTTATTTACAGCCACAATCAAAATCACCTGAAACTGACATTTTTCATGTAGAATCCATTATGTGGCAGACTGCCATGTTTATATCAATACCTAAAAACATGTACAAGACTTCTTTGGAAACCCAGCTAGCTTACTTTTCAGCCCTGCTCAATTTCTGAAATAATATGGAATTTAGATCTTTATATTTCAATATTTCAACCTCAAACATTTTCAAAAGACACTATTTAAAAAAAAGAAAAAACAAAACACCAAACCAGAATTGAAATGGTTAAACCTTTTATTATTCACATTGCATTCATAGTAAATTGTGTAATAGTTTTCATGTCTTAATTACTTAAATTTTATATTGAGCTATAGTGATATTATCTCTCTTTTTGTCTCCACACAATTGTATTTTATAATAGCTTTTATTAGGGCCTACATGAATGGAATTTAAAATGAACACATCATTTCTGTTACTTCTGCAGTTGAGAAAAGAGAGCATTTTTCTGATATTTGCTGTGAAAAGTGCTTTCCTTTGTGTTTTCTGACATATAGCAAATTGTCTTAGTTAGGGACACATTTTGAGCCGCAAAGTAACTAAGAGGAGTACACAACACTTCTGTCACTTCTAGTGACTCCATCTCAGCCTGAAAGTGGGTGCAATGCCCAGCATGAAATGGAATATTCCCCCTAGAATAGCTTGATCTTGTTCTCATTGAAATGAAATTTCCACTGGCTTCCACAAGAGAAATATTGGAGTAGCAGGTATATAAACCAGCAGTGTGTTCATACAATCTGCCTACCTGCCTTTGAAAGCAAGGTCAGCTCCCCCAGCTCACAAGCTCTACCTCCTCTGCCAGCAGTGCACACCTTGATACCATCACGAGGCCCTCCATGGCCTGGTCTTGCTCCTGGCATTCAGGGTGCCTCCTTGAAACCTGGCTGCTAAGCCATTTCCTTCACCTTTATGAAATCCTTCCTAAAATCTCCCTTCTGTCAGCACACCTACACTCAATCTGTGTGTGGGATGTGCAAATAAATTTAAATAAATATTTGTTTTCAATTGTTAACAGAAATAGCAAGGTATGCACATCCAGGGCTTAGACACACAAACAAGATCCCACAAGGTAACGAGTTTCTGTTGAGCTGCAAGGATTGCCTGGATGCACACTTCCCCCCACAGCACTGCAGGGTGAGTCAAGGCAGCCTCACACACCTGCACAGCGGGCTGAGCCCATTCCAATTACCATGCATTTGCTGGAGGCCAAGAGAGCACACGTGGGCACTACCACACATCAGCTGGTACTTGGTAACCCTTTGGTACAACCTGTTCATCCAAACTTGTTGTTGTTACCCTGCCGTTTCTCACAGGCAGTTTTGGAATTCCAACATAATAATTTAAAATGTGTGTATAAACACATGCTATGAAATCAAGGAAGTGGGAACCTATTAATTCTATTTAAAAAACCCTTTAGACAGACATGTGCTTCTTCTTTCATTATAAGTTAATAAATTATATCTTAACAGCCTATTTACAAAAGTTTTAGTGGTAACTAAAAATCATGAGATGCGTTGTTTACAGTTCTTAGGCCAGTAGAAGATGTCAACAAGAAAAAAAGGATAGGCTAAGAGCACTGTTCCAAAACATTGGTGGAAAAATTAAACATCTGAATTTCACTCATCTCTCTCTGAATGTGTGGTTGTGTGCGCCAATCTTCCTATTCAATCGGTGGGCCAGATTCTGCCTTCATTTATCATATCAGTAAATTTCCACCCAATGCCAAAAGCTGCAAAATGTCACTTTATTATACACCACAGCTCTTTGTATGGCTGGCAGAGTTTGTCCAGAAGTTCCATTCAGTCTTTCTCTTGCTAAATGAAGTGCCTTCAATGCTGATCTCCAAGAACAGTTGCTCATTCTGAGCACTTTTCATTCTGAAAATGGGTTCCTTTTTTTCTTCCTCACCCCCCCTTTTTTTTTTTATTAACATGTCCACACTGTTACTAAACACAAAGGATTTCTCAAGGAACCAATTTCACCACTTTTGTTTGGTGTTATATGGATGTTCAGAATAGAAATCAAGAGTACAAAAATAGATTTTCTTGATTTATGAGACATTCCTGTTTTCAATTCACCATCAGTATGTGCAGGCACGATGCAGTCAAGAAATGAAGCATCTGGTTCTCCCACGTTTCATTTATGAACTTTAGCACCAGATGTAAATCATTCATAAAATCCCAAAGTGTTGGAAGAGTCTCTTCCTTCATTTTAACAAACATATATTCCAAGTACTGTACCTAACACTTCACATCATTTGTTACAAGTGAAGGGATCTGAATTTTAATGACTTCCAGAAATAAATTTCAAGAAAGAAGTAAAGAGGAAGAAAAACAGGTAAGTGTGGCATTCCTTGTTTCTGACCATGAATTCACTTTTCACTTGAAACCAAAAGATGTCATTTTAAGTTATTATAAACAAACTCTACATGTTATTACCTGCACACAGAATGTTTTGAAGAGAACAAATCTATTATCTTATATCTATTCTTTTCCCAAATCCTTTCCATTAGTGTCACATTCATGTCAGCAACTGCTGATTCAACTTCAAATCTGAATTGCTTTCCTATTCTCATTCGCCAATCGCTTTTCCTCTCCTCCTTCAATCCTCCTTTCAGTCCGATTTGTTTAGAGACCCTGCCTTGTCTTTCTCTCAAGATATGTAATCCCTTCCTCCTCCCTTCCCACTCCTTTGTTTCACTATGTGCATTGAATTTCATAGGATAACTCACACTTTGGGAATTAAGCACCTGCCAAAATAATTATGGGATCAAGGCCTACTCTTTATGTCAAGGAAACCTGTCTTCTTTGCGCACAAGAATCCTTTCAACAATATGCATTAGACAACACTTTCAACAACAAATCAGTCTTTTCTGGCCCTTTTTAATACTGCATTTCTTACATATTAATTTAGCTGCAGAGTTATCAGGCATGGGTTTCATGGTCTGAGGTTGTCTTACAACATGGCAAGCTGAGGAAGTCCTAAGGAGCTGCACAGCAGATACAGCAAGAAGGCTCCATGACAGAGAGGAGGTGAGAGGATTCACAGGATCACAGATCTTCCCTTTCCACCTTGCTGCTTTTCTTCCATTCAGGGCAGCTCTCTTTGCTGTCCTCTCTCTCACTGTACAGTTGCCTAACTGCTAAACTTCTACATTAATGGATGCAACTAGCCTCAGTGCACAGACATCAGCAGTAGAAAAACAGGGTAATATCCAGATAGTTTCGGTTGTAAGAAATCCCTGTATAAGCTTTTTTAAAAGGAATTTTCCTTCTACTTCAGGAATATCTGGTGTTTTTTTAACTCTTTTATTAACATCTAGAGAACTAGTCACTATTGTAGCTGAGCACCTAGATAACACCACATTTAGCACCAAAAATGGACTTGAGACAAGGAAGAATTTTCTCACCAGTGGCCAGGCTGTAAGGAAACTATGTGAACTGATGGGGCTGTAGAGCAGCCTGCAGATATCCCCCAGCCTGATGCGCAACACCTTCTGCAAGGACATGCTGGGAACGTAGAAAGTTGCTTTAGTCAGGCTGGGAACACAGCAGGGGCAAATCCAGGGGCTGTAAATCTCATGCAGAGATCACAGCTGCAACCACAGCCCACAGTTTATAGCACTAGCTGTAGATCAATTGTTTGGGTGCCTAAAGCCCTTGGGCAGAGAAGGATTCTTTCCAGTCTCTTGCAGCCTTGTTCTCCAGCACCAATTGTTCATTACCTGCCCACAGACAGTTAGTTCCCCTTAAAACTTGAGGGGAAAAAAAAAAAAAAAAAGGGAAAAAAAAATCTCTAAATCTCTTGTAGGCAAAACTCGGTAACTTTTGAAGCAGAGCAGATGTTCAAGAGTGTGGGGAGAAAAAGTTGCACTGCACAATTTAAGGCACCAAATGAATGATACTGTATCAAATCAAAACTTCAGGGGAGATTTAGGTAGACACACTATGAATGCTGAAACTGAAATCGAGCCTGAACATTTCTCCATTCCTGAGAAATGTGATACAGGAACTTAACTGCTGAGCATCTCAGCCTCCTACGTCATCCCCCTGGCAGGAGCACAGCTGACACCCCACTGGGACTTTGGTTATGGGAGGTAGAGTGCCCATAAACCACCAGCACCTCCTCTCTGTGGTCAGGGCATCCCCCGGCAGGTGTTAAAGCTGAGCTGTCCCAAGGCTACACCTTACAGCCTCTGGCCCAGTCACCAACCAAAACCAGTGTCTGACCTGGCAGGGTGGGGGGCTGCACACAGCTGCAAATGCTAATGGATTGCTATCAGATGTGATCACGCCAGGAGAAAAGGTACTCCATGGGTGGAAAACATCATTTTTTAAAAAACATGTTTGTTTGGGGTTTTGTTGTTTGTGTTTTTGGTGGTTTTTTAGCAGTTTTAAAATAGTGTTTAAACTATTTAAGATTGTCAACTCTTAGAAAAATATTGGTACAACTTCCAATATCCCTTCAATCAAAATTTTTAAGAATTATGAAATTTTAAATTGCAGTAGAAAAGCATTAAGACCACTTTTTTCTTAGAAAAATAAAAACAGGATAATTTTCTGTTTCCTACTTTGCTTCCTTACAACCCCAAATTCATCTAATTCATTACTATATATAGACTGATCACCCTTCAATCACGATTGCCATGTATAAATATAAAAAGGTGATCAGTTGCACTCCAAGATGTTTCCCAGTTAAAGATGATCATTCCAAACCTCATAACTATGTCTTCCTTGCAAAAATTCTAAAGTTTTAGCTATACTATATATTTATATGGGTACTGTCTTTTCCAGGCTCCTTTTAACTTGGGTATTTTTGGGTAATACTTGTCCATGTTCTGTAAGCCCTATTCATGTGGGATGGGTTTCTTTTTCCATAAGTAATTCTTGATGACTTCAATAGACCAGTTATGATGCAAGATTCTTAATTTCAATGAGGCTATCTGACCATGGCTGCTGTATTCTGAAAGTCACTAGTGGCAAACAGTGAATAATGTACAAATATATCATCGTTACATTTTTTTTATACTTGAGCTAAACTTTAATTTATTTTCAAAACAAGCATAATTATTACACCTTTGTCATATTTTCTCTTTTTAAATTTTACCTATAGCAACAATCCAGCCAAAGAAAAAAAAAAATATTAGGAATAACATCAGATAAGTCATCCCTGCTATATGGGAATTACCAGCAATTTTATTTTATTCCCCACCTTCTTACCATGTCAGAGGCTGCAGCCTGGGCCTTTCAGAACTCTGCAAGCACTATTCACAGTCTCATCTTAGACCCACAGTGCTTGGGTGGTCTGTCTCAAACTAACCAAGGCAGGAATACCACCTCCTTGATCCATAATGCGCTCATCCATTTCACTTGTCTGCTCAGACATCCCATGCCAATGATTTATTTGCAGAGGTGAAGCTAGAAAATCTTCCCCCCTTCCAAACACATGTACACATACTTTTATAAACTGGCTGAAATATTCAGTAACTTCCCAGTGGGGAATGGGGTTTCCCCCTCCCTCTCCTATGTGTTCTATACGGTTTCCATTATTATTTGATAAATGTGTTATGACACACTATTTACCTCAGTCAGCAGCTCTGGGGAGCTTTGTGCAGCTTTGCTCCCCACCTCTGCCACCCACTAGATATTTCACGAATAAATCACATTCCCTGATTAAGACAATACGCTTTGGTACGAGAAAAGGAGAAGAGAGGTAGGACAAAATTTGCTGTAGGTGGCTTTGGTTTCATTTCTCCCTTTCACTTCTTGAGTTGAGTGGAGTTGGTCCTCAGCCTGTAACAGTGGTGCTGCCTCAGTCGACTCCTTTTTTCTTTCAGGGGTGGGAAGGCATTCTCTGTTCAATGTGCTAATTCTCCATGCTTAAGGTTCCCAGAGAAATATTCAGAGCTCAGTTTTCGATACAGGAAGGAGCAAGTTTGAGTCTGTCTCTTGTAATGCACATGTTCAGGGGTATTGAAACAATCTTTTCCAAGAGCAGGAAGTGAGCCATGATGTACAGTGTGAAAGAAGGTTTGCAGTCCTCTTCTGCTGAAAATAAGAAAATATATTTAAGGTGAATGATCACAGAGAGTTTTGTGTGGACTTGCTCAGTAGCATATTACTGGCAAAATTTGTGGGGCAGAGGATGTTACCTTCCAAAGTAGTTACCAAATTACATTACTGCAGCAACTGCACATACTCTCAAAATAAGGCTTGTCAGGGAAAACTGAGTGTCACTGCAACTTCTTTTTATATGCATTTGATACCAAAATATCAGGACACCCTGAGTAGGGTCTGCAGACACAGTGAGTGGTTCGGGAAGCATTTTGAAATCAATGATGCAGATGTGTGTGCACATATGTGCATCCAAATGGGGCAGTATCAACCATGATTAAGCCTTTTTGCTTGAAATCCACTGAAAAGCAGATCTTTCCTAGAGTCACAGATTGACCTTCCAAAATCAAACACAGCCAAAAGCTCAAATGTAGTTTGGTCCGGGAGAAAAAGCAGCCAGCTGTAGAAACTGAAAGTGTTTCAGAGAACAACACTGTTGCAAATGCTGCCTTACTAATCCCACCAACATAGAGCACTATCAGTAGAAAATGCAAGAACCCAATCACAGTATTGTTGATTCCACATTCAAAAAGTATGAATTAATAGTGTATTTTTCTTTGCTATAAATTACAAATAAAAATAACAAGACTGACTGAGAATCACAGGATTTTTGACTTTTTTTCTTCTGTTTTACAATTGCAATAATTTTTTTTAAATAAGTGAATTGTGATAGAAGCATACTAGTATAAGAAAAAAGATTCTAGCCCTTCCAGTGACTTCAAGGTTCTTGACAGGGTTCCTCAGTTAAGTTCATGGAAAAGCACCTTTGAACTGTGCTCAAAGTGAAGTACCTCATGGGCACCAGTGCTGCCTTCTCAACACCTTCACTCTCAGATAGCCAGAGTCCTTGCAATGCTTCTTTAAGCTCATTAACAAAAGCAGCATGAGGAGGTCCTTCCTTCAGGGCTATGTTGCTCAATGGTCATAACTTTTTCCCCTTCTCCTGTGCTTGTATATAAATTTTAAGGTGTTTTTTACCCAATATTTCCTCTTACGTTCATCAGAGGAGGTGAGAGCTATGCTTTCTCATCAATGTTTCCAGGCTGCATTTCACACTTCAGTTAAGTCAGTCTGCAAAGCAGAACAATCACAGACCTTCTGTCCTAGTAGTTCTAAATATCAGACCTCTGTGCAGGGATGCAGAAGCTGCTACTGGTTCCTATTCTGTACATCCTAGAATAGAAACCAGTTACAGAACACTGCCTGCTAACTGAATTTGCAGATGCCACAAAGCCTTTCCCATGTCCTACATGTATATGAGATACAACTCCTATCCCTTATGTCCTCTGTGATATTAGAGTGAAAGATAAATGTGCTCACATTTATAAGCAGTAACCTCAAAAATATGAAATGTGCGTATTACCCTATGAACACAGGAGAGTAAAACCCTAGTAAGAACAACCCCCCAGATTCCAATATTAAGGAAGAAATTTGGCAATTTTTTCTCACAGGTAATATTTAAAGATCTGAGCTGTGTAATGAATGGAATGCTATATTCTGACAGATTACAATAATATATGACATTAAGCAAAAAAACATGGTATGTTGATGTAAGTGGACATGGCACTGTCTACAGACAATAATTCCTGTCTGTGCCAGTACCAATATGAAAAGAAAAGCAAATCAGAGGAAAAATCCTACCAGATAATTTAGACATATGAATTATTTACTGTGAAAAAAAGTTGGAATATCGGTTTGATTTGGTAACTGGCTCAAATGCCAATTCTGTAATTATTGAGTCCAGATTGTCATGGTTTGTGTGTGCTCCTGTGTCTTGTTTCTCCCTGAGCCTGTTGAAGATATGAGCGAATTTACAGTGATAAAAAGAAAATCAAATCCACCTCAACATGCTATTATAATGGAATTGCCAAATTTTCGCTTTCTGTTCATGAGCCTGTTAAAATATAAAAATAATTAAAATAAAGCAGGTGAATGCTTGTTTTCCTAATATAAAGGAACATGTTGCTTTCCTAATAAGAATCAGGATATTTGTAAAACTCACCAGCCTAAAAAATAGCCCAGATATTATGGACAATTATCAAATTTCAAAGATGAATCAATGGGAAAAAAAAAAGAAAAAATGGTATGCTGTGATGGTTTTTGCAGTTATTCTTCCCACTTACATATTTAAAAAATGAAAAACTTTGTCAAAGCAGTCAGATTATTTAATCAGAAGACAAATGAAACTCCAATGTCATACAAATGTTTATCCTATATCCTTCATTTTCCCTGACAGAACAGTGCCCCAGCAAGGAAAAGATAATTCTTGCTATAGTTAGCCCCAGAGAAGGCTGCTTGACTAGCCAGCTAATTTTGGCTTGCTGAGGGATAATTAGCATAAACTATTTTTTCTAGCCACTTACTCATTTTCATTAAACTTACAGGAATTTAAATAGGGGCTTCCACTGCTCAATCAAGTTTGTCAGATATGGGCCTTGTTTTCGGCTAACTGGTCACAGCAGACAAACAATATTGTTGCACAAACCTTCATTCCTAAGGGAACAGAAGCAGAAACTCAAGTGCCTCTAGGAATGGGCATAACCTGAGTACTCAGAATAAGGTTATAAATTAAACAAAAACAAATTGTTGAACCTAGACAGAGCTGAAAGGTTTTCACCAGGAAAAGTGAATCCTGGTTTGCAGTAGCTTTGTATTGCAATTCCTTTTTTTCCACACTTCTTTCTGTCAGTGTGTATAGTCACCATGCCTATTGTAATACCACATAAAGTCTCCACTGCCATCTCATTCTTCCACTTCCTCTCTGAAGTTCATAAGGATGACCCAGGTGTATAACACATCCAGATCCTTCTGTTATTGGGGGGCAAGGGGCAGTCTGTGCTGTGCTGAGCTGAGAGCCCATTGATGGCTGCAGGCCAGCCAGTGTATGTGGGACAGCGACCAGCACAGCATGGCAGATAAAACAGGTGATGGCTGCATCAGAATTACAGCCCTTGTCTCAGGAGACTGCAAAGATATGTCCTAGCTTGGTACAAACATCAACTTTTAGGTAATTACTTACGAACTTTGTATTTCCGAGACTTCTACTACCTCAACAAATTTTATGGAGAGTGGCCAACAGCATACACAGTTAGTGGGGGCAGGAGCTGATAGACAGATAAATATCATGGTAGCATATCTCACTTCCTTAAAAAACAGATTAAAAGATGAGGAGACTCATGTTCACCTGATTGTAAATGATTTCCTGCCACTAGGCCGTGTTTCTGTGACCCCAGTCATTTAATATGTTTGCTTTTCCCTATGTTGTCTAATAGCGGTTTGGCAGCCACCCTCCCTGTGACAATGACTCAGTGTGCTGCTTTTCCTGTCTTATTCTATTAAACACATCATTTGATGTGACTAGCACAGCTCATTTGATGAGTCACAGAGGCAGGAAATATGAAGATATTTTTTCTGAAGGCTGAAGTTCAAACAAATGTTAGAAAAAATATAGTTTTAAAAAAATTGTTCATATTAAAATTGTGCATATGGTATAGTTCATGTCTTCCTACCTACATGGTACACAGTCCTTTTTCTTTGTGCCTTTTCATTATATTCCTTTTCATTACAACACGTCTGAAAAATCTGGAAGATGGAGAGGATCTGCAGAGGAGAATACATGGCAGGACATTCTCTCTGTCCATGGTACACAGTTAACATCCATTTTCTGACATTCTTAGAGAATCCTCACAAAACTGAGCCTCACTTTCTATATCCTAATATGCAGTCTGTAACTTTTGCCTTTATTTCAGTTCATGTTTTAAAAACTTGTATCCTAATTTGATAGGTCAAATTAAAAAAACACTTTTTTTGTTTGAGTTCAAACAAACAAACAAAACCCAAAAAAAAACAAAAACAAACCCCTACCCCAGACTCTGAATCCGCTTTTTTCCTTTTCCATCCTAGAGTTATAACTACAAAAATATTCTTCCCCTGTATATGACTATAGATGTTTTTTCTTACCTACATAGGATGGGAAAATTATATGGATTTTCACATTTCTTCTTATAGAATTCTTCATAATTGGGGAAGAAAATGGCCAGAGAAAAGGAGGTGCCACAACCTTTCTCCTTTCTCTGACCTCAAGCAGCTACCAACTCCTCCCAGAGTAGAATGGGGAGTGGAGAAGAACCAGGACAATAATCATATTGCTCTTTACACTGCTTCTTAGCACTGTTTCACTGGATTGAAGAAAATTCCTTCTGCTACAGCCACTCCTTCACCAAGGATGTGGAGAGGTTATAGATGCTTTTGTTACTGTTGTATTCTTTAGAATACAGGAAAGTTTTCTCATCATCTCCCTTGACAAAGGAACAGCTTGAAGATCAGGAACGCAATCAGAGCTCTCCCCTTGCCTCCCCTCCAGTACCCCCAGAATTTTGCATTGCCACACACATCAGGAGATGCATCCCATTTCTCCTCCTTCCACCTCTCAGGAGCTAATGGTGAAATAGAAAATGTTTGTAGGGAATACCTTGGAAAGAATCACTGCTTGCTGCAGAAAGGGTATGGGAGCTCTGTCTATCAAAACATAGATCATTTGAGCTGGACACCAGCAAGAGCCAAATTGACATGGCCAGAAATGGTTTGCAAAAAGCTGTAGCTACAAACACCGGTGTGCAATGGAGGAATGGAGAGCATGGTCACTACAGTCTTTTTCTTTCTAAAGGCAGAGAAATAATCAAACTGAGCGCCATCACCTTCTCTCCAGCTATGACCAAGAGCACATTCTATAGAATACTCTTCTGAATAAAAATTATGTACTTATTTGAAAATAAAGCACAATTTTTTTTTAAGGGAATGGCAGAGAACAAAGTGCACAAGGCCAAACTTTCTAATAAAAGAGATTTATTGTGGGGAAAAAAAAGTCCAATAATTACATTTTCAGGGGAAAGGTCATTATTACTTAGAAAGAGGTTAATAGAACAATATTAATGGCTTTTTACAGGGCAAAAGAGATAGATGCAGCATTAATATGAATGAAAACAAGAATGAGAATGCTCCCTGTTACCAAAGTTTAGACTGAAAATTCAGAAGGTCAAATTCGTCTTTCATATTGCTCAAAATAAAGAATTAGACAGCACAAAACGTTATCAAGCCTTTTCATTCAATGAGTTTAACAGAAAGTAGAGAAAGAAAGTGATCAAAAGTTTTAGCCTGAAGCCAACAATTAGAAGCATGGCTCCAGTTCTGTGTTTCTGTGAGACTCTAAGGGAAGATTGTTGAAGATAAAAGTCAACATGAGACAATCATTGAACTTTTACTCAAGCAATTGCAGCAATTCTGTCTATTTGGCCCATATTTTAGATTAGACTAATTTTCTAAAGTAATGGAAAATTGCCAGAGATAAAAAATAATTTCAATATACATTAATAATAATATTACATTACACATCCATAATGCTATCCATGCAAAAGTCTTAAAATACTTTATAAACACTTAATTAAGTACCCCAACACCCTGAGAAGTAGATGATTTTTTCTCAACCGTTCCTCAACTGTAGAATCTAAGTCACAGACAATTTAAAGCAAAATATTTGCCTCAAGTTATGTAATGACTAGAACTGATTACAGTCAATCATGTAGGAATGAAGAAGGCATGTGCAACAAATATTGCCAAAATCAAATAATTTTTCTGTCAAAACAAAAAATGCTCTGCATACTTTACTAAGTTTGAGCACCCAGAAATCTCTTAAATATATCTAATATTTTTTTCCTCATGAATATCTTTATATATATGCACAAATAAGTATTGTCTACAATAGGCAAACTAATAAATAAATGAAACGTGTTTATTTAAAATACATGTTGCAAAAATATTGCATATCCTCTTTGACAAAACTAGCTAAATGACAAAAAAATTACAGCCCAAGAGTCTTGACTGTTAATCCCTAGCCTTGACCACTAATACTGATTTTCCCTTTTAGGTGGTGTTGAGAGAGGGAGAAAAGAGATATCCAAAGGTGATTATAAAGATGGCTATTATCATCTGTCATACACGTGTAAACTATTAGCATGTTTTAACTATAAGGCTAAGCAGGATCTGTCTAACTAGTAATTCCATCCTGAATACGCTCAGCAGTACCACACCAGGACTCACAATTATGTAAGTTTGCTATTAAAATGCAAGTTGGAATCTACTGCTAAATCTCCATAGTGACGAATACACTGAAAAGCTGTCCTACTTTGGAAGATTAAATTGACTTTATTTTTGGTTATTGTATCTAAACACTGTAACTTGCTTATTGTGCTCTCACTAATTCAGTTTTACTTTACCAAGCACCTCAGACAAGAGAATTTGCTGGAAGTCACAGTCATGCTGTGAAACATATATATTTAAGACATCATTTCAGAATACCGTAATTACAAGTATTAGAAGTCAAAACTCATAATTGTGCATGATGAGAGAAAACTGGGGAATCTTTTTGTTGAGTGGTCTGTCTGTAAAGTTCCACCAATCCCACCAGTCTCGGCAAGTTTCAAAGCAGATGTCTTTATATTATTTGGGATGCAATTTTATCATGGATTTAAATAAAGAAAATTATTCAACAGCTACAATTCTTATTAAATCCTGATGTGAAACTTATTTTACTATTAGTACTGCATTGTACAGTCATTTGAGGAAGATATTGCTTAACATGATATAATGGGGGAAATTAATGTAAAACATTAACTTTTCAGTCCTTACTCTTATACTATGTTCTTTATATACTGTTCAGGTAAAAGGATGGATAGTAACATCTTAAAGTCTTCCTCTTTTGTGCTCTGTTCCTCTGAGTGAAAAGATGATGTCTAGCCTTCCTAACGTTGAATTTATTGGTTTGGTCTATAAGAAAGGGCTTTTGGAAGAAAATCTTTAATATAAGTCAAAGTAAATTAAATTGAGATAGTGCAAAAAGTAAAATGTGAACAGGATATCATGTGACAACACGTAAGGGCTTAATTTTCCCAATTCTAAGGCAAGACTGGGTGAAATCTAATAAATCACAGCAGCACAGCACCACATGGAAATCAGCATCTTACCTAGATGAAAGTCACAGCTGATGACTTTGCAAAACAAACCCCAAGATCCCTTACTATTAATGAGGTACCCAGTCACCACAGCTTTTACCAGGCACAACAAAATCCTGCAAAGTAAGAACATTCATGAGTTTTGGCTATCACAGTACATGCAGTCTGCAGAGAATCACAAGGGTAGTTCAGCTTCCCTAGCTGCTGCCAACAAAAGCAGCCAAGTGAGAAGGACACACAGATCTGGGTTCCCTCCCCAGCTCTGCCACCTCGTCAGGAAATCCCTCTATTCCTCTGGTTTCTGCCTGGAAAAAATGGCTTTCTGCAGGGAGTTTTAAAGAGAAATGGAGCTTTAAAAAGAGATTTCAGAAACACCCAAGTGCAATTCAGAGCTTGACAATGTAAATATTTTTTTTTCTGGGGATTTTTTTTCTTTCCTTGCCATCTTCATAGGTAGATAGATCACTCATGTTTCTTCAAACAGAGATATTTCTTAAACATTTTTCTGTTCCTGTCCCTAAAACTGACTTTTGTACAGTCAGTATTGAAATCTACTTATGTTTCAAACTCTGTGGTATTATGTGATTTTATTGGACACAGAGATGGATACAAAGGAACAATAAGTGTTGCAAATATTTTAAAAATAAGCTGTTTCAAGTACTTTAATCTTAAAAAGTACTTACTCAATTTAATCACAATCTTCATAAAGTACTCAAGTTGTCAGTAAGTCTTAACCCTAAAAATGTGAATGCAGAGGGATTTTTATGGGCTTGTTGGTGGGGGGTTTTAACATTTTAATTTTTTTTAATTTATGACTGGGTTGTTGGAGAAGGGGAAATGTCTTCTAATGGAGCTGTAGCTGAATGCTTAATTAGGAACAGCTAATCACCTCCTCAAGTAAGCTGGAGAGTTACATAACTATTACTATTCCCACAGATAAAGACAGTTTAACTTGGCTTCCTATGGAAATAAGTTTTATGTAACAGTTTTGTCTGTCTCTCTATCTTTTCTCTCCTCTTTACTTTTCCTTCAACAAAAGGCTGAACCATTAGTCTGAACTTGAGGGCTCCAAAATTATATTCCTACTGGTTTTATGGAGAGAGCTGATGAGATAAGAGAAGACTAAATCACAGCCCTAGTTTTCTCTAAAAGAAGCAGAGAAAGTTATAGACGAAGTTAAAACTTGATGTGAGATTACTATTTGTAATGCCTGAGCTGCAAACAGGTTGACTGTTTTAGATCTCATGTGTTCAATTTCCTTGTACAGAGAAATAAATGAGCAATTTTCTGGCCCAACAGAGGCCAGCAGACGGTTGTGCTCTTTTGGGTCAGCACAGGTCACTCTGCCCTCACTCCAGGCTCAAAACACAGTCCTTTAGGAAACATGGCCACAACAAAATAAAGTTAAATGGTATAAATGATCTTCCATTTTTTTGATTATTAATACACTTTATATTGGTTTATCTTTTCTGTTAACTGAAAGTAATGACAAGAGCTGATATATGATGAACTATCCAGAGGTGTTCATAATCATCTGCTTCAATGTACACTGAGGCAGAGTCAGGTCTATATTGAGAGTGATTTTGCAACTCAGATCCCAGAATGGTAACGATTTATATATTCCTAGAGTAACATCTGGACACAACAACCTACCTCAATGGTAAGCCAACCTACTCTGATATTAATAAATCCTCTGGTTCAGTCTAGGTGATTTTGTCTTTGATTTGAAAATCCAAAGTGGAGACAATCATTTAAAACAACCATTCATTCTAGCTCTGAAGTATTATTTTCATTTTTATGTTTCTCACAGATGTCCAAGAGATACACTTTCTACAAAACATAAGCCCAAACAAAAATTCCCGAATTTTCAGAAATATTTGAAAAATGCTAGGTTTTGAAGCCAACACAAGTCCTATGGATCATTCTTATCTTCACTGGTGTAAAGCAAAAGCCCAGAGTCTCACATTTTGGGAGACCTCACATGAAGACTTAAGTATCGTAGTCCATGTTCATAACCAAAGAACCTAGAAGGAGCAACATGTTAATCTAGTCAGAATTTGAATCTAGTTTCAGCATCGTATTATTTCAATTACTTCATATATCATTATGCTGTTAAAGGTGAATTTTCTCTCATTTCTTTAACCTGCTCAGTCTGACCAGCCAGAGATGAAACTGATATAAAATGGGAAACAGTCGTGGCACCATTCCATGAGTGAACTACCATGAACTTACTGACAAAGTGACCCAAGTATGCAAAAAATTTGTTGCCCATGGGAGTGCTTTTCTCAATACTGTTTCATTAACTCTGTGCACTGCTTTACTCTGCTGGTATATGGCTGTGATTTTTGTCTCCTTTCTGAGTCTCAATGTTCACAACAGACCCATTTTAATATTATTTTAGATAGAATTAAGCACAGAACTGTTTCATGGTGTTCAAAAACTGGGCATAGAGACTATCACAATTGTTTCTTTTGAGAGAGAGGTGAGGGGAAAAGGTGAGATGACTGAGCCGTATATTTGCTGTACGTATTAAAAATGTTATTTTGGTATGAGGTGAAAAAACCCACCATTTCTTTACCAAAGGTAAAATCATTAGAAGACTTACAGAAATACAGAAGTGTCTATCTCAGCATTATGGTAAGATTGCACAAATCATAATAAGGTGTATACTTAGAGCATAGCAATCAAGAATCAGTATAGAAGGTAAATATAGTGTAAAAAATATAAATTATCTGTCACTGAAATATCCTCAAGCAATGAAATATTTAGAAAAATTATAAAGGTGAATATAATGTCTCATGCATTTGCATGTAGAAAAGAGTAGCCATGTTCCTTATATTAGTACAAGATTAATAGTTTCATCAAGTTTTTTATCCGGATAAAGATTTTTTTCTTACAGCTATAGAAAGGTACTGAAGAATTTAAATCACCTGTCAAATGTAAAGCTACTTGAGTACTGGCACTTTAAAAATATAATGTGAAATCAGATATCATTTATACTGGCAAGAATTTTTCTTGTTGACTTGTAACACATGAATGGGGGGGCTAGATGCAAAACCAGTAGATTTTCAATTTTTACCTTTTTTTCTCACTAATTTCCAGAATGTAATTCTGCCCCCAGCTGGTTAAGACATAGCTGACATAGGAGATTGAAAGTGAGAGAATATTGAACCTATGAACTCTGCTTCTTTTCGGATGATGACTACAATTTGCATGCAAAGTATCAGCAGCTTCAGTGCTCAGCACAGGTGCTAATAGATGCTAAGTTCTTTATGTAAGTATATGCTGCTCCCTCTTCATTATGGCACTAATAGCTCAAAGGTGAAACTGTTTTCAGGAAACAGAGTTCATTGATTACTCCTACAGAGCATTACAATTAATGACAGCAGCCTGCAGTAGTCACTACACCTGTATCAGATCAACTGAAAAGCAGAAATTTAATACATGCACCACCAATAAATTCCAGAAAGTTGCATACATCTACTGCCTGGAATGGATTTTTACATGCTCATGTGTCTTCCGGTTGCTCTTTTTTCATTCTTAGGCTGTCTTTTTGCAAACAGAACACATGTACTGAAAAATTTACGTGACTTTCACTTATTTTTCATGTATAACTACAGCCCATCCTTATCTCCCAGGAAGGAAGAAAAAACAAAAGAAAAAGGAAAATACAGCAATAGAAAAGCAGGGAGATAAGTTGCTATTATTATTACCTTTTGAAACAAAAGCTTTCATTCACCCTTCAACCCCTCTCCACTATCTTCTATCATATTTCAGGACATCTCTTCTGATGTAGCTGGAGAATAGATTACAAATACCTTCAAATTCATCTGACTTACTTTCCATTCCATATATCACCTTTTCATATGCAGCAGTTTCTGTCACATCAGCAATCCATTCCCTCAGTAGCAGTCCTGATGCATCCTTTCAGATTCTCAGTGTTAGTTTTCAATACCATGAGATTAAAGGGGGCAATGCCAGGAAGTTTAGCCCTTGTATATAGACTCTGTACATTCAAATAAATAAAATGGGTGAGAAAATATGGCATAACTGGAAATAGTCATTAGAAATACTTTTCATAGGACAAGACAAAAAAAAAATCAAAGAAAAAAAATGATTTTTAAAAAAAACACGGATTTTAGCATCTATGCAAATGTTAGCATAAGTACTAAGTATGAACAAAATAATATGGTCCCACTGGATGAGTAAGGCCCGACTGGCTGATGGAGTCTGGTAACTGCTGCTTTCCATACTTTTCTACTGCCTGCTTACCCTGGTGTCCCAAGTGGACTCAGAGGAGAGGGCAGTCACAAGAGCCCACAGCCCACCTTAGCCCTGCAGAAACTGAGCAAGTGGAACAGGATATGATGAAATTTAGCAGAACACTACAGGAGTATAAATGGTAAACGAACTTAGTGAGTTTACACAACAGAGAAGTGGAATTACAGGATGGAACAGAGCTGCTGAGGGAGCACATGATTGAAGCAATGGGATGTGAATACTCAACTCATTAGCTTTGTCAGAAAATCTCTGATATAGGTTTGGGAAGAGGCAGAAGGAGGGGGAGTTGTGTTGAGAGGTGAGCAGGGGACAGATCCAAGAGGAACAAATGGCTGTTAACGAGGAATGCTGCAAACTTACAATATTACTCCTTGACCAAGCACAGACCTGACACTGAAGATACCAGAAGAGAAAATTGAACATATGCCTGAAATTACTGGATGAAATTACTGGAAATCATGAAATTACTGGATATCACAAATTTATCAGGAAAAAGAAGTCTGTCTCTAAGGATGTAATAGTGAGACAGGGCTGACACAGCATTGTGTGAAGGAGATGAGAATCATGCCTGACAGAAGAGAAAGGTGGAATCCTGATCAATATTTGCCAACTGAGAGGATAAAACAATCCCATATCCAGCTTATGAAACTTTTCAAAACTTGCTGCAGTCAGTTTTAAAGGTTTAATTTCTCTTTCTCATTTACCTAACAGCTCTAGTATTGATATTTAGTTTGCTCCAGATAAACTCTGTTGCGAGGCTTTTTTCTTACATTCCATAGCAGCTGGAGTTTCTTCGTTTTCCTCTACCTTTTTGCTTGTCACATAGCATCACTTATGAAAAGTGTCCAATCAAATAAGCACTGGAAAAACTATCTTCTCTGCATTGTCCTTTTTAAAAGGTCTCTTCATTGTGCCTTTCATTAGAGACGATCAAGAGATGAAGGTAGGGGAGGGGCTGAGCACACCCTAAAGACATTCAGAACAAAATTCATTTGACAAATTGCCAGGCGTTGAACTACTCTGTGTGCAGAGGAAAAAAAAATCAACCGAAATGTAAAAGCAGATAACTTACAGTCTGACAGCAAGAACTCATAAAAAAAACCAAAGTGTTGTCCATTAGGTGTTATGTTGTGATTATATTTCATGGGGCCAATTTCTCTAGGATGCAACTGCCTTGACCTACACTAATGGAAAATTTGGGCCATAGCATGAGCTTAAATTATATTCCAAAACACTTGCAAAGTATGTAAACTGCAAAGGCCACTAAAAGCAGCAAGACTCACCTGAGTAATCTGACACATTTCCAGTCTGAGGATTTTTATATGCCTTTGAGCCTTTTAATGTAAAGCCTACCTCCCTATTTTAATCCTACCAGCTCTAGTTCTACAGCTCTCTTTTTCAGTGTTTCCTTGACACACCACCACACCCCCCCACACCACCCCCAAGTTCTTTTAAAATCCTGGAATAATTTGCGGTCAAAACTAAATCCAAATTAAGTCCATCTGGAGAAAGTAGAAAAACCTGAATTCCATCTTGTTGTCTTGAACATCCTATGGTTGCATAATAACAAAATGCCTTTGTTCTCACAACTAAAGTATGCATCAAGAATCAAAGAAGCAAGAAAAAAAGGGAATGTTCCAAGCTATTACTGTAACAATCCAATTACAATGCCTATCAAACTTAACTTCACAGGTTATAGCTCCTAATTGCCTGACAAAAATTGACACTTCAGTCGCAACAGCATAATATAATCAGAGTCCAAATTAAATTTGATCGTGGGCAGAAAACGATGCTATCATTCGGCGGCATGGAAACAGGAGATCAACTAGCATGATATCAAGGATCAGAAATGAAAATTATTCATTAATAGCAATGGTTTTCTGATAATGGAAATGACACAGTTCAGACGGCTTCGTAAAAACACTATTAATTAAAAAGATGATAGACCTAACAAGGCATAGAAACCAGTGGAACCTTTCTCTGTGCTTGTTAAGGTGAAGGATGACAATGTTTAAGAACAGAAGTTTATGCACTTTTGTGAAAAGTATTCCGCTGATTCTGTAGCAAGTTTACTGGTTCTTGCCTAGTGAAGCATCTTTCTCTAGGGTGCTGTGTTAGAGGGGCATAAAAAGTGTCTAAGGCCATAATATGGCATTGTAATAAGCATGAATACTACCAGCTATAAAAGAGAAGAGTCCAGTTCATAAAAAAATGCACATGGGATTTTTGCATACTCCCAAGAAAATAGTGCAGGGAAAACTATTTTATTTCCCTGCGCTAGCAGATCTGTCCCCAATTCACTTTTGGGAAATACAGAGGTGCTTTATGCTGGAAAGAGAGCAAGCCAAAAATCCACCCTCAAAAGTTTCCTTGAGCAAGAAAAGACAAGGCCAGTGCCTCAGACTGCTGAAGTTCAGACAATGCCTCTGTTCCTCACACAGAGTTCCAGATATTACCACAATAAAAACCTTCAACACTAATGCAATGCCACAGGCACTGTGTTTGAAATAACGCTCTCAAAGGGGTGATCTCTGTACCATTGAAACCACTGGGTGCTTCTGCCAGGGCTGGAACAAATCAAACTGCAGTCGTCCTGGTTTGAGGAAGAAAAGGTCTATGGGCTGCTAACGATCTCCATGATCTACTCTCGTGTGCTCCGTGCCACCCTGCAGGATAGGTCACTGCCCAGCACACATGACTGAAACTGCTCCTGAGGACCCTCTACCCTTTCTTCTTCAGTAGTTGAGGGAAGCAAAGAGGCATCTCCTGCTACAATTCCTTGCTCCACAGGCAGCTGCTTTGGAAATGCACAAGCTTAGGCCACTGAAACTTCTTGCTGTGGGAAACCAAAGATTCAAAAGCCTGAAAAGTAAAGGACTTTCAGAAAGAACAGAAAGGAAGAACAGGCTAAAACAGGTGTGCTCTTGGAAAAGGACAACTCAAAGGAGATCCTCCTGACCCTAGAATGCAACTACAGTAAATTTCAGCAAATCAGAGACTCAGTAACTAATCTGACGTTCCTTTAATTGTCTGAGTGAAGGTCACTTAAATCCACAACCTGTAATCTCCATCTACCTCTAAACTATCTTCACCTGATAACCAACAAACTTGAAGATCACCTCACTTGTTAAAAACAAAACAAAGCAAAACAAAACAAGAACAACAACAAAACTTAATATTGATCTATTTGGAGGAGCTCCAAAAATTAAAAACACACAAAAAAAACGGATACACTTTTAATTTTCCCTAATTATTTAATAGTCCTTTTACAGAATGCACAAAGCTTGCCCAAACTGTCAACATTGTTTTTAAAAATAAAATCTTCTGAAAAACCTTTGAAAAACCTCACCTTTTTTTAAATAAAGAGGGTGATGATATTATGTAAACAATATATGATCATTGCACTGTACCCGTAAGAGCTGTAGGGAAGGTCATCCAGTTTCTGTGCATTTTATTTAAACACTCTTTAGCTCCTGAACACAATCATTTAAGGCAGATGCAAGGAACGCTAGAATTCAACACGTAGACAGCTCAGGCGGAGACATATATAGCAATATATATGAATGGAGGAAACAGATACCCTGTAACATCAGCAAGCATTATATTAAACAACATTGCAGCTACCATATGATTATCTCTTGGTTCAATAACTTGATCTCATGAGAGGGTGTTTATGGATACACTGAGAAATTTTAAAACACAATGTATCAATATTTTCTTTTTTTTTTTCATTATGTAGCAATGTTCAGAACCAGGAAGAATGAAAAACAAGGAAAGAAAATAGAGACTAGAATTTGTGTCATTTGAGGGTTTTAAATAAATATTTTCATTATATATATAGCTTGTTATGTATTCTGAGCAATGATGTAAACTCCTTTCTGATAAGAGTGGCAGCACTGTTCAGCAGCAAAAGTGGGTGTTGTTACCCCCACAGCAGGGACTTCAACACAGAGGCAGCCAAAACTCAAATGCATTGTGACCATTAATCCTGCAGGGTAAAGTTATAGACTGAGTCATCTAATGGATAAATTCCTCCTCTAAATTCCAGAAAATTAAATCTCATGCAGGCCCTTTAAGCATTCTGGGGTCAAATCCACACCCACAAATTCTCCGGCTTGATGGGAATTTTCTGATGAAAAGTTACCGGAAATGTCAGTTGATGTGTTTTGATTGGGCATAGTCTGGCAAAGGTGGTATTTCAGGCCAAAAAAAAGAGAACTAGAACATCTAGACTAACAAAAGAGTCAGCAATTAGGAAGCTTTGCCAACTAACAAAAGATATTCACTCCCTTGTCTCTTCAAGGTCTGATTTGGGGCTCACTGTTGATTCCAGATTAAAGAGTCACCTTTTTCTTCACCACTTGCCTGTTCATCACATCTCTCTTTACTATGAAAATTTCGAGTGGTCTTGAGTTCACGCTACTGACAGCTTAGCATCTCACATGAAGCAAAAGGCATTTCCACCTTATCTCTGCTAACAGTGAAAAAACTAAACAATTACCATTTTTTAGTTCAACCCTTGCCAGAGGAGAATCACGATAAGGAGATTCACCACTCTGCATCCCACTGCCATTGACCTTGAGGACTTAACAGCAGGAAAACACCTTCCTCAGGTGGGGCTGCAGTGGCTGAGAGCGATCCCACAGCCCCACTGCAGACTGCAGCTCCTGATATGTACAACCTGAAATTCCTCGGTTTTCCAGCAGCACTCACTGAGACAGGGAATACACAGCATTAAGAGGAAAATAAATAATGAAATTATGCTTAACAGGGTTGCTGGCCCATTTTCAGGTCCCCCATTCTAAAACTTGCAAGTATCACCATTAGGCACATGTCCAAGTCTATTTCCCTGGTGAATTCAGGCTTATGCACCACTCAAGAGGAGTCTGTTAATGACTACAAAGATCCACAGCTGTTTACAGTTTAGACTCAGTGGTGGACCAGGCAATAAGCTTGATCCAACAATGAAGTTGTTGGACTCTCACAGCAAGCAGGGACATTGTGTCAACAGTCTGCTTGCTCATCGTGTGAGTGAGTACCAGGACAGCTTAGCAGGGCTCCACGGAGCAGGGAAAGGAGTAGGTATGGATCAGAGGGAAGCTGTGCAGGGCCCTGAAAATGACAGATGTGCATAAAGGAACCAAGCCTAAATAGCTTGCAGAAGCGTAGATGAAGTAACAAAAAAATAGGCCAGGGAAGTTCTTTAACACATTAAAAAAAAGGACACCATCTATTCCAAAAAATATTTCAAAATCAGATCTTCTGTAAACTTTTGTTTTTTTTTTTTTTTTCTTTTTTTTTTTTTTCTTTTTTCTTATTTTTTTTTCTGTTAGTTGCTTGCAAAGGGGGTATTTCCTGTAGAAACTTTGGGTGGTTTCATGAATGAATAAGTGAGAGAAACAGCTTTTCACAGTAGGGTCTAGTCTTCAGGAAAATGATAGCAAGAGACAGACAGATTACCAAAAACCTACAAAAGTTGGGGAGAGTGTAAGAGAGGCTTATAATAAGCTTCACATTTTAAGACATGGAAATGAATGTAATATTAAAAAAAAATATGTAAGAAAGTGTTTGAGGTAAAAAGCAAAAGGGGGAAGCAGAGAGAAAAAGCAAAAATTATTTTATCAGAGGATATAATCTTTCAACAACATATCAAAGTAATAAGCACCTCTTCAAGCCATGCTCTGACTAAAAGTCCAAACTGTCTGCTAGTTAGGAATGGATGCAATAATCTACTTTAAAACAAACTAAAAAGCAGTCTTCAAGGAAGAATTCCTAGACACCAAGACCAGCAGCATTGAAAGAAGGCTTCAGATATCAAAAACTGATGGAACTAGAAAATTTGCCAAAGAGGCACCCTTGTCAATGCTAGATTTTAAAGCATGACCTGACAGTGTGCATTGGTCCAAATTCGTTCCACTCAGAAGTAGTGAATTTCTCATTAAAGCAGTGTTTTCTGTCCTTTCAATTAAGATGGTTCCCAGAACTTCCACAACTGCTGCCAAGGGGTTTGTTACAAGATTATAGAAAGCCTGAAGGACATGTCTGTGTGAGTGGGCAGCTGATCAGGTTATTTATTGATTGACCAGATAGTATTAACACACAAAAATTCAAAGAGGAAGGATGAAAATATTTCTGGTAAGTTGAAACCCTTCATATTTACCGAATAGATGATCCACAACAGGAAATACTTACTTGATGGCTTGATTGCAAAGTCAGGTAGGTCCTCGGCCTCACTGACTTCACTGTAGTGCTGACAATTTACCAAAGGAAGTTCTGTGCCCCAAGACAGTTTCTTAATGCAGTGGAAACTCTTAAATTTATAAAAAGCAGGACATAGGAAATATACACATGAAACATCTTTTATTCAGTCATTTTTCTCACATACAGGATTTTCTAATATACACAGCTCCAAAAAGCAGAAAGAGAAAGCAGTAGGAATGTGTAAACTCAAAACATTCTGTTTCAAACTGAACTCTTATTTTTGATTCATATATGAAGTGCACCTACACTACAAAAAGGGGAGCAGAACAGCAACTGAAAAGCAACCTCTTTTAAGGGCACAGCTGTGCTGCAACTTTCGTTGACTTTCTGCCTGCCTGAGACCTTAAGCACTCAAGACTTGCAGCACAATTTTAGACTCAGAGCCCTTCCCACTCTCAGCTTTCAAAATATCCTTTTCATGTAAGAAGGTTAAAACTGAGTGCCCAATCTTCAGAATAAGCCTGTGAACTGCCCTTCGAAAATGTACCACTCTACCCTGTGCCACTGATGCTAAAAAGAGCTGTCACCAGAGAAGATAAAGGGATTTCTGTGATCACACAGCTTTTCCAAATTCAAGCTCACATCAGAGAGTGAAGCAATGTCTTTGCATGGCACCTGCTTACATATTTTCTGGAGTGACTGCAATCTAAATATTGGCAGCTGATAAGAACAAGAATACTGTACTGTGTCATATAACAGAGTTCACCATGACTGTCCATTGTTACTCCGTAAGAGGAGGTCAGAAAACAGAGGGCAAAAATCTGTACCATAAATGGATCATATTGGTGATTCCAGGCCTCATGGACCAAAATATCATATGACTACACAGTTTCTGTCTGTTCATGCACCCTCATTTTACATTCAATTTCTTCAATGGTTCAGAAAAGTCTTTCAGTATCAAGTAAGTCAGATCAAAGTAAACACATAATATGCATGAACAGGTCCATTTTGTATCATATTAACAATGTAATTTCTGTCAGAAAAAATGAAATTAAGAATGTAAAAAAAAATTAGAAGTGATTAAAAGCAAAAAGGAAGTAAGCAAAGCAATGGATGTCTGTACTTGGGGGGGGAGGGAGGGATTACTGTAACACACAAAGCTTTTTGTCATCCCACTCAGCCCTCTCTATAGCTTA
>VXBB01003939.1:4626-17335 GCA_013399915.1 Illadopsis cleaveri
TTTCTCAGCCTCTCCCTGGATTTGTGGCAGGAGCTTTTTGGGGCCACTTGGATGAGGAACACGAGTGGGGTTTTGACGGAAAACCTTCCAAATTAATTTCTCCTCATCCTGGGTTTGCCAGTGTTGGGAGTTCTTTCAGATATTCCCAGGTATTTTGAGATATTTTAGCTTGAGGGTCAGTCCATTCACCCTAAAAATGGATATTTGAAGAAATANAGGGTCAGTCCATTCACCCTAAAAATGGGTATTTGAAGAAATAGCATCAAAAATAGAGCTAACAAAGGCTTGTGGTGCTTTTCTGGTGAGTCAGAAGTTTTATGGTGTTTCAGTCAGATTCATGAAGAAGTTCTTGATTTTTTTCCAGTTTTTTTGTCCCTCAAGATTTCCTTCTGCTCCTCTGTTCTCTTCCCAGCAGCTGCTGTGGGGAACATTTCCATCCAGGTTTTCCTGGGCGAATTCCTGGTGTGGAAAAGGTTCAACTTTTGCAGTTGAGTTTTATTTAAACTCAGGGAGGGATGATGTGCTCTGTACCCAGACAGTTCTGCAAGGCCAGTTCATTTTCTTGTCAACAGTCAATTATTTGTTTTAAAAATTTTTTTTAATGAAATAAAAAATTGGCTTATAAAAAATTTAAAGTGCTTTAAAAAATACTTCATGATCCTCCTAATATTTCTTATGTGTCCTTTTCTTCTTTGACTTTGTCACTGGGGATGAATTCATTCAAAATTTTGAAATTTCTCTGGTTTTTAACTTTTATGGCTTATTTGTCTCTGCTTCATCTCCTTCCTATGGGTTAATTATGGAAATCTTCCCTTCCCACCTCCCTGCAAACAGTTAAAGGCATCACTCTGATTTTTTTTAAAAAAATATTTTATTTTTTTAATTTATTTTTTTTATCCTGATCCAACCTAATGCTCCATAAGACCAGGGGTTTTAAATTATTTAAAGTACGTCGGAGCTTCCTACACTGTGTCACTGCGAGTTGTAACCGAGATGGATTTTAAAATATATTTTTCATGAGGCCATAAAATAACCTCATAATTCTGTTTGTCAGGCTTGAAGTGTGTGAATAAATATGGCAGGCAGTGGATAGATGGGTTTAATACTTTCAGCTATTGGATATTGGTGTGTGTATATATATTTTAATTTTTTTCTGTGTGTATTCAAGCTGATGAGGAGCAGGAATGAAATAAATTCTTTATTAATTACAGAGTAGTTTGGTTTGGAGAGGACCTTTAAAGATCATTTTGCTCAGCACCCCCCTAGAATGAGTAGGAATTCTAAAAGAACCCAAACAACCTGACCTTGATTCTGACCTTAATCAAGGCTGTAATAAATGAATTTAATTAAACTTTAGAGTGCTTGATTTGCAGGGCAGGACTTGGCTGCAGTTTGGGGGGGTCACAGCCTTGAGAGGTTTGAAATTCCACTGGGGCAGCAGCAGAGCTCTGCTGAATTCCAAGAGTTTTGGAGGCAGTGCTTGTGTGCTCAATAAAAAAAATAAAAAAAATAATAAAAAAATCAAAATAAAATAAAAAAATTAAAAAAAAAATCTGGTTTTTCAACCTCTGTTTTCTCTTTTTTAACCCTGTTCCTGTTTGTTTTGGATTTATGCCTGGAACAGGAATTCTGTTTCTCTGTCCACGTGCAGCAGATTGTGGCTGAGCAATGGAGAGGACAGGGAGTGAAAGAGTTTGCTCTGGGATCAGGGAAATGATGAGAAATAAAAAGATTTTGGGGTTTATCAGCAGCTGCTGCTGCAGCTGAGTTAATGTGGTGAGCGAAATGCAGGATGGGATTTTCACCTGACTTTCGTGGTCCAACCAATATTTACAATAAAAAAAATCTGCCTTTTATCTTACACGTGGCTATGGGTGGATGCAATTATGCTCTTTTTGACCTGATTTTAAAAACAAAACACAAAAAAAATTTAAGCCAATGAGATAAAAAACCACAAACTTCTAAAATCCTGCTTAAATATCTGGCCCATGCATAACAAATCCTTGGCTGGGGGAAGTCCATGCCAGGAGATGTCACTCCTGGCACTGCAGCATTAGGCTTTGCCATAATAATACAGATTTTTTTCCTTGCTTAATATTTGAAGTGAGCCTTTCCTTCCATCCATGGGGATGTTATTACTCAATCCATGTGTGCTGCCTAATTTCCCCCCAGTGCAGAATTAAGCAAAGCAAACCTCCAGGCTTAAATTCATCCTGTTTTTATAGTTCTACTTTCATTTAGGCACAATAGAACTTCCTTAACCTTGTATCTCCACGGGCAAATTCCTGCCCAAAGCGTTTGAATTATTTTCCAAACTGTGCAGGAAGAGTTGGAACATGACAGCAGGGATTTATTGTGGGATGGATTGGATTATAGATAAATTCTATTTTTGGTGGAAAATTGTAATATAACCACAAAATGCCTCAAAATCTTTTGAGTTCTGCTGGTTTGTTTTTAGTGGAACTCTCCCTTCGAGAACCTGAGGGGATTTGGTGGCTGCTGAGGGGTTTTGTGCTGTCATTTCCTTGAGGCCATTCCCAAATCCTATCCCACATCCTGCCCAAAGTTTCACTTCCCTGTGGAAGGCAGGAAGGGCTTTTCTCCAGGAGAATCAGGATATTCTGGATATTCTGGAACCAGGAGATTCTGGAGCAGAATTCCAGCCTGTTTTCCGTGGAGTGTCAGAAGGGGGCAGCCAGTTTCTGCTGCTTGCTCAGGATGCTCCAGCTCCTCCTCATTTGGGGAGAACAAACCCCAGAATGAGCTGTAAAGGTAATTTTCAGCTTGCCTGTCAGCCCCAAACACGTTTTTATCCATCAGCACGGTGACTTCTCAGCATTTTATGCTTCATTTGCATAACTCACAGCACCCAGACTTTCTGAGCAACTTTTCCACATAAAACATATTCCACATAATTTATTTCTGCAGAGAATTCACAGGAAAAAATATTCCACATAGATTAAACAACTCTAAAAAAATTTCCTGTTGTTGACTCAGGATCTGAACTCCTCGTGGTGCTGCTGCACAATTTGGGGACAGCTTTCCATTAAAAATGAAAATAAATGCCAGAAAATAGAAGTTCTCCTCAAATAAACCACCCTGCTATTGTTTTAGATCTGGGATTGGGGAAATAAATATTTGGCAATGGGGTTTTTAGAGGATTTGGTGGCTTAGGGTTTGATGTCTGGTTAAATGAGAGTTTTATCTTTGCCAGATAAGGGTGACTGGATTTATCACACTTTGTCCTGCTGCTTGTCCAGATCACAGGAAGAAAAAAATTAATGTTTAACTCCCCAGACTTGTAAATTTGGTTTATTTGCTGGTAAAGGAACTTGGATATGTTTTACCTCATGAAAAACTCCCAAGAAGGTCTTCTAAAAGGAAGTAGTACCACAGGAAAAAAAATATAAATTGTGTATTTACTTCTTTACAAACTCTTTTAATTATACCAATACAGTGACAAAGAGGGTAAAATCTTAATTATCTTGGTTTTTTTTTTTTGGGAAAAAAAGGGATTGAGAGTTGTAACTTTTATTTAGATTTGAGTGGGATGCGCTGGCAAAACCAGGCCTGGGGTTGATGGGAAAGCAGCAATGGTCAGTCCAAAAGGAAGAGGCTGAAGGAAAAGTGCAGTAAAAAATGAAAATGGAAGTTTAAAAATGAGAAATAAAAGATAAGAGTGAAGGAGGAGAACAGGAGAACAGTGAGAACAGGAGAACAGTGGTGGTGTGCTCAGTTAGTCCTGGAAGAAAAGGCCTTGCTTTCCTCCCTGCTCTGTTTCTGTGGGAGGAGTTGGAAGGGAAGGAAGAAAATGAGTTAATCCTCCAAGGGAGGTCTCGGGGCGTGATTTGTGCCAGCAGAACCCAAAAATCATTTCTTTTCATGTTAATTTGATGTATAAAGGGGTAATTAACAATGAGAGTCTAAATGAACAGTCAGAAGTGTTACCAAAACACTCCTCTTCCATTTTTGAGTTTCTGCAGCACAAACTCTAGAAATGCTTAATTTTAATTTTTTTTTTAAATTGTGAAATATTAAAAACTTTTTTTTTTTTGATGAAATATGAAAAATTCGTTCCATGACCAGACATTTTCAATTTTAGAGAAGCTGAGGTTTCTCCAAAGCCACACCAAAGCTGCTGTGAGGGGTTGGTCTCTGGGAAATACCGAGCTGAGTTTCCCACCTGGAGTTTTTGTGTGATAACAAAGATGAAACCAGGGAAAAATCCATCTCCTCCATCACGGGAGGAGTCAACTTTCCCCTTCTCAGAGGGGAAATTATGTTTAATTTTCAGAGGGAAGAAATGTTTCATTCTCCTCTCCCTCAGCCCTGAGGATGCTCAGCAGGATCTGCGACCTTTGGAGCCCCAGGAATTTGTTCCAGGTGAAGCAATGAGAGCTTTGGATCCCAGAGAGTGAAATATTCCCTGTGGAGGGAACATTTGTGCCCAACAAACCCCTCAGCCAGTGCTCTTCCTCTTCCCCTGCTCCTTCATCCCGACCCAGCAGCTTTTCCTCCATCACCTCTCTCTTCTGCTTAAAAGTGATTTTTTTTTTTGGTGTAATTACGAGGGACAAAGCTCGTTGCAGGCTGAGCAAGGGAAGTGCTGTTCCAGGAATGTTCCCTCTTAGTGATCCATTTGTCCCAGACAAAGGTGACACCCATGACCTGAGAAGTGAGTAACTTCCAGAAGGAAAAAAAGTGGTTTGTTTTCCAGAGAATTAAAAAAAAAAAAGATAATAAAATCCCCTTAGAAATAATAATTGCGGGAAAAACGAGCTGTGTATTATTTTACAGGCAAAAATAAGGTTTGCTGCTTGTTTATGGGGTGCCAAGACTCAATTATTTGATGGAAAAATTGAATTTCATTGTTGAATTTTAGTGTTTGGTCTTTGCAATGATCTCTTGAATTATTCTGATTAGTCACCCTTTTCTTTTTTCTCTCAAGTTACCTTATTATTTAAAAAACCCAAAAACCATTGGTGATCTCAGCTCTTTCCTTCCATTGAAAGCAGTTTGTCAGTTTTGTGGATTCCACAGGAATTTCTCACCTTTTCAAGGTCGAGTGCTAAAATCTTTTGGAGAACTCTGAACATTTTGAATTTTTCTTCAAGTGTTCCCTCAGTACAAAGATCTTTTCCATTATTTCAGGGAATAGCCAGAGACAGGAAAAGATTTGCTGAAATAATTTGCTTGGTTTTAGAGAATTAGTTGGAACAAAACCTGGATCTCCTGAAATTTTCTTGGTTAATGGTTGGACTGGAGGAATTTAAGCATCTTTCCCAATCTTAATGGTTCTGTGCTCGTGACTTAATTAATTTTACGAGGGTCCTGTTGCATTTTGAATTTTGCTCTGTATTAGGTCATAAATTATGGTGTTCTGTAGGCTTTTAGGTGAATATTCCATTGGAATATTTTAAGGAAATATCCCATTTGATTATTATTGAAATTCAGTGCTAAAATCTGAATTTCGTCTTTATCCCAGCTCTTGTAAAATTTGCTTTTCCTCTTGGAGGAAAATTAACACTGTTAATACTTATTTACTTGCTCCATTTTCTGGGCGTTTTTCTTTTGTGCAGGAACTCTTTCTGAAAAGTTTAATTACATTTAGATGCAGAAAGTTTTTCTTCTCTTTTTCTTTTTGAGGGCCAGGTGAGGAATAAAAACCTGATCTCTGGGATCTTACTCCCAAAAATACACCAATACTTGGTAAAAATTGATTAATTTCTGTTTCATATCCTCAGACTCTCTGAGCTGAAATGTTGGTGTGAGATCCCAATGAGGATCACTCAGGACAAAGTCCTGGGGGTGGAAATCTGCTTTCTGTGAGAAATTAAATGCAATATATTAAATAAATAAAAAATACAATATATTAAATAAATGAAATACAACTTAAAAGCATTTTGGCGTTGGGGTTTTTAGTGTATTCAGAGGCAAATGGTGAATATCACACTTGAGATGAGATTTTCACTCTTTTAAAGACTTTTTGGGGTTTTTTTTAATGTTCTCAGGAATTAAATAGATTTGAATGAAAGTCCAAATGTTGCCAACTTTCCCAAGCAGAAGCATGGCTTTGCCTCTGCAGAGAAAGGAGAAATAAAACTCCTGGAAATTGAGGTTTTGGGCGAAAACCCCCAAAATCCTCTTCCAGAATTCTGCACTTTTTTTCCTCACAGTGATTTTTCTCCAGCCATCAGTTCCTGCCTGCTCCGTTGTGAAAAACGAGGTTTAAAACAACTCTTTGAGGTTAAAGTTAGAAGTTGCTAGTTATAGAATTGTAAAAGTTAAAGTAAAAGTTAGTAATAATCTTAGTTACTAGAAACTTTCTGTACTCATGTTGTAATATATCTTTCTAAGGCCTGGCTGTCAGGCAAGAATGTCGTTTCCATGGTAACGTAAGACTCCTACACCTCTCTACTCTGCCTGGTTGCTTCACCCTCCCCAGCCCCCGTCTATCAAGACCCTATTCTCCATCTATACCCCCCCCAACATGCCCATATGCTAATTTAAGACCCCCGGATGCAACGCCTCAGAAAATCGGGACAACTTCCAAAAACCAACAGTGATTATTCTCCCTGGCAATGACCTGAAACAATAGTAATTGCGGCAATAAAGACGGAAGAGTAAAAGCCAACGGGACGCTGGCAACGGTGATCTCGCTGTGACCAGAAAAACATTCTAAACGACCAACTCCTCAGCAGAGGCAAGCTGAAAACTGAGTTCTAGGGAGCGTCCGTGAGAGGAGGAAGGACTCCCACTCGGCCGCTGGCAGCGGCAGGATGTTTCAGCCCTCTCCTTCTCAGCACTACGACAGAGACCACCCCGCTTCACGAGGCACCTGTTTCCAAGAGCTGATTATTTAATAAAGGCATTTAAAGGAGAAAACATTGCCTTCTGCCCATTTTCTTCACTGTGGTGGAATGAAGACCACGATGACAAATCCCAAGGCTCAGCCCAAATAAATCAGTTTATCCGTGCTGTGCAGTTGGGAGGTGTCTCCCTTGTGAAGGATGGCAGGCAGTGATTGAGGCACTGATCATAAATAAACCTGGCAAACTGAATTTCCTTCTTTCCCTCCTGCATGCCCCAGGAACAGCATCCAGACACTTCCATTTGGATTGAGAGCTGCCTCTCATTCCAGTTGCATTCAGTGATAATTTTCTCCCCCTTCCGGAATTAATTTTTAGGTATCATCCATGCCTTGCTTGCCTAGGAAACATTTAGGAAAGAGAAATAAAGGGTATTTTACTGCTGCACCCTGTGGAAGTGTGTGAAAAGGGATTTCCCTTGCTTTAAAAGCTGGATTCCTCCAAAAACCCCTGGAAAGGAAAGGTCACACAACCCTCTCTCTGCACCGGGGGAAATGCAGAATTTAAATTTGCTGCCACACAAACCCACTTTCACTCCTATAGATTTGGTTGCAAATAAATACCTAAAACACTTATTTTCCCCTTCGCTGAGGGAGCAGCACTGTGATATCCTGCATTAATTTGCCATGAAATATGAGCTGAAGGTGCTGGTGTAATTTCCTTGGAAAAATAAATAGCATTTTCTAGCGCTAACAGCAGAGCCGCGCTGGGTAATCCATGACTTTGTTATTTTGTCTCAAATTTTATGGGCAGGAGATAATATTGAATTAATTTTTGTTAAAAGATGACCTTTGGAATAGGCTCCCTGCTGAGTATTTTAATTATTGGAGGAGATATTCACAGCTTGAGACCCAGGAAAGATTGATTTGTGGAATGTCTCAAAGAGAGGGGGGGAAAATTAATCCATGGTGTTGCCTCAGTGAAGTCAGAGCCACTTGTGGAGAAGGAAATCCTGGAATTATCCATTTGGGAATTCCTATTTTGCCCAGGGGACTCTGCTGGAAAACTTCTCATAGTCATATTTTAGTAGTGGGAATTTTGCTGTGGGAATGTTGTTGATTATTTGGGGTTTTTTTGGTTGATCTTTTTATTAAAAAGGCTTTAAATTCCTTTAAATCAAATGGATTTAGTAGATTTAGATTGGATATTGAGATGAAATTCCTGGCTGGGAGGGTGTGGAGTCCCTGGAATAGAATTCCCAGAGCAGCTGTGGCTGCCCCTGGATCCCTGGCAGTGTCCAAGGCCAGGTTGGACACTTGAATTTGTGTTTGGATTGGGATTGCAGCACCCTGGGACAGTGGAAGTTGTTCCTGCCCATGGCGGGAGTGGGATGAGTGATTAAGATCCCATTATTTGATTAAAACCCCCCAATAACGGAGAAATGTGTTCCTTTATCAAAGAATTGGAGCCTTTAGACCACACTTGGAGCTAAAACACCCAAGAAATTGAAGTTTACACGTGTCAATGTCCCCCCACAGCCCATTTTTCCATCTGGATGGCGTAAATCAGGAATTTCCATCTTCCACCTTCGTCCTTTCTCACCTAAAAGATGCCAGGGCAGCTTTTCCCTCTCAGTGATCCCTTCCCTGGATCTGGGCAGTGCAGAAACAGGCAGAGCTAATTCAGTCTCCCCAGACCGAATCCTGGAGCAGGGTTTCCGAGGAGCCAATTATTAGTTAAAACAGGGGATAATTGGATTTAACAGGAAAACTCTGCCGGGCCTCAGGAGCAGAGCAAAGACCCGAGAGCAATGGGATGTGTGGAAAGAGGGCAACTGGCAGTGGAGTGCTCAGGGATCGGTGTTGGACCGATGTTATTTAATATTTTCCTTAATGACTTTGGCACCAGGAGTAGAAACGTGCAAATGAAATGTGCTGATGACACAGAACTGGGGAGACAGCACCACACACTGAGGAGGATGGGATTAATTAGGCAGGATTAGATGACCTCCAAGCCTAGAATAATAGAATTAGGGGGGAAAATTGAGTAGTGCAAGCCTGGGGTCGTGTGCTGAAGATTAATGAGCTGAATTCCATCAGGAGGAGCAGGACCTTCAGGGCTTTTCCTGGATCATGGGAAGGTTTTTGAGCCCTTCATGGGATGCAGCGAGTGTTGAGAGGGGCTGGTGAGTTCCCAGCCAAAATCTGGGATTGTGGCTGCCTCAGTTTGGGATTGTGTGCTCAGGGAAAAGGCAGCTGGGGCTGGAACAGATTCTGGGGGTGTCAGGGCTCATCCCTCTGCAGGCTGGAGCAGCTCTGAGCAAAATGAGGGTGGAGAAGAGAGGTGGTTGCTCTCCAGGAGGACATTGGGGGATACATGAGGAGGGGAAGCTGCTCAGGGGATGTTTTTTGTGGGCTGGACAAGGGAGGTAGAAACCAGGCTTGAATAAATTAAGACTGGAAATTAATGGGAGGTTTTGAGCTGCAGTAGTCTGGGAGTACTGGGCAAGAAATCTCAAACTTTTCTGAGGGCTGGGGCTGATAAATGCTGATGGGTTTGGGTGTCAGTGGGGAGAGGGCTGCTGGGGATGCACTTCCAGAGCTCTTTTCCCTGCAGTGCAGAGCTCAGAGGTTGCTGGTGTCCGTCTGCATTCCATGCTTTCCTTAAAAAAAATTTCCAGCCGTGTCCAGACAACCATTTTGAGGAGCTGCTGGTGCCCACAGAAGTCTGACACTGTTGTGGGGAGAGCCCATGGCTGAATTTCTGCATCCAGAGCCATGTGAGATCTCCCTTTTTGCAGAGACCAGAAAGGAGGTCCTGCTCCTCCTGATGGAATTCAGCCCATTATTCTTCAGGACACGACCCTGGGCTTGCACTGCTCAATTTTCCCCTAATTTTTTTAATCTAGGCTTGGATGGTCGTCTAATCCTGCCTAATTAACCCAATCCTCCTCAGTGGGGAGAGCCCACGGCTGAATTTGTGCATCCAGAGCCTTGTGTGCCCCTTGCAGAGACCAAATCCACCACATGGAACAACCTTTGGAGGGCTGGAATTCTGAATCCGTGCTTGGCCAGCACCTGTGGGGCAGAGATTTATTTTATAACCTTTAAAATAGATGATTTGCTGTAAATTCTCATTTTTAGGGCGCACAGGGAAGGGAGGTGGATGGGGAAGGTTCATCTTGAGGGCAGTGTGGGTTTAGGGAGGAGGTTTTGTGGTTATAACTCAAAAAAAACCACCAAAAAACAAACCCAAACCAGGCAACCAGCAGACAGTTTTTGGGCTGGTCAGTCATGCTGCAGGATTGACACATTCTGAAGAAATTCCAAGTTGTTTTTTGGACATATCTGGACAGGTTCATCCCTTCTGGGACAGGTTCATCCCTGGGAGGGACAGTGTGCTGTGCCTGGCTGGCACACTGAGTGTTCTCCTGATGCTCTGGGGCTCCCAGACGCATTTGGAGAGCCCAAATCCCCAAATTCAAACAACCAGACACAAATCCAATCAGGAACATGCTGCCAACTCGCCAGACCCATCCATTCTGCAGCTTAAAATCTGCATTTTTCTGTCTCATCCACACTCATTTCTCAACAGCAGCAAAGCACAGGAATTCACAGAATATTTGGGGTTGGAAATGAGCTCTGGAAATCACCTATTTCAATCCTTTTTCCAAGGCAGGGTCACCTGGAGGAGGATGGGTTTGGAATGGCCCCAGAGTGGGAGATCCACACCTTGATGAAAGCTTTGGAAATCCTTTAAATTGTCCCTTGGGATCCATTAAACACATCCACTCTTCCTGTCCATGCTGGGTGTTGGAAGAGTCACTTGGAGCTCCCAAACACTGTTTGTTCATCTCAGAAAATGAATTTTCGGGCTGCTGTGGCAGTGCCAGCACTGAGTTTAACCCTTTAATAACGAGGCAAACGCGGATTTCCCTGCTTGGGAACCATTTCCTGAGGGAAACCCGCCAGTCTTGGCCTTCCCCAAACAAACCCCAACCCCAGCCCTGTTTTCCTGGAGTGCTTTGAAGTGATTAGTTGATTATTTCAGTGTAATTACATTCCAGGAGGGGTTTTGGCTCTGCTCTTCCCCAGCAGGTATTATTTGCTTTATGTAATTGTCGAGCTTTAGTTGCCGTGGCGACCGGGACGGGTTTTTTTTTAAATTTAGAAACTAATTTGTTTTCTGTCGCTTTGCTCTTTGCTGTTAAGGAGACGAGCTGTTTGCTATTAAATAAAACTTAAAAAGAAAGAGAGATTAAACGTGGATAAAAATACAATGTAGAAAATACCGTGTAGCATTCACTTGGAGATGAAGGAGAAAGCACTGGCAAGGCCAGGAGGGAAATTCCTGAATTTTTTGGGAATTAAGGGCAAGTTTTTGTTCTGCTGTGTGGGATATTCTGTGTGTGGATGGGAATAAATCCCATGTTGTAAAGGACAGGAGGCCTGGAATCCCAAATTCCTGAGTTTATAATCCCATTTTTTTTGTTCTCTGCAGCGGTGGGGTCCTGTGGCCTCTTTAATTTTTTTGGCTAAAACAGCGACAATACGCAAATAATTTGAGCAAGTTGTGGAGTTAAGCACCTGGAAAATCTCAAAGTGTTTTTTTTTTCCCCTTTCCCCAACAACTGAGGGATTTCCTGGTGTTTGTTTAACCTGTCCTAGGACCTCTCCTGATGGAGATCCCTGAATAATCTGTTCCTCTGATCAGCTCTACTCATATATATAGGATATTTAGGAAAAAAAATTCAATTTCCTGGGTAAATCTCCTCTGTTTCCCAATGGACTTGTCCTTTCTCCTTTTTGCAGGAATTTTATCTGTCTCAAGGCCTTTCTTGGGCCCCTTTAGGGGAGGAAACACCAAAATTTGTGGTTAAATGAAAAGCAGAGGAACAGAATTCTTTGGCTGTAGCAGAGGCACCAGCCAGGTGTCCAAACCACCCTATTTTAGAAAAAGAAAATTATTTTTAGAAAAAGAATATTTTTTTGACCTGTGAGGGACTCAAATGCCTTGTTGAGCCTAAATACCAATTTAAGGATTTCACAATTCTAATTTTATTAATTAGAAATTAGATAAAAAGGAGGTGGGGTAATTTTGTTGGCTGACTTAGTTTAGATTATTGTATTATTAAAAAAAGAAGGAAAATAAAAAAAGGAGAAAAGGAAGCACTCCTAAGTGTTTGTCAGTGTTACTGAGCAACATCTCTGGTAATTAAATCTGTGTTTTTGTGATATTTCTGTTTTTATATTGTGTTACTATATTTTGTAATATAAATTGAATTAGATGAAAGTGCAAAATTAGAGTGAAAAGCTCCGTGCTCAGAATTTCCCAGTGATGTCAGCAGAGGATTCCACAGGAAAATCCTGGGCTGGGAATCACCTCTCAGTGCCTGGGTGAGCCAGGAACATTTTCCCAGCTCCATGAAAAGTTGAGGAATCCTGGATTTATCCCAGCAGCTCCCTGGGGTGGCTTTTGTCTCACTGGTTGTGTGTGAGCTCTGCTCAGATTTCCTGGGAAAATCACGGAAATGCAAAATATGAAGGGACATTTTAGGTGCTCAGCAGCTTTCACGAGGTTTTTAGGCTTTGCTGCCTGGAAAAACATAATTAAAAAAAACAAAAAACCAAAAAAAAAATTAGGAAGCTAACATTATTCCCAAGAAATGGGTCAGTCTCTGAAGGGATAATAAAGGGATGAAAAGGAGGTGGAATGAAAATGGATTGCTGGGCTGAGCTGCTTTTAATGACTCTTTATTCAGCCACTTCAAATGGCCCCATGGTGACAATCCAGGACATTCCTAAACATCCAATGGCACCCAAATATGCCATGGAAATAAAATAATAATTTTTCCCCAGTCCTTCTGGGTATTCCTTGTGGCAAAACAAGCTGGTTTTTTT
>VXBB01003957.1:208-20163 GCA_013399915.1 Illadopsis cleaveri
TTTTTTTTGTTGTTGTTTTGTTGTTGTTGTTGTTGTTTTTTTGGTTTTTTTTTAAAAAAAAAAAGAAAAGTCATTTTGTTTCTTTTTTTCCTAGTAGTATTCATATTCAGAAATATGAATGAGATTCTAGTATTTGTACTACCTTCTTACAGTGTTTGTAAGAACACTGACACAACGTGAATTATGTTTGAATGATTAAGAAATGACTGGAAAAGGAAGTCATAAATGGAAATGCTTGTCATGCTTTACTGAAGTAATTGAAGTTTGCCATCCCAATAATCAACTTCAATCACAAAGTTTGTGATCTAACAGCTGCCTATTCATTGTAAAGGACTATTTATTTTCTTTTACTTTGCTGGAATGTCTTCCAGGTACACACTACTTTATGGAAGCCCTGTAGCCAACAAAATCTTAATAGATCAGGTTAATACAAAATTTTATGGTATGTTCATGTCTTTAAAACACCTAAAGGTTTTTGAAATGTTATTAAAATCTCTGCCCAAAAATACATTAAAGATTCACACAGTCTGACAAACAGCAAAAAAGTATTGCTGAGAGTAACCTTTAATTACAAAGGGCATTTCAAACCATGCAAAAGAAACCAAGTCTTTAATAGTTATTTGTTAATAGTTATGCCCAGACTTGTGAAGGATTTTAATGGCATGATTTAATGTAAACTGTTTCTGCCACATAGATATCTCCAAAGAATTTATCCAGGATTCTTGGCCATTGAAAATATGATAAAGCAGTTTCTGAAGTACAGCTGGAGACTGTTAAATGTAACTGTGAGCAGGCCATACATTTCCTTTTCAAGCTGATTTCTCTAACAAAGATGGGATTGCTCCAGTGTGTGGTACCTTTATACTCCAGAGGGGACTTTTTCAATACATCATCAAAGTTTCCATGTGTGTGAAGGACAGAGTAAGAGGATAATAAAAATGTAAACCCTCTGTCATCGAGGTGTTAATTTTACTTGAACTCAGTTTTTTCATTTTGGGGAATTTTTTTTTAATTTTTTGCTGAGTTGCTCCTCCAGTGGATTAAAGAAATAAAATACAATTTATGGAGGAAAGTAAAACAAAGCATAGAGCAACTAGAGTTTTCTGGAAATCAGATATTCACTTATTCTCCCCAGCCCTCTCTGGCTTTGCTGTGCAGGGTACATAATGCTCTTGAAATATAATCCACATAAACATATATAAATTGATGACTTCCATTCTAAAAGTTCAATACTAAATTATAAATAAAACTCTGAGGCAGATGCAACTCATCCTCTCTGAATGTAAGGTGGGATAGATAAACATTGGTAAATGTTATGTATTTCAAAACACACAGAGTTTAATCAAATTAAAGCTCTGTTTCACGTTCTTTGGCTTTTATTCCAAGAAAATGTTCCTATTCTAACTAGCTGTGTATTAAATATACAACACTGCAAAATATCATCTTACTTCTGTTATTTGCCTGAAGGAAATTCATTTCAAATATGAAACTTTTGCACAATATTTACTGTTCAAGTATTGCAGCTTTTATTAAATGGGGCCAGACAGGATGCCAAGGGATTTAAAGAGAGAATTAATAACAACCATTGCTAATTTAGGCTTATGCACTACTTTATTGCAAAAGCAAGAATGAGGATAGGAAACCAGGGATAATCCAATTGATACTAAACATTTTGAACCTATTAACTGCATTTGAACAAAACATTTTTGAAAGGCTACATAGCTAAAATAATCCATCAGAGATAGCATAGAAAATTAATCTCTTCCTTTTCAATTTGTGTAAATTTGCAATAACACTGTACAGACCCACCTTCCTCTCCTTCACATGATCTACACTGATTTAGTGAGATCACAAATTAAAGGACAACTGTAATTCACAGAAGCTCAAACCCTAGATTTCAATTAACAAATCTCACAAAATAAGAACACTGGGATAATTCAGGCCAAAAGGGACCTGAGGAAATCATCCAGTCCAAGCTCGTGCTCAAAGCAGAGCCATGGTCACATCCAGCTGCTCAGAGCTTTATCCAGTCCTGGTTTGGAACTTCCAAGAAAGGAGATGGCAGAACCTCTCCTGGTAACTTCTCTTCTGACTGCACTCATCAGGAGAGGTTTCCTTAAATCCAGTCAGACATACAAGGACTGTAATACAGAAATTCAGAATTTTTCAAAATTCTAAATATCTGAAATAAGATACAACTCATTTATGCAATTAGGGTAAGAAACTAGTTTGGTTTAATTTCCCAATTTAATGCAGTCATCTGCTGCTACAAACCTCTGTAAGAAAAGGTGAAGAGAAACCCTAAGTTATTGGAAATCCATCATTAAGGCCCTTCTTTCTCAGTAGACAGGGTGGATCTACAATTTTTAATTCAACATGTGCATTCTGAATTCAATACAAACTCTATTCACTTTAAACAATAACCATTTTGACTTCTTCTTGTAGGATCATCTGTTATATTCATCAATGTAGTGTCTGACTGGTTTATAAATTAGTTAATTCATCTTCAGATCACTCCTCCAAATTGCCTACCATACCATCCTCAAATATCTTAGACAAAGCCCTTTAAAAGTGGTGATTCCTAACTCACTGTGGAAGCTAAGAAGAATAGAGTAATTAAAATTTTCCCCCTTTTATTCTGCACAAGGCTTTCTTGTGATGAAAACATAGTTAAATTCCTTCAAGAGCTCAAACCCAACCCTCCACAGCAGAGCCACAGTCATCAAAAATCTTCAGTGTGAATTCTTAAAGATGGAAATCTATCACAGAGGGTGTCAGGGAACCTTCACAGCAAATGGAGCTGCAGGTCTTTTAAAGCAGCACATATGCACTGCTTAATTAGTATTAATATTAATTATGCATCTATTCTCTGCTAGTTATGATAGCAAATATATAGCATAATATAATGCAAAAATACACAAAGGAAATGCAAATATCCTTGCATTAAATAATGTAATGATGACTGTCATCACAAGTCTGTACAACATTGAAGAAAACATTGAGGTAACTTTCTGTTAAAATTCTTTATGGAAAAGCTAAATCTTATGTTTTGAAACCCAGAACTGTGAGTTTTATGAGAAATCTGTATAAAACTGACTACAATAGATGACAATGAAGTGTATTAACTGTATGAACTGTATTAATGGTTCAGACAGCCATTAGCTGGAATTCTGTTTGAGGCATTAATGAAGGCATAAAAGGCACCCCAAGCTAAGACACCTATGGTTAGAAAATTTAGTATGAGCTGCTCTGAGTTCATTTTGCCAAAGTTTGCAAAACTACAACCTGTCATAGTCTTGGCACAAAATCTGTAATTTAAGCCCTCCAATCTGTAAAATCTTAATTCCTACACTAGTTCAAAGAATCTGGTTTTATTTTGTGAAAGGCAGGTTGCTCCCATCTTGTATAAAACACCCCATCCTTCCCATTCATATTTGAAATATTTTAAAAAATCTTGAACTCTCCAATGAAAACTGGTAGATGTCCAGCCAAAAGAGCAACTTCAGTTTTTCCAAATTTCAGTTTTCACCGTCCCTCAAAGCTTCTCCAAATCCTTTGGTGCTCTCTGTGGTTCCTGTCACTGCTCTCCCTAACCTGTTCCACAGACCCACAGCACAAGAACATTATTTTTATGACTCCATTCTCTCACCATTTACAGGCCTCCACTGACTTTTCTGCCATGGCAATAAATACAAACTTATCTTCACTACAAGTCTTTCAGAATAGGAATAATTCTCTAATAGCAAGAAGTCCACTAAAATGGGGAATATTGAGGAGGATAAAATTATCCTCACCTTGCTGCTCCATGGAGAGGCCAAGTTACAGCAGAAATATCACTTTTTACACAGAGGGATCACTGACCTTTTAAAAGATCTGCACATTCTCTCATTTTTCCTTCCTCTTGATTAAATGGCACTAAGGCAATTTAATAAGAACAACCAAAAAAAAGCCATATTAATGCATGAAAGCTCATAAAAATGCAGTGAAAGCAGGTAATCCCCCGCTATAATGTAGGCAGAAAAGCCAGACCAAACCAAACAAATAAATACCCATCACCAAACAGACCAGATTCTATCCAGCAACTGATAGTTCCCAATAGTGCAGAACATTTAAAAAGTAAAATTATAAAAAGTTGGGCAACACTGTGATCACCATCATAGGGACTGCAGGGCCCCTTTTTGTAGAGACATTTTGTGATCCTCAGACCAAGGATTTTCTCTCCTGTATATTTAGTTCCCTATGCTGAGAAATTCTGCAGGTATTCCCATAATCAAAGATACCACCACTGAAATGACCAATAGCAATTATAAACATTTTCTCTCACAATGTGCTCATTCTACAGCCTCGCTTTGGGCTTGTGGCTTTTTTCTCTCTTTTTTTTTTTTTCCTAATGAGACTGCATACAATGCAGTTTAAACTGATCTATTCTTCCAGCATTCCCATCCTGAAGTGTCTGCTTTTGGTTTCACAAAAAAAAAAATTCAAAACTTCAGTATGATCACCCAGGTTCCATTAAAAATGTCATTTTGCTCAGTATTTAGTTTCCTTCCAAAAGTTTCAGTGACAATTTTAAGCAAGTTAAAACAAACTGAGAACACAAGTGAAGGCATTCAGTGAAGACTGGTAGTTGTTTTTTTTCTTTTAAAACTTTCTGTAAATAATCTGTGTCAGTTTGGACCATATCAGCACTAACAACCATGTAAGAAATTTGTATTTCTACAAAAAAACACAAAATACAAGCTCTTTGCTTTTTCTGATTAAAATGTTTCAGACAGCAGTCTTTACAAGCATAAACATTCTCTGATGATCTTCCAGTCTGCCACCATGTACAGATGGCAAGTTATAATGGGGGGATCATATACTAATTTGAGACATTTCCAGCTCAGATCATGAATCAAAGTGCTGGCACTCTATAATGAGAGATCGATAGTGTTTTTGTAGAAAGACCCTATAGAATTCTATAAATAATGAGTGTTTAGTGGGATGTGCAGGCAGCAGAGAACAAATTACATTTTCTCCAGAGGGGTCTTTAAAACCACACCTCAAATGTGATAAATGTAGTGTGATGGAAAAGACTACAAATGTTAAAATGCTGTGCAGCATAATGTGCTCTGAAATTAGACTCTGGTGCACTTACTTTCTTCTATTTAATGGTTAAGCAATCATTTCATCAAGACCTTTTCTCTTGTTACAGTAGCAGTGGGTCATAGCCAGCATTTCTTGAGGTTTTACAGATGGTAGAAAAACAAAATAATGTCTTTATTCCCGAAGGATCAGGATATTTAACATACTTGCAGTTCGCTGCAATGCACTGGATGTGAAACGTAAATATCTTTGTGAGCTCATTACGCCTTACTCCAGAGTAATGAGGTAATGGTCTTCAGCTAAGGCACCATCTGGGAGTTCCAGAAATAGCTTTAATTACCGAGCTGGACTTCCTGCTCTTGGCAGGAGGGCAGGCACAGCCCAGGCTCTGGGCCAGCTGGTGGCTGCACCTCCAACACCAGAGACAGAGCCTGGACACCTCCAACAACCAAGGAGAGGCCCTGGACACCCTCCTGGCTTCTAATCCATGGGTTTCTGCCACCCCTGGCTGCAGCTGGGAGGTGTTTGGGGTGGCCATACAGAAACTGCAAAGACTTGTCCTCCCTTCTGCCTTGTAGACTTCATCTCCTTTTTCTTCAATGAAACAACCAAGCCTTGACCTGGCTGTGGTCCCTCTTCCCTCCTCTCACTGATACAATATTCCAGTGAAGCGGAAGGAGACAGAAAGGACAATTCCTTCTTCAAAGAGAGAATTTTTGCGCAGAAGTTACTCATTAATCTTGAAATGATCCCTTCAATCATGAAGATTATCAAAAGATAACATCCAGGTGTTACTCAGAACTAGAAAACAAAGTCTAAGCCTCCAACCTGGGAAGCAATTCCTGGTTTAAGGATTTTTTTTAATTGTTTCCCATATAGACATCCCAACATACCAGTAAAAATCACTCATATTTCTTGGATCTTGGTCCCAAAAACTTAAATGTCCAAGCAGGAAAGGAATATGTGGGAAATAAAAAAAAAGCTTTTCTACCATTTCAACATTTGATTCAAAACTGTAAGTGTAAGAATTGCCTCTTATTCCCTTCTCTACACTCCCTTACTCCAGAAATGGAAGTGTCTATGAAAAAGGAACTGGTCACAGGGCAGGTGCTGCCTGAGATCTGTTTGCTGCTTTCCTGTGTGTTCTGTCTCTCCCTCTCTGACCCTATGTGCCTCTGCCTCTTGTGCAGGGGGATTCCTGGCCCTCATTAATCAGTCCTGTTAGCTGTGCACAAATTAACAGCAGATCACTGACCTCCAGGACAGCCTTTACAAGTTCAGGTTTTCACATGGCATTTGGGAAGAACCTAATGTTCTCTTGGAGCAGAATTATATCAGAGAGAGCTGTGGGACAAGGAGGCTCACTGGAGTTCCTTTGCAGAGATGTGCTGTCAATACAGGCTGCAGTGCCTCACAATTTTAAAAACTCGGGGAGGTTCAGAGTAAATAATGAGTGCCTTTCTATGCCAGCATAAATCAAGATGAATAATGAATAAAAATAATGTTCTGCTTCACAGAGGTGAAGTTCTTTATACTCTTCTAATCAGCTGTAACTCAGAAAAATATGAATGCAAAGACCAACTCTATGTCTAATGCCTCCAGAAGATTTAAGTGGGGAAAAGAACAGTGGTGACCAATAAACAAGATTTACCTGCTTGCTGCATGGCAAAGTTATTTAATGCACATCTGTGTTTAGAAGCAGGGAGGAACATGGCATCCTTTTCCTGGTGCTGTCAAGGTCATTGGAGCCACTCTGCTCAGACAGGAGTGGCTCAAAGTCACACAGTTAGTTTTTAAGTTATTACAAAGCATCAATGCTAATTCATCTAAATGAACAACTATTCATTTTGATTTATTTCTGAAAGGGACTTAGTCAACTTGGAGGCTACAGTAAGTCAATAAATTTCAGCAGCAGTTATAATCTCCTGGCGTGGACTGAAAAGAAAGGATGAAGTGACAAAACAGAGTCAGTAATGTGAAGGTGTTACAAATCTACACATCCCTTCCTGCTCTGGATAAAAAGAGACATATGCTCAGTTCAGCAGTTATGAATTTTGGTATCTTTACTTTGCTAGGCAGAGGAACTCATGGGATCTCCTCCTCTCCTTACATTTCTGAAAATACAGCAAGCCAGAAGCAAAAAAAAAAAAAAAAAGTAAGTAAGTTAATGAATTTTAAAATCAACTAATGCTAGAATCAATAGTTTATATCTATAGCTCTCTACGTGTATTTAGAGAGGAAGGTAGAAACACATGTAAGCACATACACTTAGCAGTGAAAATATTTAAATAAAGAGATTTTGTTTGTTCTTATCAAGGCCCAAGCTTTGATTTTTTTTCCAATAGAATAAATTAAATTTTTACACAATGAGAAATAAACATTCACCTGGGAGTTTCTGGCCACATACTGGCAAATGCAACCTTTTAATTTTTCCTTTTTTTACTTTGTTCTAATACTTGCTGTTTGCCAGTCCCAGGACTTCCACTCTAGGGACAAAAATATCTTGTGAGTGGCCATGAGCTGAACGCTCTGGTTGCTTATCAAAGTATTTTGCTCATCCTCAGCAAAACAGGAAACCACATTTGTTTAGTGGAAAAGGAGTAGCAAAGGCCATAAGAAAGCAGTAGGGGTATGTCTTTATTAATGCTGCTATTAGCAGAACAGTACTCAAAAGAATTTGGGGAATTTATTTCATTATGTCTTGAATAATTTAGTTTCGAACATGATCACAGGCATACTCGAACAGAAAAAAAATACCATTACGTATTTTTTAAGAGACAACATGAACTAAATAATGCACAGGACATTCTTATCATTGTTGTTACATTGATTTTGATATTTAGTATTTATTTTATCATTCTGGAGAGCCTGCAGGACAGAACAACATAGGAAAGGGCAGAACGGAAATTAAGCAGTTATGCTGATGGGCAATAAAATTCTATGTGGGGGACTAAAATGGCATTATTTCACAGGGCAAAAATGTTGTTTAACTTGAAAAACAACAACAGCCTTTGCATAACTCATCCCTTCAATAAAATTCAGGTCTAAAAGACCTTCGCATTCTGTCCTCACCATAAGGATCCTTTGACAGCTTAGACCACTTCACATCCAAAAATCACTTTAATCCCTTTTTAATCACTTTGTAGAACTAAGTACTTTTGTATTTCTAACCAAAACCAACCAAATTAAGAAACAAAAAAGAAAAAAAAAAAAACTATATTGAAAAACACATTACTGAGATTGCTAATTCACTGGATCTGTTCCAAGTTATTAAGGCTGACAAAGTCACTTGCAAATAAATGAAGGTTTACAAATTTTTGTAAGGATCAGAAGCTGTTGTACTCAGCACACAAATCAGGAATTACACCTCTACTCTCCCCAGAGATATTTTATCAATTAAAGAGATGAGGAAAAAAAATGTGAGGACATTTTATTGTGTGGAAGGAATAGATGTACAACATGCATGTGGCATCCAAAAGAGTTAATATACAGTAACTGTTATATTTAGGCATTAAAAAATTATCTGCTTGAAACAGGTAACTAACCCTGTAATTATACATACATATTTAGGTTGGACATTTAGCTTTCAAGTTAATTAACTAGCAAAAAAACATTAACCTGGGGTGTCAGCAGGAAATTTAAAAAAAAGAAATCCTGATGTGTTAGAAACACAAAGCAGAGCAGTCTGCTTCAAGGCTCAGATCAATTTAATTTTTTAATCACTGTCTCACACATTCTTTCTATTATTCATACTCCTAATGCATTCATCCCAAGATGCACATGGGAAACTGGCTAGATGTTGAAATGTTGGTGTGTTAGCTTTGGAAGAGGTGGGATGCATTTACTTAGGAAGGTTTGTGGTGAATCAATCACTGAGCAGTTTATCTGCTCTGCTTGGGATGTGCAGAGCTCTCTGTGCCCTCACTCCTCGGGCTCAGCTGGATACACCATTACAGATGTCACACATCCCAGGAAATTCCTTCAGCAATGGAGCTGTTTCTGGACACACTCAAATTCACTGAGCATCATCTCCAAAGCTCCTGAAATTAGAAGTTTTCATCTGTCTTTGAATCAGTTTCTGCAATCCATAAATATCCATTTTCTCTCTCTCTGTCTCTCTCACAGTCTCTCTACCCCTCTCACTCCAGGTCACTGTGGGACAGCTCCCTTCCTCCTATTTGCTGGACACAGCATAAACTAGATAAATTCTGGGGACATCAACATCTCTACTGTGTAAATTTGCTCCAGTTCCTTTGTTTTCCTATCTACATTTGGGGAAAGCCAGCTGAGATCTATCTGGCAGACCTTTCATTTCCCAAGTGCATGAGAATTTGAAAACCAGGACAGCACACATGCCAATGAAGCAGAACAACAGGTTCAGTAGACCTTCAACCCAAACCAAGCTGCTAAAAGTGACATTTCCTTCAGTTCTGAAATTCTCATGCAGTTTATCCATGCAGCAATCACCTCCTTCTCTGCTCTCTCCCTGCTTATATTCAGAATTCTTCAAATCATGTACACTGCATTTTGGATTCTCAAAAAAGAGTTTCTCAAAACTCATGCTGGGGAAAGACCGGATGCTGAGAAGGGGTTTTTCTACAGTTTATCAAAAATAGGTTTTGATGCAGATCATGATTGTGATCTTTTCTTTATTTGCCATAGGAGTGGGAGATAAAAGACTTGTACCTCATATAAGCACTCGCCCCCTCATCCACTAAAAAATAGTTAAAGCTTCTGTAAGATCCTTTTTCTGCAATTATTTCTCTAAAACTTAACTTATGAAGAAAAAAACTATGATATGTTTATGATTTAAACATAGTACTTTTTATACAGATTGGAAATAAAGGCTTGAAAATTGTCTTATTTTCTCGGTTCAGTAAATGGAGATCCAGCTAAAATGTGAATTAGGAATTCTAAGATTCTAATCTTCTTACAAAACTTTTTGATCTCCCAAAGGGGACACAACTAAAAGCTTGGAGCAATTTGAAAATTAAGAGAGATAAATGTAGTTAATGAAGTCTGGAAAAAAATATTTTAATTACCACATTTTATGTTTTGTCATTCATTAATCATGTCAACTAAGTGAACCAAATGACTTTTTTATTGGATATTAAAATTCTTTTCTGTGCTTACATGGGACCATTGCAGGTGGTTATTTAGTTTCAAAGAATTTAATGAACAGGCATTAAGACACAGAGTACCAATGATGTGAACAGCTTCAGTATTTTACCTTCAAAAAGCAAAGAGGACTCATCTTTCTCTGGAATCTGACTGCTGCTCAGGATTCTTACAGAATATGCTGCCAAAGTTTAAAACCTTTGATCTGTAAGACCTTCAGGTACTGCCATTATGAAACAGAAGCCACTGAAATTTAAGAAGATTTTTGCATCAAGCCCTGCTTAATCCCTTTTACCCTTTCCAAGGCCTTCATGTACATAGAGATTCCTGTGCCTTGCCAGCACTGTACCAACTCTGCAAGTCCTCCTCTGGGGGAAGGAGGATACAGGAATAAAAGCTGAGGTGTTTTTTTCACTGGCACTACTGGGAGATTATCCAGATTGAGAAACCTTAATTATGCACAGCAACACTGATGCAGAGTGGAGAACCCACCAGCCTCTTCCCCATCCACACCCCTCTCCAAATCAGAGGCAAAATTGTGGCCAGAGACGAGTCAGCCATAATTCATCCTTACAAGCCCTCTCACACATGCTGCTTAGAGAATTTAAATTAAAAATTTCATCTTTCAGCAGATTCTTCATTGAAACTACAGTGCCAGATCTGGATTCTGCATACGTCGTTCCACAGGTTCTGGGTCCGTTTGGGTTATTTTAAGTGAGCAATTTTAGATGGCAATTTCATAATCCTGAAATGCACATTAAAGGAAAAGTGCCCACATGTTTATCACAGGTGTTTAACGTGTGTTCACCACTCTCACAGGCAGGGTCAAGGGCAGTTCAGGAGACACAAGTAGTGCTAGTCCCAGCTGCTCACTTTTGAGTGCTTTTTCTGTTATTCTCTGGACTCTTTTTATTCCATACAAACAAACCTCTCCAAGAATCAAGGGGCTGAATCATTCCCTGCACAACCAAATCTGACACAGAGCAAATTCCTCTGCCCATATAACAGTGGATAGCAATAGGTCATGTTGAGGTGAAGGCTCAATATTCCATTATAATAAAATAATGCCAATACTTAGTGTGGCCTTCCATCTCAGAGAATTTTAGAAACAATTATTATTCTTCATACTTTGCTGTGAACCTGCTTGGACTAAGTGAATAAATTCAGCATTTCTTTCTTTTTGAATTTCAATGTCATAGAATTGACTTCAAAATGGTATTAGTCTGGTGGAGAAGCAGAGACTGTAAACTAATAATGGCTGTTATTTTTACAGATATTTTGGGTCTTGCAGGTTTTAAGGTTTTTTTCTGGAAGGCCAGAAAAACCCTAAGTTATAAACAGTGTCCTGTGTAATTTTTACCTGTCACATAATTTTTGATATTAAGTACTAAATTATAAGAAAGCTAATTATGAAAATACCAGCATGGACCAGTTCACTAACCCAGTAAAGAAGGGAAACAAAAAACCTGCAAAACCAAGTTCTTACTGGTGGTTTTAAAAAGGTATCAAAATTATTTTCTATTATTTGAGAATGAGAAGATAGGTGGGAATAAGTGGCAACTGCTGTTTGTACGATATTTCAAAGATAATTCCACATTTTGAGAATAAAGAATTGAATTTTCTCTAAAGAAAATAGAGATAGAACGAGCAACAGTAGTTCAATTTCCCTGCAACAGACAGACACACAAACCCCAAGCATTATATTTCAAAAAACTTTAATTAAATCCATATAACAAAAAAGAAATGTTTCACATCTTAATTGAAAAATCACCAGCTAGAGAACTGAGCCAGTGAAACTGCCTGGTAAGCCCTGAGATATAATTGAAGAAAGGAATAGATGAGAATATTTCAAATGGTCTCGCTAGTCAGCAACCAGTGTAAATACTGCAATTCAAATAATGATGTTTGAGTGATTAAGAGAAGAACTAATTTCTATTGTATTGCTGCTTTGCTTTGAGAATGAAACCTCATCCTTGAGCATCCCTGAGTGAACACAAAACTCTCTCACATCCTCCAGGAACCACAAGGCTCATTGTTGGCACAAACACTTTGCACAACAGGGCAGGACAGCAGCCCACGCTCACTGTGGGATGAGCAGGTATTTCCCCTCATTCTGCAGCTTTTATCTACATCACAGAATCCTCCAGCTTCTCAAGGGTCCTTGGAAAAGCATATGGGAAAGCAGGGGAAAGGCTGGTGTTTGTGTAGTTACACCCAGCCACTGCAGCAGGACCAAGGGAAGGGCTGAGCTCGAGCCCATGATGTGAAATGAAGCGGGTGAGGTTTTAAGATCCTGACATGGGAAACGTGCCAAGGCCAGATGGAAATCTCAGCTGTCACCATCAGAGGTCATCCCGACCTTCCTAGCACAAGGTGGCGTGAAAATCCTGTGTACTGTTTACTCCAGTTCGTCATACCTATCCTTTTTAATGGGGAACTGCAATAATTTTATTTTATATTACTTCTTTGTTGTTCATTGTCTTGTCTTTGTTTAGTTCTACTTTTAATTATGGAAGTCCAGCAGAGATGCCCCTGAGGCAATGTTGGTAATCTAGGCTTAAATTTCTAAGGGATTTGTTTAGGAGAAGCTGGGATAAATCTTAAGGAATCTTTGTTAAGGCTTCGTTCCTTTACATTATTTTATTTTAAGACAACATTTTCAGAAAGGACAATTCTTGCTGAATGGAGGAAAGGTTTGTGGATGAGACTTTTCTAGTGGAGTTTTAATGGAACTGTTCATAAAATATTTTTTACATGGTCTATTAACCCTCTGAAACAACAAACAGCTCTGATATTATCATAGATGCCTAATGTTGACAATGTTGCCCACCAGAGAAGCAAACAGAAATGCCTCTTATTTAACTAAACATGATAGGGTGTTTATACCCTTCCTTTTTTTTTTTTTTTTTTTTGGGGTTTTTTTTTNTTTGTTTTGTACATTTCAAATCCTTCAAATGCTGCTGAATATATATGTAGGAAGAAAATTTTAAACAACACCAGTATAATACATGAAATAGTGGATCTAAGAAACAAGAAGATAATAAATAAAGAAAGATAAAGAAATAAGTGGACCTAAAGAACAGCAAAGAAATGTGACCAAAAACATCAGAAAAAACTTTCATCTACTAGAAATAACTAAGTAGTAGCTGAACCTGACTTACACCTCCTGAACAGATTAAATATACAACTGGAGTACCTCTAAATCCTATACTGTACATATGGCTACATGTGAAATTGTAAGATAATTCTTAGAATTGAGGGATTTCTTCATACCCTTATTTTCCTCTCTGCACCTCAGGGGTTCCATTGTACAGTAAAACTCAACGGCAGCATGACACTGGTGATGTGCTGCCAGACATCAGAGCTGGGAGTGACACCAGTCCAACAACCCAGCCACAGAAAATCTGCATGGGACTGAAATCCCAGAGCCAGACTAAAAACCCAATGTTAGTTTATTTTATTTTACTCTGCTGGCCAAGGGGAGGTGTTTTGGAGGGTTCTGCTTTGCAGAGAAAGCCCCAATGTTGTCTGCAGGGGTGAGCACTGACCTTGCCCACCTTGGAGCCTCGTCCCTTGGATGAAGAACTTCCCAAAAAGGCTGTCAAGACAATTGTGTAGATGCGAGAAGAGGGATCCCTGAATGGAAATCAACAGGGAAAAGTAGGAAACTCAGACTGAGGGCTTTCAGAATGAAGGGAGGACAGCTTGAAGGTCGTGGCAGCTGAGCTGGGCCCTGAGAATCTTTTCGTGGTAGAAGAGGTGGGTGGGACTGGCTGCTCTCTCCCCTTTAGTACAGAATTGAGAAGGCTTCAGAAGGTGGCAGCACCTGCTTGGATCCAAAAAAATAACTAAAATAAAAGTGGGGGAAAATGAAGGGGAGCTTGTTCACACAAGACCTCGGGTACTCCTGTGCTGAAGGATGCTGTAGATGCTGCAGTTCCACACAGGTTCAAAAGCCAACTTTACTTTACATGAAGTAATTAAATACAGAAATTAATTGAAGTCCAAAATAGTGAGGTGGAATCAGCTGTAAGATCAGCTGTTGCTCTCAGGTGGATCTATCATATTCTTGTCCTGTCTCCCCTTTTCCCTAGAATTTTTCTGTCTCTTTCAGTGACAGGATACTGAACTAGATGACCTATGGTGGCATTCCTATGTTTTCAGGTTTACTTCAAATCTTTTTGTATAAATTACTTGTCTAACTTGAGTAGGATTTTTATGACTTCATTTTTAGCACATAAAAATCTACAATTATACTCCAACTAAAGCAAACTCAACCCCTGAAAATATCACACAGGGACTATTTCTAGACTAGGCTCCAGCACTGGGATGGCATACTCTTGAAACAAAGTAAAACCCATCAAAATCCATAAAATATTTCCCATGTTCTGCCAGCAGTGGTCACGTATTTTTTCTCAGTTTTCACTAAAACTGTTTAAAACTGCACTAATACTCCTTTACAGCTCATCATGTATTCACTTCAAATTTTAGAAATCATTGGGCAAATAAAAAATGGTTTTAACAGTCAGATCCTTACATTCTGTCAAAAATATGTGGAAAGCAAAATTGATCTTAAACTTCATTACTTGAGACCTGAGAAATTGTCATAATTCATTATAAATGACAGGAAATTAATTTCCTGTTAAGAAATTCATTATTTGCTGGTCACTGGTGGCAATATACTTGTCTGATGCCTGAACATCTGCATGTGGATTCGCAGTGTCTCCCCTTCCAGGTGTAAAGAAACACAAATCAAAATTCTCCCCATGTCCTGCTATCTCACAGATGAAAGTGAAGAGAATAGTTTTGAAAACCCACAGGGTCAAAGGAAAAAAAAAAAAAGATAATTTATCTATATTAACATATCCTATCTGTCCTGCCACACAGCAGCACATAACAGCATGTTACTAATTGAGTACCAGCTAAGTCTTCACATTGTTGTGAGAGGAGGAAAAGGAGAAGTACTTTGGATAAGTTTAAAAGCACAAACCATATGTTCCCCTATTTTAAGCATCTTTTTCACCTTCCTTCTTCACAAACCTGTATCTTCAAACTCACCTGGTTAAGAAGCTGCGTGCTCAAGTATCTGACCTGATCTCTTGCACTGATGTTCGTGTCAACAAATTTAATTTCTTTTTTCAAAGGCATCTCAAGGTTTGAAACAAACTATCCTCCTCCACCTCCTGAGAAGGGGAAAGGGAAGTGACCTGGGTGCAAAACCTCCTATTAGTATTGAATTTACTGAAAAACCCTTGGTATTATTGAAACCCACCCTGTATTAATTTGAATGGGCCTAGTGCACATGGGGCAAGACAAGAAATTCTGTCCCTGACCAGAGCTACCTATCACAGTCACCATCAGGTATTGAACTGGGAGGAGATTGGGTTGTGTTTAGTGTAAGGTTTATATTTTATCCAGTATTAGTTTCATAATTTTCCCTCTTCCTTTACTTCCTGTATGAACAAACATTTATTGTCATTCAAACAACATAATAATATGTAGCTTTATAGCATTTCTAGCATTAAAAAAAGCAAAATAAAGAAGTTGCAAGCTTGCAGAGTGTAACATTCTGCAGAGGGCACCCTCGGTACAGTCAGAACAGATCACCTTCTCCCTCTGCATCCCTCCTCCATAACTCTAACTCCATAATATCACATTTACAACTGTCAGAAATATACAATAGCACAAGGCTGTCCCTGATGGCAGCAGAACAATGCCTGATGTAGACCTGTGAAAGAGAACAAAGTATACCTACACAGAGTACAGGCACTTCGCTTTTCAAATATCAGAACTGCTTTTTCGGCTTAATAACTCATCATGAATTAATTTGCTGTCAAGAACCATATACTCATAATAAAGACAGTGTCTATCTGCTATTATTATTATTATTCCATTTTCCCCTGTATTGTTCCTTTGAAGTCTTTTACTTATTCAGAGATATGGAGAAAATCCTCCACGAAGTGAAAGGAGGATTGCAAGCAAACATGGTTATAGCAACACATATCTGATATGGCATAATATTAAGACTTCTCACTGTTTTAACACTGAATTCTCATAAACAAGACAGGAGATGCCATCTTCATTGGAGCTGTGAGGAAAGGTTCATTTAAATATTATTAAAAAGCACATTCTGCATTTTGCTGCTCAAACTGTTCATACCCCATGCTCTGTGCTTTTTGCTGACACAGCTGCTTCTTGTCCAACTCCACTGCTAATATGACCTGCTCTTTTTTTCTTTTTCTTTTTTTTTTTTTTTCTCCCCTCACCTCCTTCAGAACTATTTCTGGGCAGTTCCACAAAAATTTTGATTGCTGTTGTAAAGTTTATATCACTGCCATCTGACAGCTTTTTGCTGGCCTTGGTGAAATGAGTTGATGCTCTCACTTAATTTCCTAACAGGCAGGTGTTCACAACTTCAAACATCACCTCTGCTGGCACAAGGACTCCCAGCCAACAAAAATAAAAGTGTAGGCTTACCACTGGGTGAAATACATGCTTAAAGGGAAACAAACACGTTTTGAAGTGCCCTTGGAAGAAAAGCTGAGCTTTGCAGATGGATTAAAAAATAACAGAAAATGAACTCTGGTAAAACATCCTATAACAAAAGATCTAAATTATACCAGTGGATAACTTCCTTTGTCATAGAGAAGCCAGAACTTCAAAGCAGTAGTGGAGACCAAGCTGTGCTGATAGAGTTATTTCTATGTCCTTATCAATATCCATAATATGACTGCTTGTGAACTGGGGAGAGGAACATACATGAAAGAACCAGAACCTGAATACTCAGTATCAGGAACCCTTCCCTTGCTTGCTACACTCAAACTAAAATCACTTCATTGTAAATTAAAATATCTTCCATAACAAAGAAATTCATAAGGCTGTTACATTTTCCTTTGAGAAAACAAGAATTTTTTAGGTAAATTCCTGAAATTTACTGTGATAAAGCAGTTTACAGATGGGCAAATGATCACAACCATTTGCCATTAGAAAACTTTCCAACCAACCAACAACCTGTGGTGAGTATTGGATAAGTGATTTAAGGACACTGCAATCTGTATCTTCGGAGCCAATTAAAATCTGACCTCTCTTCCAGAAACGTTTAGGAGCAGAGTTTAATACCCCTATAAAACTACCAGGATATGTGAATTCAGGTGATAGCAGAACTTCCCCAGGAGGTCCAACCGTTACTATTGTATCCCTGATCCCGTCTTACTGGAAAATGAAAGCAGCCTCACACTGACTGCAGAGCATTCTTCTGAGAGCAACTACTGCTACTTAATTTTATTTCCAGTGTATTTTTCTCATACTCAAGGAAAATTGCTTGCTCTTTGTTGATTAAATTGTGTCAGCAAGTGTTTTAATTTATGTGTTTTAGATAGCAAAGCAGAACAATTTCCATTCTTGGGCAAGGATAATCATAATTAAAAACACATTAGCTGATTATACCAAACATCCATCCTAAAATATATTCTGTATCATGATTTATAAATTATGATTTGTTGACTAACACATTTTGAAATGATACAACTTTATAAGCTGATAAATAGTTTTTGGTAATACCTCAAACACCCAGGGCTTGGAGCAACCTGATGTTTTGGAAGGTGTCCCTGCCCAGGGCAGGGGGTTGGAACAAGTGGGTTTTAGTGTCCCTTCCAACCCCAACCATTCTGTACTTCTATGAAGTATATTTCAAAAAACAGCTTCTAAAATAAAGGTTGAAATATTTTAAAGCTTGGGTGATGGTTTGCCATCCAAGGATGGAGGAACATCCTCTGAAGCAGACTTGGTATTTCCTCTTTCTGTGAGGTAAAAATATCTTACTGCTATAATGAGATTAATACTTCTTTACAGATCTAATCATTTGATCTCATGTTCAGTTTTTGACATCTTCCACAAGCAATCGTATCCCATACAGGATATATTGCTTTAACAGGTGTTAATTTTACTGAGCTCCACTATAATTTCTTAGTCTTACATGATGTCTCAAGATGTTTCACACATTCTGAAAAGAGAGCTAAAAGGGAATAATTTGCATATATTACTTAAGTTGTACATGCTGTAAATATTGATCTGTTGATAGAGAAGAAAAAGGTGTGGGTTGTTTTTTTTTGTTGTTGTTGGTTTTTTTGTTTGTTTGGTTTTTTTTAATAAGTGCTTTTATTTCTATAGTTTTAAGAATATTTTTCAGGTTAAACTTGGTGAAGAGATCCCAGCTCTGCTCACCCCTGCAGCTGAAGGCTATTTGACACTCCAGCCCATGACATTCAGTGTACATTATGGCAATTTACAGGTGATCTAAACTCTATACTTTACTCTTTTGGAGTTATTACCAATTCAGCACAAACTCTTCAAACGTCACCTACTGTCTGTGCTATGCAGAGAGTGAAGCTGCATTTCACAGCTCTGACCCATTATTTTAGCCAACTCCCACTGACTCTCAAGGATGATGCACAGATACTCTTGGGGAATGTTTTAGGTAACTTTCAAGCCTTTTCACCCCTCAGAAGTGAGAAGTTGTATTTTATCTAACATGTGAGAACAAAAAGAAATAAACTACTCTTCATCCCACCTTCACACTAATCCCCACTGTCCATTTGGGAAAGGTTCTGGTAAAGAGCTGAAAACCTCAGTAAAAAGGAGCAAGCATAAGCAGAGAAGGAGTCTCATCTTCCTGGCGTCCCTGGTTCCTGAAGTAAGGTGAGATTCTGTGTCCCTCATCCCTTTTAAGCACCTAAATTCTACGTCAGGGCTGGGCAGCAGTTGTTGAGTTTATTTTCAATTTTGTTCAAAATGCAGTGTCTCCGCTGAAAATGTCCACTGTGCTATTTCAAATTATGACAGAACAAAACACTTTCTTCTACCAGGGAATAATGTGGGGCCCAATTTTTCATTGCTTGACTTTCTATTTTTAAGGTTTTCCCACCCAAACAAATGCTTTTGCTCTGACAGCATTTAATAACAAGTTTGACCTTGGAGTGTGTAAGTTAAAATGATTTCAGAGAACGCTGCAGCAGAAAATCAGGGACCAGGGATTCTTTTCCTTATTTGAATTTTATTATTTGGGGAGAAGGGGGAATCCCTTGTTTCACAGAAGAAATTACTTTTGAGCCGCAGTGTGAAGACTTTGCATGAGCGCATGAAGAGCCACAACTTCTTCTGCTTCCTGCAGTTGATACAGAACTGTCATCCCTGCCAAAGCAACTTTGCTGCTTTCCCCTGAGAATATCCCTGCAAATACAGGGGAGAGAGCTGACAACTGCCTTAGTGTGTGCTGAGAAAGGAATATTATCCTAGGAGTCAGGGCACCTTGAGCATCATCCCTCCCTGGCAGCCCCAGGGGCTGGCACAGCTTTGCGAAGCTCCTTGATTTTTCCAATGGATTCATGTCCAGCATTCCCATCCTCATTACCAAATCCCCATTCCCAAGAAAGGTACAGCTTCCACAGAAGAACTATCACGAATTGCAGTTTGCTGTACCTCCTGTGTGGGTTGAACATGCACAATTCTTTATATCTGAAGCACCAAATGTGCAAACATTTAATACAGATGATTAAACCCCCCAAAACCCATCCTATTCCCATATTTGGGGATTTTTTTTTTTTTCCATTTCTCAATTTCCTATAAACACGCCACAAACTCTGAGAAACACTAAAGACACACACAGAGTAACTACCTTATTTTAATGCTAAGCAAGAATGAAAATTAACTTTTGTTGCTGAACAGAAGAAAGGTCCTGCGGCGAAAAAAAAACC
>VXBB01004018.1:0-12986 GCA_013399915.1 Illadopsis cleaveri
ATGGATGTGGGTTAATTGATTTGGGTGTGTTGGATGCGCAGTGATTCTTCAAACTGTAGCAATAAAATTCTTGAGTGTTTGTTCTAGAACACTAAACTGAAATGTTTACAGAACACATCAATAACACTGATATGAGGTAAAATTAAGACAGATTTTTGTTTCTTGGCTTGTTTTAAATATTTATGATGTTTTACATCTTCATTTTCTGGTGTTGGTGCTGTTTCAGAGGCCTTGGCCTCCCTCTCTTTTTAATTTGGCGATTTGCTGAATGTGAACAACATTATTTCCATTCTTCATTCAGCCCCCTTTAAAGTGCAGTAGTACTTCAGGAATAGTTACATAGACTGTGCTGTCTTACAACTTTCTCACCACATTTTAGTTTCTCCATGAAAGCATCCATGATGAAGTGGTGGCAAAGCTTGCCAAGGCCTATGCCCAGGTCCGCATTGGTGATCCATGGGATTGTAAGTAGCTATTTCCAACTCATGCGTTTAGGAAACAAGTTGCTGTTGGTTTCTTTCTGTTTAAATTCTGAAGCGATTATAGATCCCAAGTATCTAATTTTAGCAATTTGCCAGGGGGTGGAAATAGCTGGTTTCATTTAGAATACAAACTCTGAAAGGAAGATGAAGAATCTGGCTAATACAGCTCATCCTGGACAGATTATACAGTTAGTCCCAAGATGTTGTGATAAGAATATTTGCAAATATACACAGTTTTGATGAAAGTATACTTCTGAATCTTTTATTTTTTTAGCTGACACTCTGTATGGGCCACTTCATACCAAAGAAGCAGTGAAAATGTTCCTTGGTGCAGTAGAACAAGCAAAACAACAAGGTGGCTCTGTGGTCTGTGGTGGAAAGGTGACTTAACTTTTATTTACCCTGCTACAGTTTGTGCTCTAGGAAAAAAACGCAGTAACATGATGGCTTAGGCCAAGCTTGTACCTCAGCTTGTCCTGTCAGCCACTACAGTATGTTAGTTTAGTCAGATTGAAAATGTTTGAATTTCAATCCTGTCTTCAGGGTAAAGGCAATTCTACTTGGAAGCTACTCTTACACCAGTTGCAAGTGATAGTGAAAATTAAATCAGCAATGTATATGGTGAATATCAAACACATAACAAAGGAAAATGGCCATTCTGTCCCTCACAGTATCTTAACTTGAGGAGATTCAAGACAACCACTTGTACATCTTCATCATACAGGATGTTTCTCATTGACTTATTGTTCTGGAAATTCTTGTCTTTCATTGGCGACTTCTTTATACCTTTAAATTCTAAGTAGCTTACAAGTAGGTGAAAGGAGGTTTCAGCTGCTAGACTTTACAGTTTGATTACATCCTTAGTGGACATAAGTTATGCTTCTATATTTTAAATACTCAAATAAGTAAAATTTAAGTTACTCAGACTATCTGGCCTTTCATTTCTGTTTTCTCAACTGTAGTAGTCAGACCATGAAGGATTCCTTTCCTACATTAATACTAAGCTGGATGCTGATTGAAACTTGGTTATTTTTATTATTTTGAAGGTTATAAATCGCCCTGGAAACTACGTTGAGCCAACCATTGTGACTGGCCTTCCTCATAACGCGCCCATTGTCCACACTGAGACATTTGCCCCCGTATTGTATGTGCTGAAATTTAAGGTAAAATAACAGTGGGGAAACAGGTGTCAAGGATGGTAACAGTAGAGTCATGACACAGATCACAGACGTGTCATATCCATGTAATTGTCCCAGTGCTTCAAGAAGTGGTAGCTCTTGTTCTGTCCTATGAGGTAGCCACTGTTTGCCTCACTGTGTAGCTCCCTTTATGTGAAGAGCACTGAAGTTGCAATGAGAATCTGTACAGGAACAGATTTCTGTTGTTAGTGTTTGTTGTTGATGCTGTTTGTTCTAAAGCAGACTGTGTTTCGTGCAGCATTGGAGGTACTGGTGCTTGTGTGTTTGCCCAGTGCTATTCTGTACATTTGCATTGTGGCTGTAGTATGTTGGGTTTTTTCTCACAGAACATCTCTATAACTGCTTTGCTTTGGATTGTCCTGGCTTAACCATTGACACATGCTTCTTCTAGGAGGAAGAGGAGGTTTTTGCCTGGAATAATGAAGTAAAACAAGGTCTTTCCAGCAGTATCTTTACCAAGGATTTGGGAAGGATTTTCCGCTGGCTTGGGTATAATTTAAATTATTTTTATACTTTCCTGAGGCAATGAGATCAGTCTTTCATGTCTTTTGTAAACCTATGTATAATGCTAGTTGAGCATTTTACAGCCCTCATTTTGGGGAGGGAGCCTTTCCTGATCCTAAGGAGGAATTTTGCCTTACCTTTGTTTGTAGGCCAAAGGGATCTGACTGTGGCATTGTGAATGTTAACATCCCAACCAGCGGAGCTGAGATTGGAGGTGCTTTTGGTATGTTACTTGTGCTTCTTCATGGTTTTAATCAATCCATTTAAATGACTAAATGTGAAGAAATCAATGAAGTTAATTTTGAATCATACTGCTTTAGCAGAAAACAGACATTGACTAGTGGTGGTTAGATTTAAACTTCTAAAAATACCTGTATTTAGTTTTTAAAAATTCCATGTGTTACTTCCTTTTCCTCCTACATCAAAGGACTGTAACTCAGAGGTGTTTAAAGATATGGCCAGGTGGAAAACTGTGTAAAAGTTTTAATTAAAACAATCTTGAGCAATTTTGTGTATATTGGCAAGTTTATATAAGATGTATGGTCTGTAGTATTTTTGTGAGAAAATATTTTAATAAAAAATTTTGCCTTTATTTCTCTTTTTTGTATATACTTAAGGAAGTGAGGGGTTGGAAGAAGTATTAACCTTACCATTTAAGCAGTACAAGAATCAGCACATTCTTGTAGTTCTGTCTTGTGTTAAGACAAAATGTTTTTAAAACAATATCCTCTATACTGTTTTTGCATCAAGCATGAGGAGAGAGCTAGCTGTGTATTGTGTGGGGTGGTAATTTAGTTCAGATATAGGACAAGGGAAAGGAATAGTTCTTCCCATGTATTTTTATAAAAATGTCTTACATCCTGGAATTAGTCCAGATTCCCATGTCCAAAAATAGGTTTTTAATTTATAATGTTTTTGCTACAGGTGGTGAAAAGCACACTGGTGGGGGAAGAGAATCTGGAAGTGATTCATGGAAACTTTATATGAGACGGTCTACTTGGTAAGACAGACCAAATAAATTTAAAATACAGATGAACTTCCGAAAGTTCAAAACATATAAGCTTTTGACTACAGGGCTACTGAATGTGAGATAACCATCTATAAGTGCAATTGCCTTTTCTTCACATTTGTAGTAGAAGAAGATTCAAAGGGTTTTTATAAAGACATTTTCATTATGTTCCAGAGGGAAAAAAAAAAAAGGTGGTTTTGGGGTTCCCTACCCCCCGCCGCCTTTTGATTGATTTTAAACTCATCTAAAAAATTACTGAAACTTGTCAGGAAACACACTTGAGCTGCAACCACAGTGAGGGCACCACTGTTGTCTCTGCTAGGTGATTCAGCTGTGTGTTGGCTATCTGTCCACAAATCTGCCAGCCCATAGTGGATGACCGTTGGTATCCTCTGCTGACTTCCATAGCTTTTACCTGTGCTATCTTTGCTTTCCATGCAAGGACTTGTGAAATGAAATCCCACCTTGATTTTTCTGTCTGGACATTCTCCTAGTAAGAGACTAGATAGCTAAAGACAAGATTCTCCATAAAGGAAGAGATGATGGAAAATGTGGTCTTTTCCTATACACAGTTATTATATTGAAAACTGGAGTAAAATTAGTTCATAAATTTAAGTAGGCAAACTGCTTTAGAGAAGTCTTTTGTTTAGATGTGACAGGAATCAGAAGCTTGTACATAGGAAGTGGACTGCATAAACTGTCTCAGTGATTAAGTCTGGTTTCTAAATTCTTGTTTCTCTTTCAGTACAATCAACTACAGCAAAGATTTGCCCTTGGCTCAAGGAATCAAGTTTCAGTAACAACTTATGAATGGCTGTGCTATAAAACATCCTTGCATTTCAGAATCAAGCAGCTCCTAAGCATCATGGGGATAAAAATTAATTATATGAAACCAATTCTGTCAGAAAATCAGCTACTCTTAAATTGCTTTACTTTCTATGTTATATGTATTTACTAACTTAGTCTTCAAATGAGAAGCCTGTGATCTCTGGGAAGAAGGGAGGGTGACTAAAACTAACCGCCTTGGGTTCAGGTGGCCTGGATAACCTGTTGCCTTAACGCTGTATTTCAGTACCAACACTGCCTCTATCTCCTCCCCACCTTTTGCTGATATTTCCAGCTATGACGTCTGTGTTTCAAACTGTGTGCCAAGTTTCCTGCAGGTAGCTGGTGCTGTGGGGGATATTTGGGCTGCAGTAGAGGGCTATTTTTTCAATGAATAAATAAAAGTACATTTTGTGAAATATCTTGGGGTTCTCATTTGTTTTATTTACTGTTTCTGAGCAGGAGTATTCAGCGGACTATCCATGTTCACACACTGAGCTGCTAGCTGGGAGAAGAGTCATTGGGCTAAAAGCACTGCTTTAGTTTTCCTGCCTCTCCTTCAGAAAGGAGACTTTCAGGACACATGTTGGGAGATAGAGGTCTACTGTAGTGTCTTGGAATCTCATTTTAATGCTTGAAGGGGTAACAGCCAATTCAGTTTGTCACAGCTCTTGGGATACCCTACAACCAAACCAGTTGGAGATGAGAACAAGATGCAGTCAGAGGAAATAACTTTTCTAGGAAAAGGCACATTGTCTACTTGTGTTTCACCTCAAATGAGAGTTTCTTTTGGCCGCTGGAGACTACAGGCAACAACAGCTCTTTTAGGAGTCTTGCTCAGGACTCAGGATGAGAAAAAACGCGGTGCTGTTAGACTGATTTCCACATAGGAATCTGAGGTTCTTAATGTATTGTTTCTGGGGATCTCTTCTCAATCTCATATACCAGATTTCCACAATCTCTNTACTGTTCATTGTGGCCTCAAATTCTAGGAGTCTGATTTGACTTGATTTATTTTGAAGATGTTTTAATGGCAATGCCATGGAAACTGGGTTGAAAGTCCACCATACCACAATGCTAGCTGGTCTCCTTTCAGCTTTTTTTCTAATTTTAAAATGCATAGTGTTTAGAATTTTACATCTGTGTTATACAAGGTATTTTGGGTGTCAGGTTCTGTAGATCAAACTTTAGGCAGCCAAAGCTTTTTTTCCTACTGAATCTCTTACTGCCAGGAATATCCTCTCCTCTAGCTCTTTGTGTCTGACCATTTCATTAAAGAACATTGTATGTTAGCACATAGAATGAACTGACATACCCTAAGCAGACAGATAATCACTAGCAGATAGGGCAAAGAAACAATTCAATTCCCAAATTTAATTGTCCAGCAAATAGCACCAGTTTATAGAAATTGTACTCTTTAATGCTATTCTGTGGCACTGAATGTTACTATGAAACCCTTAACAATGAAAAATTAGTTCAAGAATTCTCTTTTCTTGCTGCATCTCTTTTTGGATAGCCCCACATCACCTCTGTTTTTTCTTGAAGATAGAAGCTCTTTTTAGGATAAAATACTCTTTTTAGGGTAATAATAGGGTAAAATAATCTCACACGTCCAGTTGTTTAATTTATAGGAATAAGGTTGATTCTGCCATCTGGCTTCAGATATGGGAACACAGCTCATGAACTGAACAAAACTGGTATGATGAGTCTGATGTTTGACTGGTCTTCAAATCATGGTCTGAAAACTAATATGAATGGTAAACTCACAAATGTGATCAAAAGGTGACTGCATAGCAAACACGCTAAACTTTTGAAGGTTAACTTGACACCTTGATAAATAATTCCTTCTTTGATATAAACTTTTGTAAGGTTATCCTTCTAGGAGACTCAGCATGAAGTACTTCTTAACTGCTTCTGTGTGTTATGAGTAAGTGGGTTAGATCCGCGTTATGTATGCAGAGAATGGGCTCTCTGTAAGTAGGTTACAAATTCAGCCCCACTTTTGCTAAGTACGGGAATTCCGAAGATCTGTTATCTGCACTGTCACTGGACTGCTGGTGTGGCATCAGAGCAGGTAATCATAGTGCTGATTGTTTTTCCAGACAGCTTTGAATTCCTTACATGTGGTGATGACCAATCCTACTGGAACTGGCTTGCTGAATGACTTTCTGTGAAGTGGCTCTGGGAAGAGTGTCTTTTAAAGACTGCTGCAGGTTGTAATGTGTTTTGGCAAGCATTTGGGTGCTTATGAGTAGTTATGGTTATGATGAAGTATTAAACTAAGAAGGATTAAGGATACTGTAAGCACACAGTTTCTCTGTTTCTGCTTTAATTTGGGAAGTCCACTCAGGAGATTTTAAACTGCATTAGCTGTCACTGGGTTATCTCACCCAAGGAAAGCAATTTTGAGAATTCGTAAAATGCGTCTCAGAGCTACTGGTATGTACAACATAATGAACTTGTAGTGTTAATACAAATTCTATCAGCGTCTTCCACTGTTGCATAAACTTAATTACCACTGAGTGTGTAACACCAGTGAATAACAAGTGTTAAATGACACGTGATCAATAATTCATTTGTTAGCACAGTATTGCTTACTGTGAAATGACCTTGATGGGAACAGTCTTACAAGTAACTTCCTTTCTTCTTGCCATATTATTACCTGAAGAAAAATGAGAATTCTATGAATGTTTTTGCTGATAAACAGAGAAATTGCTTTTTTAATGAAATGTGAGGATGGGAGCTGTAGGCTGCTTCTCTTCTATCCTGTTATGTCCTATCACAGCCTCCTGCAGAGGTGATGATTTTTTGGAACCAAGAATACTACTTGCCAGTAGTAGGTCTCAGCTTGGGATTTTGCAAAAAGTGGTTCTGCAGTGCTGAATTTAAAGCAACTTGGAAAGTGTTCACCATTTTCTTTCAGCATAATACACCAGCCCATTCATGTTGTATCACGTTCTTTTCAGGTGATGTTTTCATCATTCTGTTTGTATTGTTGCTGGATGAGTTCAAAACCACATGGCTGTCAGAACTTCTAATTTGTGTCATCTATGTTCCTGTATGAGAAATCATGTGTATAGGTACTGCATTCAAGAATCATTAGGTGCACTAACCCATTCATGTCTCTGCATTGATTTCATTAGTAACTGTGAAAAAGTGTAAATTACAGGAGGCTTCTGTGCCTGAGTTTTCTTTGGAATCGCTGTCTATTTTAGTTGTGCACTAAGCTATTGGTCATGAATTGCACAAGTGGTCATGAATTGCACTCTTATTTTCCTAGTGGAAGCAAAAAAAATTAAGGCTTATAATACAGGGGTCAAATGATTTAATCACACAGAATCAAATTCTTCAGTAAAAACAGTGACTTTGTAAGGACTTTTTTTGTGTGTCTTCTCTTTGGTATTCCTTAATCAGTAAACTGTGCTGTCATGTGGTACATGCTTGGTGTTTGAAAACTGATGGATTAATTGCATTCAGTGTGCAAACATTTGCTGCCACTGAAGTGCTGCTTGAAGTGAGAAGCATCTTGGCTCACATTTTGAACATGGTTGGCCTATGGATAGCTGGTAGAAAGGCAAATACTGGTTAGCAGTCTTTCTATTAAATTATTAGCACTGATTTTCCCTGCAGCTCATTACTTTCCTCCAAATAGTAGGAAAATGCATGTGCATTTTGGACAGGGACTTCCACAGCAGAGCATAGCAGAGCCTTTTTAAAAACCTTAGTGCTCCTCTCGGTGTCGCTGTCAGTCAGGCTAAAGTCTGTGTGTGCAAGGGCAGCTTTTGCATTTGCTAGCCAGCTGTGTAGAACACAGACCTCTTTGTCTGAATGTTTTTTATGTTCCAGTACATCTGGGACTGCTGCGTCTGAGCTAGTAATTAAATACACTCTATTCTGCAAGAGCCTCCGTTGATTAGTGCAATTGTTATATAAAACATCAGCTCCAAAAAGCCAAAGGTTAAAAATAATAGTGTTTCAGCCAGGAAGAACAAATGGTTTAATGCTTACTTTACCCAGTATGCTGCTGTTCTCTGGCATTGTAGCTCTTTTCCTGCAGCCTGATTTCAAGGTGAACCTACGAGAAACAAACAGCTCAAGTTAGATCTCTGAATTTCAGAGGAAGGCACATGCTTTCATTACGTTAATGTCTGGAAAGCTGGCAGAATGTGGCAATTGTATTTCATGCTTCCCTGACACTCTCCTTACAGGTGTGCCAAACTTCCTTAGCTGTGATAGTGAAGCTAACATCACCTGCTTGCTCATTGAGCAGGGTGTTACAGAGGTAATGAAATGGCAGTGTGTGGGTTTTAAAATGGGATATTCAGGAGGAACAGGATAAATATAATCTCTCTTGCTTCTAACGATTTTTAGTTAATCCACAAACCGTTACTAAGTGATTATTGTCTCCTGTCTTCTGTGGATTTTATAAGGCTACTCATTCTCTGGCCTGATTTAGACTGACCTATAATACAAACTGCTCAGTCCAATGTGGTAGCTATACTAGAAACATCTGAAACGTATAGCACATACCTCTTCTTTGAGCTGGGTTTTGTCTAACTACATTTTTTACCACAATTGCTGATATTTTAATTAACACATTTAGCACAAGAAGTGTGCAGGATTCCTGTAGAATCCCAGAATATAAACCTCTCCCTAGCTCCCATGTGACTGTATTTGTTCACAAGTGTATGTGCTCATGGTTATGTGTTGGAGAGATGGGGGCTATCTGTTTGCCACATTTCTCTTCTCAGTTTGACCTAAACAGCAGTTGGTTTATGGTCTTAGTTTAAAGCAGAACAAACAGCAGAATAAGGTTATGGTGATGTTTCATGAAACAGTGTAAGTTGAACAAAATAGGATAAAAGAGCGTTGTTTTGGATGTATAAAAGGATAAGAGGATTACTGTGTGCGGAAAATGCAGAAAAAGGAGCCAGATGTAGTTTAGGCTAACACATAAGTTTGCATTTATGGCTGTTGAGACATAGATAGACATATTCTCTAAGGTACAGTATCACCCCAAATCTCCAAATCTGTTCAGAATTCATTGATTGGAGCATGAATCTAATAGACTGTCAAAACTATCTATAGTGATTAAGGAAAAAAACCCACCAAGAGCACAAAGGAAGGCATCTCAGAACAGAAGAAACATTATTTTGATGGTTGTGTTCCACTTAATGTGTTCTTTGCTGTAAAAATTGTCCCAATGTCATGAAGCATGTTTTGTGAAAAAAGGCCTGAAGCCAAAACATCACACCAGTCTCTTTGTTCTGTGTTTTTAAAAATCATCTCTGGTGTTGCAAACTGTGCATTTCAAATCCCTGTAAGATTTATGTCAGCCATTGTTTGTCTAAGTACTCTGGCTTGCACGCTGATCATACCATTTTCTCTTCCGGCTGTTCACTGCCTTCTTCTTTATGAACAAATACTGAAAGTTCACAGAAAGGGTAACTCTTCCTTGTACTTAGCCTATGTTATGCCATGTTGTGTTACTCCTATGGGAAATAGTAAATTTGAAGAATGCCATGCACAATCCTTTTTTGAGTTCTCCACACCACAAATTTCCTAAGTAAATGAGAAGTTTTTAATTCCTCAGTCCTATCTTGTTTCTTTGGGGTTTTTTGAAACTGGGATGAGACATTGGTATTTTGGAGTCTGCTGAATATGCAAAAGATGAATGATTTGCTTGGTTTACAATGCCTTTCAGCTACTCAGAAAACATATTTTGAATTCTGTATTTAAACTGCTAAGAAAACAACTTCTGCAATGTGGGTTAAAACATGGAAATCATGGTCTTTCATCATTTGCCTGCCAGAAATCGGACCAAGTTCTGTTGTAGAAATATAGCAGATATTATCCAAGTCAAAACAATTAATTTTTCCCCTAAATACGTGTAGACTGACATAATAGCCTCTGTAGCATCTCCATGAACTTCCTATTCTAGAAAAAAAAATGTTTCATAATTTTGTAGCTTCTCATTCTTTGGTACTGAGGGATTGGTCAACTTTTGTTATAGTTCAGTAAATCATGAGAGCAGAGCCAAAAATATTTGTGCTCTTTCTTCTTCTGAATTTGTACTGTTTCTGTTTGTATAATTCTGTGTAATTACTCTAGATTTGTATTTGCTGGAGATAGAGAATCTGGATCTACCAGGACACTTAACTAAGACTCAAGATACTAATTTTTGCTCTCTTCCACCCAGGCAAGATAAATACAGTTACTGCAGCCAACACACAAAAATCTGGTTCTTCCCAATCTGTTCTGATAGTTTCCTTCACAGCTCTTTCCCAGGAGGGTGGGTGCAAAAAGCTGTATTTTTCTCCAATACGCTTTTCTGCTGTCCTACTCATCCAGGAAAAAAGCTGTCTGTGCTTTCCTGCTGCCCTTCCTGCCCCACTGTGGAAGCCTACACCCAGCTGGGGTTCCCTCCCAATTTCTCATCAGCAGGGCTGACTGCCAGGGATCATAAGTACCAAATAAAGGCCACACATGCATGAGCCACAAATATGATAGCTTGACTGCAGCATATCCTGACTGCCGGGTGAGAGCAATCCAGGAGCATCTTGGGCTGAGCGAGGTCTGCTCCTGTCTACAAGATTTCCAGAGGAATTATTACTGCTCCACAGCCCACATAGTGCAGTGACAGATTTCAATATGAAGAGAGTTCCTTCACACAGATGTGGTCAGAGCATTACAAAGTAAGATTTTGGCTTGTGCATTGAATCAGAAGCTGAACAGGATCTTGGTTAAACTGTTGCCTCACCCTGCTGTTTCCCACACAGGGCATGTGCTCCCCTCTGAAACAATGATGTTATCTCTGTGGCCCACCAAAGAGTCTGTATCAGTTGCTGTCCCAAAGCATTGTCAGCCTGATTTGGTAAGTTTTATTTGAGCCAGGACAGGGAATCTAACAAAACCTAGCTGTAAGTGTTTTCTTTTTTGTCCAGGGATCTGTATGATAGTTCTATCCAACCTTGGCCTAAATGTTCGAAAGTGCTGCCAAAAGGGAAATAGATACCTAAAACAGCACCTTCACATCTACCCATAAGATATGAATGTGTTATTACCCCAGACTGTTATAATTTCCAGTTCCACAATCCTGTACCAAGCTGATTACTCAGGTGCTGTAATCTATTTAGTAAAGCTGATGCAGCAAAGGTGAAGCAACATACCTCTGCAATGTGGACTTTGCACAAAATAACTCCAGCTGATTTTCCTGGAATAAGGGATACTCCACCCCAGGTGTTTACTGGTAGGGATGGGAAGCAGCAGCACATGACCAGGAAGGTAGTGATGGTAGGGTGACAGTAATACTGGTCTTTAAGGAAAGCAGCTGCTGGCAGGTTGGACAACAATCACATCTGGCTTCACTTAAGTGCTTAATGGCAGAGGGGATGGAGATGTGCATGAATCTGAAGTGACTCAGGCAGATGAATGATCAAAATCTTAAGGATCAGGCAGTGCTGATTTCTTTATTTTTAATCTCAGGAAAGGCACCAGAGTTGTGTAGAAGCCTAACTTAATGCTGCTGACAGATCTGGTCTGTTGTCTGTGGCTGTGACTCCATGGGGAAGCCCAAGGGTACAGGACAGGTGTGCAGTGTGCAGAGAACTTGGATCAGAATATTCTTGCAGTTTCCAATATTGCTTCACTTTACATGAAATACAATTACAGAAACAATAAAGGGGAAAAGTTGTAATGTCAGCAAAACTCTGAAAGCATTATTTTAGGCATTGCTCAACATGCCTGCATTTGATACTGGGCTCTTTTACAGACTCTTATCCATATCTCTGATGGAAAATTTTCTGGTTTTGGATGGGTTACTATTTAGAAAATCAGCTTTTGGATCCAGGCTACATCTGGTAGAACAAGATGGGAAATGGAGGCAGAGGATGGTCTATAAGCAGAAGGAGGGAGTAGCTAAGTACTAGAGCTCTCAATATTCAGCTACAAGCAGTCTCATATCCTTAGTCCTAAACCTAAAAAAATCTTATATTTTCTTAGTTCAATTCAGCCCCAAACCACAAACTGTTTTTGTGGTAGCATTTACTGTGATGGTCAAAGAGTGATTGCAGAATCAGAAATCCATGAAGAGACTTGGAAGAGAAGTGTTCATACAATCAAGAACTTGGTCTTTCACACAGCATTCTTCCTTATAGCCATTACTATTAATTACAGTCTTTAGAAGTATGACCATTTTTAAGTCAGCTAGTATAGATTATATTGTTTTCTTCATGTGTGCTGTCAGTGGCATAACTTAAAACATTTTTTTGGAAAAACATAGAAGAACATCTCTTCCTCTGAGTATCACAAGCCAGTGTTGAGGCATTTATGTTTCATGATTCATTTGTGAGAGGTTTGTAGTTCATTACATACGTCATGGAAACTGCTGTTAGTACAAGCTGACTTTCTTCCCACCTTGCCTTGCTCTGGAATGAGCCCATGTGTGCACATTGCCACGATAGCAAGCTCTAAGTATAGGAAGAATTCAGAGCTGTTTTTTGCCCTGCATGCCACATCCAGCATGTAAGGTTATAATTAAGTTAATCATTACCTTTTCTTCTTGGAGGGAGCCTTTATCCATCTACCTGTAGATAGTGTGAATAGCTGATTTTTAATTTTGTACTTGACAGCACATTGGAATGATTTTCCTTTAATCTACTGCTAAGCACTGCTAAAATACCTAGTCAGTGGAAAATTACCTTATCAATACCACTAAGTGAGAATAGGAGTTGAAGAAGCCTTTATTGTACAGTCCAAAGTACCTGCATTACCAAAGACTATCAAATCCTTGTTATGAAGCTTGATGTAGAATGTTGCAACTCCAGAACATGATGCAGCTACTACATCATCATGACATGAGCTTGCTGTTTATGTAAAGACAGGGAAAGCTATATTTTCAAATTTAAGAACATAATGATCATTTAAGCAGTTCCCAAGTGGACTTAGTGTAGCAGGATGCCACACAGA